>VZTX01030338.1:0-53738 GCA_013400915.1 Pardalotus punctatus | reverse complement strand
CACATAGATATATATATATATATGAAAAGAGATATTTACACATTTGAGAACGGTTAGGTTTTTAAATGGAATTTCACATTGACATCACTGTACAAATTGAATTTTTTAGTTTATGAATGCTCTGGAAAATGAATAAGTTAAAACAATTTATTCTGAAATTTTACTCTATTATTAAAATGGCTGTTCAAAATTAGAACACTTAAAACTGTGTGGTACAAGTAGCTATATTGGATTTGAACACATGCCTGACCCCTGCTCTTTAAGTGTTCGTGTTCTTCAAACAAGTTGAAGTTGAAACTTTTCTAGCAGGGATCTCAGTGCAAGCCTGTTGAAACAATCACTGTTAAAGAAACGTGGTTTAACATCTGTTTAGTGACATAATTCTTAAGTGGAATAAACTCCATAAATGCAGCTGCTTAGACTTCAGGAATGGCACAGTATCAGCTTGACAGAAATTAGAAAAACAGAGGGGTTTTTTTGTTGTTGGTCTTTTGTTTGTTCGTTTGGGGTTTTTTTGTGTGCTAATAGCCTTTATTGGATATCTGCTCAAGGCTTCTGAAATTAGTTTTTTGACTCTCTATATAGTGGGCATTTATGGTGTTTTCTTGATTAGTATGTAGTGCTTAGTGTTATTACTACTAAGTTTGAAAACTGAAATCTAGGTTTCAGAAAATGAAGCTTATATATAGCATAATTAAATAAATAATGAATAATTAAAAATTAAAAAAAAAAAAGAAAGAAGGTCGGCTCAGACAATAAAAGCAAGTCAGAATTTGAATTTGAGTTCCTTAGTAACTCAGTTGAATACATCAATGCAGCCCTTCTGTGATAATAAGATAATAAAGTCACTAGAAGAACCATATAAAAAAAAATCTGAGAAAGTTCAGTTTAAGGAAAAGGTACTAGTATAGAACAACTGTTGCACATTGGTGAGTCCCACACATCATTTTTTTCATAGATCACTGGCACATTTCACAAAAGTAGCTGTGACTGAGAGAACAGTTTTCACTGTAAGATATTAATCTCAGGAGGATTTTGGCAGGTATAATGCATCTAAGTACTTTTGTTGGTACTTTAAGAGCTGCTAAATCAGGAAAAAAAATCACTTTCAACACTTGTAAGGCCAGAGATGAGAAAACTTCAAATGGTGTAAAAAATGGCTAGAATCTATATATCTGAGTAGGACTGAAACTAATAACATTCAATAGATACTAGCAAAAACATTTTAGAAAGTGTAATAAAACATTTGTCACATCATACACTATCATAACCTTTCAACAAATTGCTGACAAATAGAAACAAAAAAATAATCTCATTTTCTTTAGGTGCTGTGATAATCAATAGATTTACCATGTGTTTAATTTTTTTCCCTCTTGCCTTTTCTTGCAAAAACATTCTTTTTTTTTACTGTGTTGGCCGCTTAGGGTTAAACAAAAGGCTTGTAAACTGAAGCAGCTACAAGGTAAAGTTGTGTTGACTTCTTTCATTGATTACCTTACCAAAAAAAAAAAAAGGCTATGCTAGGAATCCCTTTTTCTGTTTGGTTAGAGGTTGGTATAGTTACAGGCCTATTCACATTGTACCTCCATTGATGGTTGTTTGCTTTTGCTAGAGGTGTTTCTCTGTGAAGCTGGATATTCTGGTTAGCAGAAGTTTAGTGAAAAATGATCTGTGCAAAAGTCTCTGTGCAACCACACCTAGAGGCTGAGGGGCTGCATTTGGCCCTGGAGTTACCAGGAAACACAAACTAGGGAAGGTAGAAGCCCTCCATTTTTACTTATGGTCTGAGCTGAATCTCTACAAAAGCTTGCGCTGTTGATGACAATGCAGATTCTGTAAGGAAGTGGCCTCATTCACCACACAAAAACTACTGTTATAACAGCTGTTGTTTGGGTGATACTGGCCTCCTTCATAGTTTTTCACCACGGTCATAGAATCACAGAACCAGAGAGTTATAGAAAGGCTTGGTTTAGAAGGGCCCTTAAAGATCATCTAGTTCCAACCCAACCTTCCACTAGACCAGCTTGCTCAAAGTCTCATCTAACATGGCTTTGAACACTCCCAGGGATGGGAACAACCTTCCTGGTCAACCTGTTCCAGTGTCTCCCCATCCTCTCAGTGAAGAATTTCTTCCTAATATCTGACTTAAGCCTGCTCTCTTTCAGTTTAGAGCCATTACCCCTTGTCCTATCCCTAGAGGCCCTTGCCAAAAGTCCCTCTCCAGCTTTCCAGCAGGACCTCTTTAGGCATTGGAAGACTTGCTATAAGGTCTCTCCAGTCTTCTTTCTCCAGACTAAACAACCCTAACCCTCTCAGCCACAGAACAGGTGCTCAAGCCCTCTGATCATTGTGGCCCTGCCCCTGACTCACTCCAGCAGGTCCATGTCCTTCTCAGGCTGGAGACCCCAGAGCTGGATGCAGTGTTCCAAGTGGGGTCTCACCAGAGCAGAGCAGAGGGGCAGAATCCCCTCCCTCCCCTGCTGCCCACGCTCCTCTGGATGCAGCCCAGGACACATTTGGCTTTCTGGGCTGGGAGTGCACATGGCTGGGTCATGTCCAGCCTCTCACCCACCAGCACCCCCAAGTTCTTCTCACAGGGCTGGTTTTGATCCATTTTCTGCCCAGTCTGTGCTTATGGTTGGGATTATCCCCACCCAGGTGCAGCACCTTGCACTTGGCCTTTTTTGAACTTCTGGAGGCTTGTATGGGTTCACACCTCTCAAGCCTATCAAGGTCCCTTCCCTAGTGTGTCAACTGCATCACACATCTTGGGGTCATCCATCCACCATAAAATGAGAAAACAGACCAATCTGAAGTATTTCTCTAAATGTATCACCTAAAGCTGGAGCCTATTCCAAACACGATTATTACCCAATTCACTGTCTGCTGCACAAGAGCCTATATGAAATGTACCCCAAGAAAAATCACAAACTAGTTTTACTTTAGACAGGTGATTTGGGCTAAAACAATATAGAAAGGGAAAATAAAGCAAACCTGATATTCAAGATTATAATATGGCAACATGGGGCTTCATTTTTTCAGAAAATTTATAATCAACTCTCTATAAAAAGGAAATTAGAAAAATTTCTGTGAATAGACAAACAAACATACCCCAGAGATGATTCTAGGAATCTAACCCTCTCCTTGACAATCTTTCCTGCTTCTTCTCTTTCAGAAGTAGCTTTAATTTTCTATATGAGAATACTTCATTTTTACCATTTCATTCTCTGTCTCTTCCTCAGTGCCTCCATCTCCTGCCTACAATTTACCAATTCCACAAGAAAAGCAATTTCACTCTGATAAATCATACCACCTAACTCTTATGCAGCAATTTTCTTTTGCAGACCTGCAACTGCTGTACAAAAGGAAGAAAGTTTCAGTACTGAGTTTGTGTGAATTACGCAGGGGACAAGCACAATATATACTTTATGTAAGCAAAAAATAGGAAGAAGGAGTAATTTGTTCTATCTTCATTCACACCAAGAATTACTTTCTATAATACCGCTTTCATGTAATTTATCTCTAGATGGTTTCATTGTACCAACAAATATGTTTGCGGGGGGGGGTTTGGAACATATTGTTCATGTAACCCATGTGGTAAACTTACCTTATCTGGCCTTCTATTCACCCTGTATGAATACTTTTTTCCTTTCAGTGTGCTATATAACAGTTCTTCATTATTGGTGCTTATTTTTTTATCAGTGTAAAGATAACTCTTTCCTCCATTAAAAGAATACATGCTCCGTGAAGTTCACCTCTGATCCAGATGCACAATTTTTTTGGTGTGTGTTTGCAAATCCTGGTGAGGAGCCAAATGGGGCCATAGTCATGGGCTGGCAAACATTGCTGAGGTTGTTTGCTCACCTCTGTTGGGAGTAAACCTAAAAAGCACGTGTGTACTTTTTGAACGCTGGGTCTTTAAACTTTCCCCAGAGGTCGCTATTCCCAAGACTCTTCCTCTGCCACTGATCTTCTCCATGCTTTTCTAGATCAGTCTGTTTCTAATACACAATACAGATTCAGGGAAAGGATATGCTTATAATAGCCACACTACAGCCAGAAAGAATAGGAAAATGCCTCACTGCTCTGGGACACTTTTCCCACAAGACAAACTTTATGAATTGACAGGTTTTTTTCAGCATTAGTCTTCAAAATCTATTATGAATGCTAAATTACATGAAACAATTATAATTTTCATTCCTCACATCTATGAAAGAGTTGGAAACCCTAATCACAAATTACTTTGTTGCTCCAATGACAGGTCTGCACCCACAAGTGCAGAATACCTCTCTTATCTGTGTCCCAGTCCATTCTCATTCTGTCACCTACAAAGACCCAGACTGGGAAGGGGAAATCCTCTGTCCTTCCATACAAATTCTGCAGCTGTGTGCCTTTGGCTGCCCTGTAATAGGCTGCCAAAAGTGTCATGTATCACCAACAGATTTAGGGGGTTACAGCATCTGTAGCACATAAATAAAAGTGACTGAAGAACATGATTTCAGTGATAACCAACAAAGGCAAGTCTAAATGTCATGATCATTATATTTCCTATTATATTATCAAATCCTTGCACATCAAACAATTCTGACAGAATCTGTACTTTTCCTATAGAGAAAAAAGCTGTTAATTGTGACTAGGTAATCATTATGGCTGTTTTGCCTGGGAAATATTTTAGCCATAAGGAAAGTTTCTTGTACAGGTCTAAAAAGAGCTTTCACTTCAGGCCAAAAGACTCAGAAATTTAGTCTAGTTCAGATCCAAAATAAAGGTTTTCACTGCTTGTATTTTGTGGAGTTCATTGTGTTTATGTGAATCAGTGATCAAAAGGACCAATAAAGATTAAAATTCTGATATTAAAAGAGTACTCTTACATTGTAGCATGTGGTCATGGGCAAACACAAACTAATTATTAGTCTGACATTAAGTTTAAACAGGGAAAATGCCAAAGGATTGATGTTTACTTACTGAAGATGAATGAGAAAGAATGGAGATGGGTTTTTAAAATTTGAAAATATAATTCCTCTTTGTTTAATGTAGGAGCAACTCAGAATATTTTGGACATTTTGTCACAAAGTACGACCCTGTCCTGTTTGTGTTTGTCAAGGATGCCTAAAGTGCACAAAATGAACATGCAGGTTTCTCCTTCACTCCTTCAGTCAGAGAGCTGTTCAACCCTATTCACTGAGCCCAAGAGAGTCCAAGATACATCTTTGAAGGGAGATCAGATCAAGGTCCAAAAATCTATATAGTGTTATTGGCTGCTTCTGTGTTCTTTACAGCTATACTTGGTCAAATAAATTAGGCGGCGTTTGTGTCAACTGACTATAAATTTCAGTTTCTCTCATTACTTAGACAACATAAACATCTTCCAGGTGGAAATTTGTCCAATAAAAATCTTCTGCAGAACATTTTAGCCTTGGAGGAGGCACATATTTTGTAGCTTTATATTTTGTTGCATTATCATATAATATTCAAGGGCTCTGTGATTTCTTCCTCATATCCTATTTTGGCACCAGATAAAAAAGCACGACCAGCTTTCCTACATTACAGTTTTGATTTCATTTTTTGTTTGGTTTCCCTTTTGTTTTCCTTTCTTTTTTTTAATTTGTTTTTTCTTTCTTTCTTTTTTTTTTTCCCTCATCAATTAGGACAATATCTATGATCAGGACTACGGAATTTTGTTTTCATAAGAAATATTATTTACCCTTTGAACTCATACAGCTTCTCCATGAGATACACTTTCCTGAAGTCACTTGAGGTTATTATTGTAATCTCCCATCATATTTTCTAAAAGATGAACACATAGTACCTGCTAATTGACAGAACTACTTTCAAGAAGTCAGAACAGCTTTTGTTGTGGTGTATCAAATGGTGTTTAATTCTCTTTCTGTTTGTCTCACATTCGACCTTGGACTGAACTTTCTTATTTCTGAACTGTTTAACGATCAACCATATTTCACTCCTTCATCTGCTCCAGTTTTCATGTACCAGAGACCATTAATCACATTCATTCTGCACTCTACAGACTTTCTATAGGGCACAATTTGTATGAATTTGTTTCATCTGTAGATGCCTGACATGGATTGGAGTGGATTATTGTTTCTGACTCAACCTTACACCATTTATTTGTACCCACTGGCCAGCCCATAATAAATGGCTGTTGTCAGTAAAATAGGCCATGCTCCTTTAGCTGCCAATGCTTTGAATATTAACCCAGTGCAGAAAAACATCTCTTTCTACAGTGAAACACTGCTCTGGCATTGATGAGAGCAGTAGATGAGCTTGGTCAAGCTCTGTCTTCTGTCAACAGCCACCCAAAATGTCCCACTGAGAACATGATTTCTCTGCAACACCTCTGCTGTTGGCACATTCTGCTGCCATTGCAAACTTCAGCCATTGACTCAGAGTGAGCCTCAGCTCTTGTAAGTCTTACCACGGCAGTGATGTTTCCTGGTAAGTCTGCAGCCTGGTAAGTTTGTGCTTGGGCTGCCCCATCTCTCTCAGTGGGTTAATGTTGTTTTATGTGCCATAAATAGTCTAATCCACAACAGGGAGAGATAGGAAAATGGTTATTCTTCTTCACCTAGAGAGAATGTGACACACTGTTTGAGTAAACTGCAAGAAAATAGTTTTGCCCTGAAAAAAAATCAAGATTATTTTCTCCATTCAGCTTGCTGAAGGACACGTAGCAAACATGGTAAAAGTTGCAGTACTGTGTACCTGAATAAGTCTCCTGGTGCGCCCAAATTTAGGCAGGTAACCACAGGGGGCCTTATTCTCTGAGGAAGTAGATAGCTTTCTTCCCATTAACGTCACTTGTTACTGTTCTGTCAAAGAGACAGTTATACAACAGTTTTGTACCTTTTCATACCTTTTTTAGTGCAAGGAAAAGCAACTTTCCTGTCCCTGGTGACCCTGTGTAAAAGTCACAAATGACTAACATAACTTCATGATCTGACTGCAGTACAAGCTGGGGTTACAAAGTTTCACATCCAAACAAGGTTTTAAGTGTTTTCATTACTATGGATGTGCACCTGAAACTTATGTCTCTAGTATTCTTCTATTTACATTGTGATCTGAATGCTATAATATTAAATATGGTCAAATTAATCACAAGTAAATACAATTTTAAAAATTCTCAATACATTGCCTTTATATATATCAGTTTTCCTAATATATATATTTTTCTCAATATGAAGAAAAAAAGAGATGGAAAAATTAAATACTAATATTCATGGAAGTGCAACACATTTGATGCACTACCTTGAGGGGTTGTTAGAGACAAGCAGCACTTTGTATGGAGAGAAGGTTATTAAAGGAGATAAGGTCAGTACGTAAAATAAAGGATGACATAGAGAAAGCTATGTTCTGTCAGCTTTCTGAAACACTGAGTAAAAAGTGCATTCACAATGAGAAGTGCTCTGGAGGCTCATTGGCAATGTCTCACCTACTTCTGGTTAGGTGTTCTGCAAGCTGGCATTTTGAGACTGTTATTGTCCAAAGTGAAACTGATCTATCTACACAACAAAGTTCTGTGAAGGCTGAGGAAAATCAAAGAGAATTTTGCTGTGTCATTCCCAAGAAAAGGTAGTAGTGTCAGAACAAAAGGAAAATGAAGCTGGTTTCAATAGAAAGATTTCCATATTACACCAGAAAGAGGTCCCTGAGCTGTGATACTTACTCTCAAATGTAAAGACAAGACAGCAACCTTGGATTCCCCTCACCATCAGTGCCAGGTAGCTGTGGGGAGCGTGTGCTGAACAGTTTGCTTGTTAAACAAACACAGCTGGGAGGAAAAAGGAGGCAAATAGTCATAGCCCAGCTCTCCCTGTTCCCAGTATATCCTCAGATCTGACCAAACCCTGTTTACATCTAATTTGGGGTAGGGGCAGATTCCTGGATGGGAGATCAATTCATAATGTGAGGCCAAGGGAGTTTCTGGACACATTCTCTGGGCAACATGGCAAGGAGTACACCCTGTGTTGAGGCTCAGTTTCCAGCTGTCACTTCGGTCTCTCCCATCCCTGGCTGCCAGGGGCTCACCCTGATGGCAGATTAAAACAAAATGGAGGTTAGTGCATGGCCTACCATGTGTCTCAACTCTGCTTACTGGCTCCCTGAATTAATCTAATTAACAAACAGCAATTTTCCATGCAAAATCTTAGACGTTCAAACCTCCACACTCATATCACCATCAAAGGCTCATCTTTATCTCAGCCATAAAATCTTATATTGTCACAGCTGTCCTCATTATAAATGGTAAGCCCTCATGAACAGTATTATTTTGCTGTTATGTTTGTGATTATTATTTTAAGCTACTCATTAATAACATAAATCCATTCCTTACTGCAGTCATGCTGACAAAATATTTGTGTTATGTATCTTCTTGAAAAATCACACTAAAGTTTAGGAAACATTTTTAAAGTCAACCACATAGCTATCAACTAGGTAATAAAAGCAATCTACAAATGCCAAAACTCATAATCTGAACGACTGCAGAACCCTAAGGTACCTAAAAATGAGGTAACAAAATCAGAAACTAAAAAGACAAGGAAAAAAAAGTCTTGATAGCATGGTGACTTACTGGTAGCAAGATTTTACTGATTCAAACAACTGCATATGAGAAATGCTCCTTTCCCATGAGATACAAGAAAGAACTTCACAAATGGGAAAGCAGAGGGGAAAGAAAGGTTTGTTTTTCCTGTATTTATTTTGTCTGTATTTTGAGACCTGGGAGGAAGAAGATTTTTAAAGCTCAGAATGGTCTCCTGCTGCTGACATATGTATGTATAAAGGAAGACAATCCCTTGGATGTCATTTGTCATAAATCAAGGTATATGAAATGTGCAGACTCAAAGGAAAGCATTTTTTATGTATTAAGAGCCTGTAGCAATGATACTTTTTCCTCTGGAATTCTAGAAGTTTTACACGACAATCAATAGATTGGGTAAGCCAAAGTCCACCAGTCAAACTATTTATCATCCACACTGTGGGTTTCCTAAAGCTTTGTCCTTGTGCTTGACTTTTCTAAGCAAATATTATTTTGAGACACACCTGTTTGTCTCTCTGAAATTTCAGATTCATTTTTGGGTGCGAACACTTTCAGCCTGCACCACTGAGAAGGATGAGATGTCAGCAGCGTAAAGACGCTGTCAGCACAGCTACGCACTCTGTTCCTGCCTTGTGCAATTATCAGTGATGTGATGAGGCATCAGCAATTCCCTGTTTCAGCCATCCACCCACAGGAGATGTCCAGCACACATGCCTGTCCCCTTCCAGATTCCATACTGGGATATTTCCAGTTCTTAAATGTAACACACACTAAGACAGACAGGCTATCTTGCTTTTCACTGTGGTAAAGTATGTGCAACAACAGAAAAATGGCTCTTTTCCAAACATGTTCAAGATCTCATTCCTGCAACTCCCCACCTACCTGCTATGCTCAGGTGTTGTCTCCTGGTTAAAAGATAGATAACTGAATATTTCAAATATACAATCAAACAATCATGTAGTATTTTTCCAGACCAGAGCTTAAATAGAAATAATAAATCATAAGAAATCCATAATGCAATTATCATGTGCATGTAAATTTTAGAACAGATTTTAACAAATACATCCATAAAAAGATTAACTGATCACACTGTTATTTCAAAGGCCTTATTTACCATTCAAAACATCAACATATTGTGGACTCTTTGAACAAATGGCCTCTCTAGTCCTCTTAGCATATTTTTGAATAAAAATTCACTTGAGGAAAAAGAGAGATCCAAACAAAGAAATATGTATTGACACAGCTATATAAAAGACAGCACTTAATTACAGAGACAGAAAGCATATATTTCTAATAAAACAACAAGAGCAAGCCGTATGAATGTTGGCTAAGAAGAAGGCAGTACACAACAATACTGCCTTTGCAAAAGTCTATGGACCATGTATCCTGCAGACTGCATTCTCTGATGACAATCACATGTTTAAACTGACCAAGGTGAGCACAGGTGAGGTGCAGAAGGAAGACACATTTTTCTCCACCAGCACAGGCTATGTGACAGCAGAACAGAGACTGTTAGATCAAACATATATCTATAATATGGGGAATGCAGCCCAGCCACAAGTCCTCCATGTTATGATCACATTCCCTTCTTCTGCACAATGTTAATCTGTTTTCCCTTCCCTTCCCTTCCCTTCCCTTCCCTTCCCTTCCCTTCCCTTCCCTTCCNCCTTCCCTTCCCAACACAGAAACATCCTGAAAAAATCTGCCTCCAGCCTACCCTGCTCCCTTATGGAGAGTGGTGGGATGTACCCTAGCTACCAGGTCATGGTCACCCCTCAGTGTCATCATAACCTGAACAAAGTCTGAACAAGTAAAACAGTAATCATCATGTTTATAAAGAATTTCACAAATTTTTCTGCATATGGTCATGATTAGTTTGGAGCAAGAAGTGTAAGCTCCAGGAAAACAGTGGCCTTACTAGAAAATACACATTTCTATTCCCATCTGTCTGGAAGGCAAAGCTGCTTTCAGTTCCTCACCTGTTATTGCTCCATATCCTCCACATGTTATGAACAAATTCTACAAGTTGACTGTTATTTCACCACTGAAAATTACTGAGTTCTTCTTGGGTTATGAAGAATTTTACATGTTAACCAAAAAGAACATTTAGAAAGAAAAATGTTTCTTAGCTCTGTCAAATTGGGAACATTTTTAAACAATGGATAAAACCAACTGAGAACACTGATGTTCTTATGTAGATGAAGGTATAAGAAGGATATTATATCTCATTATTTTGTCTCCTTCTGATCTAGTATGCAATTCTGTGTTTTCTGCTTAGAGACAAAGGATCTTTCTCTGTAAAAGAGGTTATGGACTTGTTTTAGTTACTCATTTTTCTTTGGAGGGAGCCCATGCAGCAGATAGAATATCTCACCTATCTGTATTTTTGATCCCATTCTGTGGGATACCTAACTCCTGGAAAGAGAGGGTGGAGCCCATTGCATCCAGGAAACAGAAATTTGGAAATGACAATATCTTCAGTGACTCATCAGCATGTTTGGGAAACACAACTAAGATTCATGTGCACATTTTGTGATTTTAAGAGCTAATTTTCTGCTTTTTCCTGATGCTCCCTGAAGTTTTCTTTCCACTCTAACTGTGAGAACCAATTCAGACAGGCAGTTTTATTCATTTAGGCAGTAATTATTCAGAAATTTCACAACATTTATGTTCATTTGATGCAATCTTACAAACACCTGCTAATACACACTGTTCAAGGTCACTCTGACATTGTATAAGCTTTCAAATAGAATAACAAACCCAAATCAACAACTCCTAGTGGGAATGGCTCCACTGTTCACTCTAACACTCTTTGCTGTGCAGAGCTGGCACAGAAACAAAACATTTCTTAGACAAACAATTAGTGCTTCATAATGTATGGGAATAGGTTTTAAGCCCTCAGATATTCATGGCCCTTCTCAGGCAGGAAGACAAATTGTCTTCTCCCCAAGATGCAATACTTCTACCTTTAGTTTAACTGACTCAGAGATTCTTATATAAATATTAACTTGGACAGGTTACTCAAACAACCCATGTATTCAAAATTTTTATCAGTTATATGACATAGATTTGGGGTTTTTGGGAAGAGTCATGTGGCTTGTTTTCTTTCTTATTTTACCACAGTAAAGTAGGTATTATCAACAGTTTTAAAATAATTTTCTCTCTTGGCTTTGATTAGCAAATCACATCCAAGGATGGATCCCCATTGCCTACTGCAGTGCAGAGCCTTAATAGCCAAGCTATTTTCTACCCATATTTTATCTGAGAAGATCGCTGTATTTTGTGTTGTCACACATCATTCAAACACAGCAGTGGCCCAGCTCAGGGTCCACATCATCCCTGAGTCCGCCTGTGCTCACACTTCCTGTGCTGGCCTACCCTGTCCAGCAACTAAGCAATCACCCAGCCACTCATTTACTCTCCCCTATCTTGCCACCCACTTAGCAGGATGGGGGAAACAATCTGAAAGGCAAAAATATGACAAATATGTTGCTTGAGATCAATGCTGCTCAATAAGTTAAGGAAGAGGGAAAAAAACAAACTAGTAATGCAGATGCAATTGCTCACCCCCTCCCACAGGCAGACAATGCCCAGTCCGTCCCTGAGCAATGGCTACCTTGGAGGGTTCTGCCTGCTCCCACCAACTTCCTCTGCTGAGCAGGATGTTAGATAGCATGGAATACACCTTTGGACACTTTGGGTCAATTGTCAGCCTGTGTCTGGTCCCAGCCTCTTCCCCACCCATGGCCTCCTGTCTGAGGAGATCAGAGTGAAAAAAGGAGAAGGCCTTAACAGTGTGAAAACGCAATTCAGCAATAGTCAAAACACTGGCATGTTATCAGTCAAAAATCCAAACCACAACACTATACAGGACTCAGTAAAGAAGATTAACTTCACCCCAGCCAGATCCAGTACACACCCTACACTTCAGTGATAAAGAAATCACTCACATGGAGATACCTGAGCTGTTGAGCCCATGCAGGCAGCTGAAGAGCCAAAACACAGAACCTCCATCTCAGCTTGGTCAGTCGGCCTCAGTGAGCTGCAGGTCTACTGCAGAAATGCCAGAGACCTGAAACAAAATGGTAGAAACTGCAAAATGGTTGCTACTGCACAGCAACATTTTCCATTTAATGGAAAATGAGGCTGTTTCCAGTACCAAACATAGTGTGCTTGTTGTTTATTTATCTAATATGAGTAATCACTTTTTTGTCTTTTAGCATCTGTTTTCTTGATGCTGGTTACCTCATCATGGTGCAAGCCTGGGACAACATCCTGAATCTCTGCCTTATTCTAGTAACTACATTGTAAGTTTGCTTTGTTTTAGGAAGGAGCATTTGATCTTCCTAAATTCACAAAACCACAAAGTAACATCTGAGCTAAGGACAACCAACCACTCTACATCTCCAACCCCCCAGACATATCTATAGCTATGCCTGTGCTGTTCGTGCTGTAATTTTCCATTGCCTGTTTTAAACTATTCTGTGATGGCTGGTATTACGCAGCTGCTCTCAGCAAACCTGCTCTACTAGAATGATTTACTTGATACCAAATCGTCACTGCTTTTGTGAAAACATAAGCATATAATTTCTTTCCTAGCCATTACAGTCATCATGAAGAGATTATTCCTTTCCTTGGCTATAGCCAGGTACATACTTGAAGACTATTGCCATTTTTTTTCCTTCTTTTGCCTGCTTTAATTTATGTTTTTTCAGAAATCATGCTTTGTAGACCTGTAGTGATTCCTACCACTCCCTTCTCTCCAGTCTTTCTTAAATCACAATGCCTAAAAAGAGATGAAAAATTGCTGCCCTCTAGGGTCAGACTGGTGGGTTCGTCTATCCTTCTATACTGCCTTCAACAGTGAAAACTAGAAACGAGCAGAGGGAGCACACAAGCCTGACCACTTAGACAATGCTAAGTGGAACAAATGGGTTTGGATTATTGCAAGTATAGAATTGCTTATTTATCTCACTGTGAGGCTGAACCATCAACCAGTCACTGCAAATATGAAATTAGGTAAGCCCATGACTTAACAGGATAGATCATAAATTTGTCTGACAGAAGGTCAGAGGACTAGTAAATTAGAGACACCAAATTATCAGTGACATTATGAAGTTTTTACCAGTTTCCTCTGCACTATGCTGAATCAGAAATAAATCTGAATTTTTCCCTAACGTAACTCAGTGTTTTTGCTTCCAATGTCAAAAGAAGGCAGAAAGTTTAGTAAGAGTCGAACAAATATTTATGCAAGTACCTGAGTTTTTTAAAAAATAAATGGATTCTGTTTAAATTTTGGATGAAGATCAAAGACCTGTTTTATTTTTTATCTTTTTCATTAAAACTATTTCACTGATAAAAATATGGCAATCCAAAGACTGGAGGCTTCAGTAGAAAAAAGGTGTTGTTAAGACAAGGAAAATGAAGCTGAAAAAGAGTGACGAGTGAATAACAGTTGATAGGAAAATGAATTGATAATCACTCAGGGGATTATACAATAAACCAAAACATTAAAAATGTTTACAAACTAAGGACAGAATATTTGTCTGTTCAAGCAGCATAGCTTTTTCCGCAAAATGGTTAGAAATTGCATTGCCTCCCTTACAGGATTAATGAAAAAGACACTGAAGAAATATTTGATCCAGATTATGGCTGCTATATTTTAAAATACGTCTCATTATAAATTTACTTCAGTCACTCATTTGCATCTTATAAAACTATCTAGTCGTATATTAATTTATAAAAATGTTTTTACATTTCCAAGATCAATTCATTCCTCAACAGAAGAATATGTATGGCCTCACATTACGCTAACTGGACTGGCCTTCACCTAGCTTACTTTGAACCTATGCAAGTAATTATCAGAGCATCTTTAAAATACAGGATGGCTATGCACATCAGACACAAGGAGACTCAAAATAGTTTTATATAGAAGCCTTCACCTAGACTGACTTTGGAGTGAAAAAGAGCATCCAGCCACTGGAGCAGCAGGAGTGACTTGCTCTCCTGGACTTCTTTACCAGTCCTCAGGATACTATATGGGCATAGGTACTGCCAAATATTTGCTTCTGTAATTCCATATTTTTCTACCTTGACTAACATTCAAATACACTCTTAATTAAAGTACATCTTATCTTTATTTAGTACTGTACATAAGAAAGCTTTTTTATAAATTCAATCCCAGTCTACTATTACTTCAAGTACTTCAGAGAGTTTATACAGTTTAAATTGTTTTCATTAACTTAGTTTGTTTATTCTAATTATTATCTGAATCATAGCATTCTAAGTCATTTATTATTAAAACTGCCTCAAGGTGATCAACAGAACAGCTTCACTTCAAATTTTTCCACTCCTTCCCTCTTCTCAAAATGAATGAATTTCAGAGGGTGAAGTGCCTGCAAAAGAGTATGTAGAAATATTGAAATGTGGCCACAAACAAAACCATACAAACACCTAAATAGAATCCTTTAATAATAATGATGCACTTCAGAAAGAAAGGAAATCTAGCAGTGCAGGAGGATCTTTCTGGCAGCACATATTACAGTGATGACACAGTTATTAAAATAACTAACTGGCAGCCTCAGCTGCAGTCAGTGTTTTGAGCATTTAGATGGGAAAGGGAAGAAACTTGAGGCAGCAGGAGGCAGAAGATTGTTGAAAACAGGATCTTCTGTTAGAAATGATATAATTAAACTTTTTTTTCTAACAATACTGTTGGTGCCTTTCTCCCACCCACTTTTGAAGCCTATCCTAAATCTTCACATCCTTCCTTTGTACACTTATTCTTCTCTTCTGTCTCCATATACTGACCTATTTCTATGTGATATTTTTAACATTTCCCTACAATCTATTCCCTGTCTCATGTTCACTGTGGATAACCCAAAATACCAGCCTAAAATATTGCAAACATCACAGAGCGTTCTGTCTGACTCTCTTGTCAGATTTCTTCTGGCTGAAAGAGTCCAGACATACATGAACGTGGATAGGGTTTAAGTCCATAAATAAACAATTAGCCTAGCAAATCTTATTTTATCCATCTCCTAATAATTTAAGAACATATTTTCAGCCTCTTTTGAACAGTTTTACATTTGAAATATGTAGAGAAATAAAGGAGATATCTATTCCTTCTGTTCTTGGCTGTAACAAGGACAGAAATTTCCTCCCTTTGCACTTAACAGCTAATCCACAATTTGTCACCCTGACTTAGAGCTGGCAGACCTATATAGGAAATTGTGTTTCTGTATGTTTGATGTTAGATTCAAGTTAGATTATCTTAGATACTGTTAGAAATATTAATCTGCAGTGTCTTGCATTGCATTGTTTTCACACAGGATGTATCAAAACATAGTTCTGTCTTGAAATTTTTTAGAAATCCCAGTTTTTTTTCCTCTCACTCCTCAGAAACTCTTTGTGACATAGGTTATAATGTTCTTTATCAGACAGGCCCGAGCATGAAGTCTGCACTGGACTTTTGATTTGGTACTTTGGCATATACAATACTGTGTCAGTGGATCCACAATTAAATTCTGTAATGAGCTTTAAAGTGTAGCTCAGGGGTGGGTAACTGTAAAAGCTGAGCAGGTGGTTTCTACCAGCAAAACATTTGAGAACTCAGCACTGCCTATAATTCATGCTCTTGCATGAGGCATAGCTCCAAATTCTGAGCAACTATGAACTTTGTACAGGCAGCTTCAATTTACCTTAATTGGTGATTCACAAAGATCTCTGGATGGAGGAATTTCAAGAGACATTTCTGACAGGTACCCCCTCAGTCTTTGAGGGAGATAAAAGGTACACTGCAGTAAATGTTTGTTGTTTTGCAAGAGACAGCAAGATTCTACTCCATTGCAGAATCCCAAATTCAGGCAGGGAAAGGATATAAGACTAATAATGAACACACTTCTATGTCTGTATGTTTCAAAAGCAAAAAATACATATAAGGAACTTCCTCTACAGGACTTTGTGTTGTGTCTCCTGTTCTTCACAACATTGGGATTGTCCCCCATACAGCAAGACCAGCCTAGTAACACAATATGAAAATTGTACTAACTGCTCCAGGACACTTCACACCATGCTTTATTCACAGCAATTATCAGTCTGGAAGAGCTAAGCAGAAACCTTTGGCAAATCACACAGTCTTCAGAAAAGAATAATAATTGGTAATTGTCATCCTCGATTAAATTATTTTGAGTTTAAATATTCATTCTCTTCTGTAGCAGCCACTGATCACAGTGACTCAACTTTTCCTGCACTGTCCTTACATAGAGTTGATCCCAGACTGTGTTTCTCATTGGTTCATCATTATGAACTTCATGACACTACTGTAGACAAAGTTTTCAATAATGTCTTTGACAAAACATAAAGAAAATAAAGCCTGATGCACTTTGCTCAAGAAAGTGGAATTTATGTTCAGGATGACCTTAGGAAAACAGGAGACCTCAGTGAAGGCTGCGGCTCTGATGATGACCTGAGCTGACTTTGACGTCTTTCCTCTCTGGGTCATATCCATGTGAAAGGCAGAGACAGCTCTGAAATCTGCTGAAGAACCACCCAGCAAGAGACTGTACACACCCAAATTCCTCACATCAACTGTGTGTCAGCCTGTTCTGCAAACAAAGCCCACAGCAAGTGGGACTGAAAAAGACTTTGACAAAAGTGGATTGGGAAAAATAGAGACATTTGTGAACACTTGTATCCCAAACCACTTAGAAATCTGTTGAAAGGCTTTAGATAGAAAATAAACCTCCTTTTCACAATTTAAAGGTCTGATCCCAAGTTCAAAAGGATAAATAATATGCCAAATATGGAAAGTTTTGAAATATACTAAAAAGGAAAAAAGTAAATATTCCCCATACCTCAAGGGTGGAAGGCTTGGCAATTATTTGCTCTAACAACTCTTTTAGTAGAACATGGAAATACAACTATTTAAATATTCTCTTTAGCTGAGAGATAGCAGAGACAGACGTACAAGAAAAAGTCCAGGGACAACTGAAAACTGTCCTTACCCAAAGGAAACTGGATATATTTTAAGTGTTTTCTGTAACAGAATTTTTGCAAGAAGTCAGTGTAAATACTTAGTAAACAAAGGAAAGAAATTAGCTGAAGAGAACCTTTTTTTTCCCCCCTGCAGATATGACGGTTGTGATTTAAGTCAGGTTTCTTCAAGACAAAGTAGCTCATACTTGTGGGCAAAATAAATTTCTGACCTCACATACTCTACCTAAACAGGACTGTGTATTTTACACAGTAGGATGTTGCATGCCTGTAGTGTGGCTCTGGATCATCTCCTCCTGCTCCAGAACATAGGTAACCTCAGATCAGGGTCTGTTCAGAAAAGAGGGTGAACTTTCACCTTTTCCACCCATTGCATACACCTCATGATGAAATTGAGTGTAATTTTCCAAGCAGTATCCATCTGGAAGCAAAGCTGCTTGGCTATAAATGTTCATTATGCAGTAATGCAGTCCCAGGAACAGTCATGCAAATCAGTCAATAGAGTGAACCATTCAAGACTGTAAACCAAATAGAAACGTAAATACAGAGTTAATTAATAATTTTGCTTCTTGCAAATGCACAAGGCACTTCAGGAGCTACACACCTCCTGCATTTTTCAATATTTCAGTGGAGCTAAGTGAACATTGTTTAACAGAGGATTTAAAAATATGGCAGTTTGATGGTAAGAATTAAGAGGTTATAATATTTACAATACATTTTACTGTTTGAATGAAATACCTTTCATTGCTCATTGAAGGCTGTTCACATGCATAGTCCCCAGAGAAATCTGATTAAATTGGTCAAAATTCTATTTAGTAAAAAAAGCTGAAAAAATTTTAGTCAAATTCTACATTTGGTGGTGATGTGAAAGACATTTCAGAAGAAAGGAACCAATACCCACACTGCAGTGAGTAAAATGCAAATCTGACATTTTCAAAAATACTGTCACATTTCTCCCACACCCCTAAAACCCCCAAATTTATTTTCTCAACACGTTAAAAAATAAATGTAACCCTAGCTGTCTGAATAAACATAAGCCCTGTCCCAGACTGCTTGACCTTCAGTTTCTCAGTTTTAAGACAAACACTGAGTGAGGCTAACCACTAAGAGAGGATTGACACATTGTTGGTACAAACCAAAACGCTGCATGGACACAAAAACTCAGTGAGGACATTTGTACATGACACACAGACGACCAACCTTGACAGTGTTACTGCTACTTAAAAGAGCATTCACCATGAATCCATGATTTGTGCTTTTATTCCACCAAAGCAGAAAGGTTTTTAAATACTACAATTGAAAAGAATTATCAAACACAAACCTGTTGGGACAAAAGAACAGGCAAAACACTTTTTTGTTTTACATTACCTCAATGGGCTGAACCAAAACCATTCCAGCTTTATGAATTTAAAATCCTCTCACCAACAGGCATATTGAAAACTTCTAGAAAGAAACAATTCCTGATTTCATTTCAGTTGAAAAGACTCAGAAACTTGTAAAACTCTTGGAAAATGCACACTAAAATGCAGCTGCTTCATGGGCTTTGAGGAAAGACACTTGTGTTAGTTCCACACCTAGCCTATGTTTAAAAAAACAGGAAGGACAAAGGAAGGTGGAAAGTACTTGAAAGCTGAAGCAACTCTGGCTTTCATTCCCACTGTTATTGTTTGCAAAACACTTATTAACGTTGTGAGTTTCTTTAAAATTTACTGCCAACAACTAAAGAACAGCAGGTTCCCTTTTAGTCCAATTATGTCCATTGTCCATGTTTCCCTTGGTTCTGAATGAAAACAAGCACACCTGGCACTGAGCGCACACCTGGTACAAAGTCTCCAACCAGTCCCACCCAAGGGTAGGTACCACTGCAAGGTCCTGGTTTACAGTTTAGGTCAATCACAAGCATTTCTTTTCTTAGCAGCAAATATTTTTTGAAACATGGGCCATGGCAGAGCTAGAGATAAGAATGATCTGCTCAGGTTTTACTTCTGTCAGACAACAGTGAAAATTCATTTTGTTGTAAAAGCAAACCCCCATAAATTCTCCGCAAAATATTGGAAAAATCTTGATCTTAAAAACAAAACAATCCAAACTCAATGAAGATTGGGAAGCATGATTGCTTTGGGGCCTTTTCCATTTAAGTTCTCACTTCCCAGCTACGGTAGTGACAAACGCATTACAAATGCAAAAAATGACAGATTTCATCTTGATGGATTAGCTTGGAAAGATAAACACATAGGGTGATTAAATAGTGTGCAACAAAGCAGTTATTTTTCCTTTCAAACTAGAGTTTATAAAAGGTATAATAAGTACGTTTGAATCCAAGCCAATTACCTTGTTTTTTTCAGTTACAAGCAAACACCTGAGGATAATCAGACACCTTTTCGTAATTTTGCCTGGTTTTTAATACAGGAGGAGAAGACAATAGAGATTTACTTTACATGCACCATAAACATTCAGCCTGGTATAAACAAGAAAAACATTTTTGCTCTGTTTTGGTTTCAAAGATAAGACGAAGGGCACCACTAAGTATGTAAATACATCCTATTTTCTACAAATGTGGATGGGTTCATCTTCTTACTTAGCCAAATGATTCAAGCTATTCTAATTCCTTGTCAGGTTTAATTTGTTTTCCAGAAAGCGAGAAGTAAAACTTGATGTCTGAGTAAATACATACATTTTTCTTATGGATAGTTCTTAATTTTGCCTGATAGAGCACAGCTGAACTAATTTCTCCTAATACTGCATATAAAAATCTATTTAATTGTGGAGCTGGAGTAAGGGAGGTTTTAAATCTGGAAAATAAAATGAAGCTTTGTTTCCCATCATGTAGTGTATTTTGCATCTCCCTTTCTTGTAGCTATTCTGTTGTGGTACAGCATCCTCTCTGCAGCATTGTATGATGTGGCAAAGAATCCACCCCGCCTGAAAGAAAGAGGGTTCATAAATGGTGTCATATATGTTTTTATGGAGTTGGCTTTTGCGTAATTAATTGTTTGGTGATTGATTTAAGAAACCCTAAAGTTATTCGTATTGATAATAGAGTTAATGAGTACTGGAATCTGTTTAATTGTTGAATAGTTGTTCATCAAGTTCTGTGTTCTTCTCCTGTTGAGTGTTTCTATGGGATTTAGAATTGGAGTTAAATAAATTGTATTTTTATTGAAAAGCCATTTGATCCTATTTAATCAGCTCCTCAGATAACCTGTGTTCCTAAAGACCAAAACCCCTCACCCCACAGTTAAAGGTCTATTTTTAGAAACTGACTGTTGGCCTGAAGCTAAGCTCCATGGCAACGTTGAATTTCAACGAGGCCTTTTTCCCGCCTTTTGGAGAGGATGACATTGCCCCCTAGCAGTTGAGGAGCCATTGGTAGAACACGACCTCACTCAAGAACCTGCCAATCACCATGTGCCAGGGAGGCAGGGCTGCGGGCGGACTGGGGAGGAGCCAAGGGGGTATAAAACATGCTGCAGAGGCGAAGGAGCTGGCTTTTTGCCCTCAGGAGAGCTGTTGGCAGAGCCCCGTGCTGTGGTGAAGGGCCTGGATCTCTATTCAGAGACTTTTTAAATCATCTTTGCTCAGGATTTTCTTGAGCATACCCAGGGCTGCAGACCTCTGTCTTGGGTTTTTAGCCATTTAGGCTACGAGAGTCTCTTGTCACTGTGTTCCTGGGGTTTGCTTTCTTGTTCTTTGAGTTTGAACTCAATATTTTTCTAAATTGATTTTTTTAATAAATTACTTTTCCTTTTTAATTAAATCAAGAGTTGTCCTTATTTTTGACAAATAGGCTGGTATTTTAAAAGAGATTAATGTCTACAAATGGGTCAGAAGGTACCACTCTGTTAGGGATTCAGTCTTTGCTGAAGGTATATGCAGCTCCCTGTCAGGGTCAATATTAAAGGCAAGTACCTGGCAAATTCTGCCTCCAGGGAATGATTTTCATGCCTAGAGTCCATGGCATGTGATAGACACAGAAAGACAAAGGTATTTTTAAATAAAGTTATTTTAGAATTGCTGTTCCAGGTAATATTATTTATGTTCTAAATACTTCTACATAAAACATTGAGAATATTTTGATTGATTTCATAGCATGTGTGGAAAGATTTGTGTTCCTACAAGAAGTTTTAGAACACAGTTTTGTTTCTTTTCAGAGCTGCAAAAAAGAGCAGGGTTATTTTTACAAAACAGAAAAACAAACTGACACCCTCAGACCTGAGAGAGATGAAAGTCTGTAAGGCAGTGAAGGCCTCACAGAGGAATCAGGACTTAAAGTGGGAGAGCAAAGATAAGAAGGGCTTTTGATCATAGAATGTGCTGAGTTGGAAGGGACCCACATGGAACATTGAGCCAATCTTCTGGCCCTGCGCAGAGCCTTCCCCGATAATCACATTATGATGGCCCTGTATCCACCTATTTCCAGTACATAATGATAGGAGAGGAGGAATGTCTTTGTTAAGTTCTCCAAAGGTCTGTCTTGACACCTTTTCTCATGCTAACTCTATTCCAAAGTTGTTGAACAAGTCAGTTAAGAATAAGTTCTGGCAAATTTTGATAAGAAGATTGTGGGGCCTTAGCAGATACTCAGTACTGATGTCTCACCTTCTGGCATGGACCCTCACACTCACAAGGACTCTCATGGGCTCTGTGCAGGACATTGCAGTGCAGTATCTCCATGTAACACACCTGCTAACTGCACCTAAGTTTAATTTTCAAAATAGCAGTATTGCCCTTTAGTGGAACTTACAAAGGTCAAGTTATCTCAGATCATCCCAAGTTTTCATGCTGTTTCTCTGCTTCCTGGCAACAGCAATTTCTTATCAGCAGGGAAGAGACTCCACACAGTAAAGTTTCTGGAAAAAAGTGCCACTTTTATTTACAGCACTTTCCCACTATGAAAAGTACTTAAAGGCAAGATAAGGCATGAAGAACACAGCTGAGAAAACATACAGGAAGAAGAGCCTTCATACTTTCCACCTGTTGAGGATCTTTCAACCTTTCCCTTACTTAGTTTCTTCATATACTCCCTGGAAGGAGGGAATAAAAATGAGTGAGCTATTCAGTCCTAACACCATCCAGCCATTGTGGCCTTTCCTAAAAAATCCTCCCCCAAACAAATTATCATCACTAAAAGGATGCTGACATGCTTGTTGCAAAATATTTTGACATTTTAAGTTGAAAGTTAAGGGTGCCTTAAGAGAGAGAGACAGCAAATATATGAGGGATGAGAATTTGCAGATACGACCAGAATTCCTAGAACTTAATTTCTTAAAGGTATAAGTAACTACTACAAAATTATCTGCTTTTTTCTCCTTTCTCTCTTGTCTGTTTACCTAATACTTTGCACATATCTAAATGTCTAATTCCATTGAAAGCAAGGATCAGATTTGATCCCTACATGAAGTGATACTAGAATTCATTTTGGGAAAGGAAATTGAAAGCTGATAATGGTAATAATATCTGTCGGTCTATGAAATAACATGTTGTGGAAAGGCATAAATTTTAAAAATAAAAAGTAATGAAAAAGCAAACAATTAACCATACTGTGATTGTTAGGTGTTCCAGTGCAGCTTTTATACACTGCTTCTGTGCATTTTTGTGCTAGTTTGGACAGCCTAAGAAAATTTCTTTTCCCTCTGGCACTGGCTGCAGTTTAGGCCTACTATTTTCAGGTCCAGAGGATCAAGATTTTTTTCCTGACAAAATACTTTAACAAAAAGGATTTTATTTTATTGGATTAATTCATGTATAAGTGAGAATAACAGAGATACTTCATCCAAGAGTAATTAAAACATACCAACATTTTTCAACAACTGTTTCCCTTTAACACCAGCCTCTTTTCAGCCCCACTAGCGCCAGTACATGCTTTTGTGTTCCAGTGTGAACTAACGGTGCTTGACACCCTTGAGTGTGAATATTTGCATTCAAACAGACAAGAAGACAGTGCATGGAGGAAAAGAAGTGAAAAGTCAGCCTTGCTCTGTGTGTTGGTGTCATGAGCAATCTGCCACATTGCTGCATGTGGCTGAACCATGAGTGAAACCATGAATGGACATAACATGAAAACATCTCATGCAGTGTGCTAGGATCTGAGCAGATAATAAAGGGAGTTTTGTACAGTGCTGCACATCAATTCTCATGCCATCCTCCTACTGTCTTGCTTAGAAGAAAAGCACAGATACTCTGCTAGCCAAGTGATTTGTTCTAGGCAAATGTTCTACTCGAAGAGACAGTCTAATAACACAGGCTCATTTCAGAAAGGATGGCAAGCAGTATTGAGCCAGTCGCCAATGAAACACCAACTACATTCAGATGAGAGAGAAAAAGTCAATACCTGCCATTACAAAATCTGTCATTTCATTCCCCACTAAATCTGTTAAAGTTCTCTTCATTGCCACATAGTTTTTTAAAATAAGACTTAGTTCTGCTTTGTATATTCCAAATTAGTTGTATTTCTATTTTGAAAACTAGTTAGAAACACATGTGTGTTCATGAACTGCATCATCTCCTCAAATAAATCCATTCTTAGTCCTGAAACCATACCTTTAAATCTAAAGAATATGGGAGTAGACAGAAACCCTGCTAAAGAATCCAGCATCAAGTGGTGTCTGACTTGCTTCTCTCAGCATCAGAACCAAAATGTTTCTCTCTGGGTTAGCCTCATGGAGGCTATGTTCAAGGAGCTTGGCAATACACCTGTAATTGAAAATGAAACCTGTGAATTTTTTCATGTAAAGTAATGAAATAGTTATAGCCCAATTCAGAACTCTTTCATCTTCCATTAACCCAATCTGCTTTTTTCAATCCCTATACAAGCACTCTTTGTATCCCTCAAAGCATGCAGAATATATGTCCTGTTTCTGCAGCAATACAAGGACTGTTTTTCATCATCATCATCCTCTCTTTGCAGGAAGCTGAGATATGCCTGTATGGGATCTGTGAACTCTCACTGGAACATGAACATCCTCATGAACTGATCCTTTCTCAGTCCTCCCTTTGCCAATTTATACACCTGTCAATAACACTGCCATGTCATGGGATCTCAGTCTTTTCCAGAAGCACCAAAATTTAGGAGAAAAGGAGAGACAGTCTCATGGCCTGTTAGCCTGAGGCAGAATTATAATCAAAGTTCCATCAACAGTCATGGCCAATCAAACAGACTGGAGTCTCTTCTCAAGAGAAAAAAAATATTCTGGCCTGTTCTTAAGAGGAAAAAAAATTCTCATAGCCAAATGATATCTGAAATGATATGAAAATGAACTTATTTTGATTTAGCTATGAATGCTCCATAGCATGAGAGGAAATGTGTGTGTGTGAGAGAGGACAGAGGAAGAAGAGAAATATGTAGCACACTCAACAGTGATTTTACGGTTCATATAAATGGGTAATTGACCACTCACTTAATTTTTACTAGAATGGCACCTGATTTTGCATTAATCTAACCAACTACAACCCTGATAAGGCATGCTCAACCAACCTGCATTTCATTTCTAATAATAACTTGCAGTGTAGTTCACAAGAAAGTCCTGTTAAACCAATGACAAAAAGGGAAAGAAATGTTTGAGGATGTTTATGTTAATCTGCAGGATGAATTTTCATTATTTTTTTCACTGTTTTTCCATAATTAAGCCCAAGTCTTGTTGCCACATTGTTTTAAAGCCAGGCTGGGCCAGAAAGGCTCCCACTGGGCATGAAAAACCTGCACCACTTCTGTTCACAGACACAAGACTTGCTGCCAGACAAGGATTTCTCTTTGATTTTCAACCTCTGCTTTTTGTACAGTTTTCATTCATTTTTCATTCTGGAGAAAGAAGATGACTTTGGAGATTTGAAATCTCATCGCTTTTCTTTTGGAGACGTAGAATTTATACTCTCTTCTAGATATCTTTAATGAGTTTTAACAGGAATTCTAATATAACTTCACAATGTTTGCACAAAACCCCCCAAAAGCCATAAAAGAAGTACACCCTTCCTTATTTCTGGACATTTTCACTGCCTCATCTCTTCATGACAAACCTTTCTTTGTATCCCACCAGCAGCTTAAACTTCGTGTGGCTGATCTGAACTCTTTAAATCTTTTCGCACTTGTTGATGCTGGCCTTGGCAGACTCCTCTGCTGCTGAAGCTCATGATCGAGGATGTGGTTTTGCAGCACAGAGGCCCACAGGCTGTGCAAACACAACTTCTCTATCTGCTGACACCATGTTGAAGCACCGGGAGCAATTTATCTGAGCAGAGTCTAAATTAATTATTCCTTGACAAGCACTGTCAGTGTCTTTATAACTTATTTAGAGAGTGAATCATACTTTTGAGTGTCAAATGGACCAACCAACTTCCTGAGGAAACAAGCAGCATTCTCAAGTACTGCCTGATAGCTGATGAAGTGATAAAATACTTCATGGTGCCTCTGACTCTGTCCCTAAACATCTCGTGCATTGCAATATTTCAGAAAATATCTTGCCCTATTGCTCCTCTTTCTGTCCCTTCTTGCCAGTGCAATCTCCTGCCATCTCACACTCATATGTCCATCTCCTCGAGGTAAGGCAAGGCTCTTTGTCACGAAGAAGGTCCCCACAGTACAAAAGGGCCATGAGGGGACCCCCAGAATTCACAACAAGGGAGATGGATGCAGAAATGGGACCACTTACCAGAGAGAAAATTCATTGTATTGTTCCCCCTCTCTTTCTCTCTGTATTCATCCCAGAATTAGTTTACTATAGCAGTGGTAAATTACTTGAATGAAGGAGTTAGTCAAATTGTGAAAAGATTATGTACTTATGTTTTCAATCTCTTTTTGGACCTGAGTTTTTAACATAATAAAGAGTTGTATTTAGAGCATACTAAACCCCATGATAATTTCCAACTTCTTATCTGGCAAAGTAAGAGGAAATTAACAGAGCTAAGACCCAGACTAGTATGCAGGCACCTTCCATCCAGTACCCAGCACCTCTAAATGAACAGAGGTATATGAATTGCCAGTGAAAAGCAGAAACAGAGTCAGGTAGTAGCTACATCATCCTGACCAGTTGCACATAGAGATGCCCTTGGAGGTCATGCGTGCCTCTGAAGTAGGTTAAGCATCTTGTTGTTCAAGGCAGCTTTGCTAGAGATGGCAGATGTCATCAACCATTTGCATGTGAATATGGTGGAAACCACCACCCTTTCCCTTCGCTTCTGCACAGCTGGACAAACCTGGGTTCCTCCCCACATACCTCCTATGCTTAAACCCCAAACCTTTTATGATGTTTCAGATTGGCTAGCCACAAATGTGTGGCACTGGTGGCCATTAGTTGCTTTTGAAATGCCAGGTTCAAAGGTAACAAGAAGACAATCATTCTGTTTCAGACAATCTCTGATAATTAGATCAATGTCAGACTGTGAAATTGCTGGTCTGCTCTAGTGCTGCTCTTGTGAAGCCATCACCATGATCCACATCCACACTGTCTCCCAAACAAATGTGCATCCATGGTGTAACCTCTCCAATGTAAAAGCTGTTCAGGGTGCAAATAGAGTCATATGTATTTCAAAATTAATTTGTTTAAGTTTTTGAAAATAAGTACATTTTAAAATATTTGTTTCTTGTACTTCTAAAATAATTTTAAAT
Source organism: Pardalotus punctatus (assembly GCA_013400915.1). NCBI lineage: Eukaryota > Metazoa > Chordata > Aves > Passeriformes > Pardalotidae > Pardalotus > Pardalotus punctatus. Next base: position 26,592 of record VZTX01030338.1, on the reverse strand, counting down.
AAAGCATGTTGAATTTTAGTGAACTATACAGAAGGAGAAAAGCTGTCTTTGATTTAGGAAATCAATATCAAGAAGATCAGGTACAGTTGCAATACTAAAAAATCAAATTAAACCCTTCTCCAGAACTGAACTGTGGTTATCTGACTGTGCCATGAGGAAATGAGCCTGGATTATCTTTGCAGGGCACTAGCAGAAAGCAATTAATTTCAGCAACCTTTAGAAAGTAAGTGTTTAAATTTGATCAATGTTTAGATGCTCTTCATGGTCAGCAGAGTGAAGCAGTTCTTTGAAAGTTCAGTTCATCTGACTTGTTTAAAAGAGTCACTATATGAAAGAGGGAATTTACCCTGAGAAAGACATAATTTTTGTGAATTACAGGGGAAACTGGAGCTCTGGATGCCATTCCCACAGGTTGTACAAGAAGCAGGCATCAGAAAAGCATTGGGGATTATTCAAAGTACTAAGAAGACCAAAGAGGTTTTTCTGGCAGTGCAGACAATACACGCTGAAGGGAGAAGATACATCTCTAGGTGAGAAAAGGTTACAAAACCATATGATTCCATGCCAGATTATCTGGAGATTAATAAGGGGAGCTGCTTCAAATGTTGATAATATTATTGAAACTTTTTCAACCTTTTGATAATATTACTGCAACCCTTTCCCCTTCAGAAGTGTTTAGGCGCTAATAATTTGAAGAGGGAAACTTGTTAAGAGATGATGGAAGCTTGACATAGATTGAAGCATAAAATCCCCCCAAAACCAGTAACACAGAGGCAGTTTGTGATATTGGCTGATGCTCTCTGCAGAAAGCAGATAAATTCTCAGCTACCCAATCCAGAGTGAGTGCTTTCCACTTAAACTTAGCTGTTTCCAAAGACCTTTAGATACCCTAGACAGAGGTCCAGAATGTGAAAAACCACCATCACCACAAAGAGAAGGGCTAATGTTTTTTGGTACAGAGTAGTTTACTTCCATTCCCACAGTCATGGAGGCAGTACCGACCCCAGCAGCAGCTCCTATGGCTGGAGTCCATGCCTGGAGTACAGCAGGAAAAACAAGAATCAGCTGTTTTTTTCTTTTTTTTCCTTTAGCCATCCTTGCTTCACTCATCTCAGCCCTCTTGTTGCTTTCATCCTCCATTGGTAAATGTTGTCTTACTGGTTGCATCTCACCTTCCAAAGGTCATTCCCTGACAAGAGACAAAATCACTAAGACGTTTGGTAACATCAAAACTTTGTTTTAGTTAAGGTGTCCTAAGAAATCCAGACCCTCCACCCTAGAGATTGTGATGCAGTTTTTGCTCTCCTAATGGGTGTATTGGGGTCCTTCAGGCTCACATTAGAGCTATGTTAGTGTAATGGAGAAAATAAATTAACTGATGCTCTGACTGAATCTTTAAGATCCCTGAATTATCAAAATACAATTAAGCTTACTCATTTTCACTTATATCAGACTCTTATCTGCTTAGGAGCAGACAACAATGTTTATAACACTGTTTCAATAATAGCTGTCACAGGGGAACAAGCCTCAATGCCTCTGAGACCATGGTCTCTTATTCTTTGTCATTTTTGTTTGTGATCTGGATTATTTATTTAGACTTGTTCCTGTAATTTTACCCTGGTTAATGCAAAGGATCTTTCCCCACCGTGAGGCTACGAAGGTGGCAATGGGACAAGTTCAAAGAAAGAAGGCATGTTTGACTGAAGAGACTCACAAAATCTATTTGATTGATTGCTTGTTCTGGGATTTCCTTGTTCCTTAAGTAAGCCACCTCTTCTCCTTTCCCTTGACTGTCTCTTGGCACACCATGGCAGACATAGCAGCTTTGGCCCACATCTGCACGATGGAGATGGAGGGGAATGGGCTTTCTGCAATGAATGACTCTGAGTAAAACCATGAGTCATAGAGAAGAATTCTTTATTCTCCAGTTGCAAACAAGAGGCTTGATTTTAAGTGCCACATCTGCACTCCCTCAAACTCACCACAAGACCAGTTTGCCAGGAGATGCCTTATGTGTTGCTCCCTCCACAAAAAGTTCTGCATTACCTGCTGCCAAGCCTTGCACTGCAAGGAAGCACAAGTAATGGAAAACCTGCTTTGTGTACTTCCCCAGGACAGAGGGGAGAGACACTGAAGATCTTCAGTCTCGTAAAACTTCTGACCTTCAGTGTTTTTAACACTGACTTTGAGCATCATAATGGGAACAGCATTTTGTGCATATTTATCCACCTCTGAAAAGGCACAAGGCAAGGAACCAGATTAACTAAGGGGCGGTAGGGCTACCTGCTATAAGGAATTTTCAGATATACACATCAAAACTCAGTGTTGGGCAATTCCTTGACAAGAAGGGGTTCTGCTTGTTCAGAGGAATGCTCAATCTTAACCTCAAATCCTCAAAATTACAACTCTCATCTCAGGGCCTGTCAGTGCCCTAATATTTCTGCCATTTAGAAAGAGATGCCAGAATGCTGTTTTTTTTAAAGACTGGTTAGCATTCCTTGATGGATCAGGTTTCATTAAATTAAATAATATTCCAATTAATTGATCTGTTAGCAGACATTCTTAATTTAGTAAATGCTGAGGAGAATGCTAAAATTACCATTATATTTCTGACAGAAGCACCACTAAATTCTGGTAATTGATAGCTCTGCTGTTTTCTCTGATGGCCTGAAAAGTTTTTAAAGCTAAATTCTGTGATCGTGTTCATCTTTGGAAATTAGTTTTGTGAAGCCACACATTTAATTCTTGCTGAGAAATCTCATTTTAGTAATTTTTAACATAATTTATAATGCGTAAAATAAATTAGCTTTTATAGCTAAGCCAGCATATTTTTCTTCAATTTTTATCTCTTTCTAATATATATTTGACCTTGAAAACGGCAGTGTCTGTAAGATACTGCAACCTAGGAACAAAGAAATAATTTCCATTCCATCACTATGGTTACACTTTCTTCTCTCTCCAGCACTGAGCTGTCTGGAAGTGTTTAATAGAGAGTCCTCAGGAGGGCAAGAAAACTTCATTTAATATAATTTAGTTCTGATTACACAAACACACACATTCACAAACAAACACACATAGCAGAGCCCTGGCTGTAACAAACGACTGCATTCTCTTAACATTACATATCAGACAGGACCAACAATAGAGAGTGGAGTATCGTGGACCTCCATCCCTCACAGGCAGTTTTTTTCAGTCTCATATGCTCACATCTGCTTGTCTCAAGTGGCTCAGCCAGAATCCAATGCAAATCCAAGGCTTCCTGTGGGCTTAGGTCAGTGTTAGCTTCATGGACACATTCATTCCCTGTGAAGACAGACATGATGATGAAGACAGACTAGAACCAAGAATCATGGCTTCTCTCTGAGCACTGAAAATTTCATTTGGAAATAATTTTGAAATGTCCTTTAATACCTATCTTTATTCTGACCAAACAAAGCAAGCTGTGGACTCAGAAACACGGAACACTTCTTGAGAAAAGGAAGAATCTTTACACTTATGGTTCTGCACTCTATCAAGTAACTTTATCACCTACTTGGCAACAGTGCAGTAGGTCAAAATTGTCCTGTTTCTTCTCTTGTCTTAGGCAGAATCACAGCCTTTTGATNGTTTGTGGCTTTTTTGTTGGTGTGTTTGTTTGGGTTTTTTTGTTGGTTTATTGTTGTTTTTTTGTTTCTTGGTTGGTGTTTTTGTTTTTCTTAACAATAAAAATCTCTCCTTCTGTTGGCTAAAACATATCCAGTATTTATGCAATATTTCTGCAATGTCCTGTAACAGGCATATCTCCTCACAAAGAAAAAACCTTCTCCAAAATCACACTTATTAGTGACATAGTATACAAAATTATATCTCTCATGTCAGTTCAACTCATTAGAGACTTCATTCAGAGCTAGGAAGTGTTACTAGGAACTAAAAACCTGAAAAAGAAATAAATTTAAAGTTCATCTCTTTTTCTTTGACAGCTTCTTTTTTCCTGCATTATTACAGAGCAAAAGTTTTCAAACCACATGGCGATTTAAACAAATATTTCTCTGTTTGATTTTTTTCCCTGAGTTTAAAAAGAGAAAAATATAGACAAGTTGAAATTCTTATCTTTACCAAAAGCCACATTTGATAAAAATTAACAATTGCTGAGAAATAAAATACAAAGCACTTAATTTTAAAATTATGTTTTTCATTAAACCTGCTTGACAAGTAGTTATCTTTAAATACTTTTGAGAAAACCAGCTCCCCTAGAGTTCTCATTACAAAAATTTGATGTCACATTTCTTTCTTTGTACTTTATTTGGTTCCTACTAATTACATGGCCCTGTCCTGGCCCACCAATTCCCACTGAATTCTGTTCCATACTGCCACCCTCGTCCTGTTTTGGGTGCTGATTTTTCTTATTTTCATCAAACACCATCGTTCTGAAGGACTTCATTTTCTGCTCTGTAATGCAACCAGAACAGTAAGTGCTTTACCCAAAGGCCATGTGGTCAGTCACCCCAAGGGACTAATGCCCAGTCAAGGTAGTTGGCCTTTCACTAGCCCCAGCTGAACCGCACACTGCCTGAGCCTTCACAGACTGCCTTCAAAGAACTGTCCTGGACAGCAGTTTTAGAAACATGAGCATCTGACATAAAGAAAACTGGATGACTTTGCTGATAATATCTATGAAGTATGAAAAATCGTATCAGTTAACAAGTTATCCATTTTGTATTACAACTCCTGTTTACCAAGGCCGTTTTGACTATGCTGACCTTGTTGACAAAAAAATTGCACCATTTTGGTAAAACATTGCTCAAAGAAGCTAGTGCTGTACACAACAAACAGGGTTGGAAATGGTAGTTTGTAGGACAAGAGACAGGATGAAACCCACCACCACATATCTCCCCATCCAAGACATCACCTCCCACCTGACATTCGCCCTCTCCAAAGGGGATTTCTCACTTCATTGTTTCAGAATGCCACAGAAATCAGTTGTACTGCTGAGAGGCCATCAAGCAAGGAAGTGTTTCTCAAATGTCACAACAGGGAAAGGAAAGAGCACACTTCAGCTACACCTGAGACACCTAAATAGTATATCCTCTAAGGTTCAAGCCTTCAAGAGCACAAACAGAGCTGAAAAGCTGAAGAAGGCCACCCAGTGCTGGGAATAAGGAAGAGGTATCAAAAACCCCCACCCCAGGTTGAGCCATGCTTGGTCAGCCCAGAACCTGAGCTGGAGCTATGGTCTGATTTCTCCCAAGATACAGTTGCAGAAGCTGAATGCTAGATTACATCCATTTTCCTCCAAATTTCTCTGCTCCTCTCGGTTATCCAGGGTTTGGTACATCTTTGAGCTTCTACTAACATCCTTACTTGTACTTTTCTGAAAAAAAGTGATGTCATGTTTGTGGTCTTAATAAGACCAATTCTAATGCGGCTATCCGCAATAACCATAAAAATCATCAGGCAAAGTGTCATAATATTGGAAGTGCAGCAAGTCTACTGCTGTCCTGTTTGTCCCTTACCCTCTCCAGTAAAGTTGAATGGCATATTTTCTCACCTTTTATTTATTTTGTCTTCCTACTCACAAGTAACTGAGGTAGGGTACTATCTTCATGTCTCTAAAAGCACTGATATTTCTCTTATGAGTGTTTACTACAAAGAAACCTCTGACTCTACACAGAAATTCCTGTTGCATTAGCAGTTCATGTGGCTGGACAGTGTAGCTCAAATTGTGAGACTCTTACTCATGTAGACTGTATCTACATAAATCTTCTTCAAAATATCAGATGTAATGAGCAGTTCTACACTGAGCAAAATGAAGAGGGATATGGCAAACAAAAAAAGAATCATCTCCTCTCCTCCCTAGTGGAAATGGTAGCAGAATAGAAAGGAGAATCCCTCAGCTCCAGGTATGATGCACCAGCAAAGTTCTGTACTTTGAAATATGACAGGGTGGGATTTCTATGGGGTTGCCTTAATGAAGTTTAAGAATGAACTGTGGGAGATGATGAATTTGAAAAACGTGACATAAGCTTCCTGTGTAGGGCTGATTCTGGACTGGGCAATTAAGAAAAGAAAATTACTGCATGCAGAGGAACCCTACATGATGCCCACTTGGTAGATTTCAGAGCCCCAAAAGCTGCTTCTTACTGTCCCTCTCTAGTTTCTCTCTGGCAGGTTTTCAGCCCACACCTCTAGTACTGACAAACTGACTCTTTGTCTTTTTTTGGCTTTTAAGTGTTTTAAATTTTCAACGATCCTAATTTTGAAATTATCTTCAGACATTGTATGTGGGCTGTGAATGACAATAGTCTAGGGAAAAGTGGTAATAGCAATTAAGAGTAAGGGAGGTTCTTAGAAAAATGTCATTCTTATCAAGGAGAGTTGTAACACTATTTTCTGTCAACACAATTTTCCTTTTTATAGGTAACACATAAATTAGAATATGTCTCAGAGTCATTCATACTAACAAATTAGCAGACATCTAGAAACTATTTTCCTTATGTTCATTATTTGGCTAGATGTTTGAACTTTGATTCCTTCTTCATCTCTGTAGTTTCCTTACAGGACTAAGAATCTGTGGGTTATATTTTCTGAAAGACTTAAAAATTACTGTTTTGCAATAAGAATTTCTGGTCTTGAACAAATACCCTTGCATATATGTGTACATACACACTTCCTTTAACTGTACAAATGTATGAAATTCACATAATGCATTGGTGTATTGGTCACAACTGCACCCACTTGACCCCAGAAATTCTCATTTTAAGATCGCTTTCTATTGATTATATCTTGGCCTCGAGTCTTCTGTGTTGGGAGAGTTCCTTCAGGCTGAATGGTTTTGGAAAGTTTAAATGTTTCATATGCTTCTGAGAAAGAGGCAAGGGAAAAAAATAAGTGCTTCAACCAATTTAAAAAAAAGTAAAATAAAACCTCTCTCTGACTCATCTTTGAACAGAAAGCATAATCTTCTTATGCTTTGAAGAAAAGATGCACGATTTTGCCTGGGAGTTAAATTTTGATAAGAATATGCTCTTTTTGCCACCATACCTTTGAAAAAATAGCATTTCCCACTTGTTCAGCTGAGACATGATGAGCAGTGGGTGCAGCTGTTTACTTCATGACTGCTCCAATCTTTTCTTTCCTCATGATCACAGTTCCATGCTTGCAGAGCCACAATGGATCCATGTCCAATCCTAAGACAAGAGCAGGGAACTTACTACTTACTTACTTACTTACTGCTTGGAATGACCACCCTGACACCATGTGGGCCTCAACTCCTCTAAGCAAGTACCTGGACTTGTGCAAAAGTGCCAAAAAGAACAAATCGGGATAAATGATTGGGAAGCCTAGTTCAGCAGGAGTGAGCAAGAAGCTGAACTACGAAAATAAGGCTACACTTTGGTCTGATTAGGGACAGAAGAGCCAATTCCTAGGCCCTGTGTATTGAAAAGGCTTTCTGAGCCCTTTGCAAAACTATGATTAAAGAATTCACAGTATCTTTATGTAAAACAGAAACAGGACTAAATTAAAATTGCTCAGCTGTCATTATATCTGCCATTATGTGTTGATAATTAGCTTGTATGCTTTGACTGCTTTACTGTGAATATACATTTGCACATCTCTAAGCACTTCAGATTAGGTAAAAATGAATTCAAATCTGAAATTTTGATGCAAATGAAAGCTATTGTAGACTTGCCTTGAATTTCAGCTGAGGACTCCATAGAATCTTGATGAGTAGCACATCACATATTAACCCCTTCTTCATGGGTTTTGTGCTACAAGGTGTTATTATTATTCCATTAGGCTTCCAGTGGTGTAACAGAATTTACTGTACTTACTGTACATAACAGCACAAAAAAGAATTTGTTCTATTAAACAGTTATCAGCAATCAAGCATTTTCTGAGAAAATGGAGGTGCATAATTCAGTCCCTAGAAACATCATAAAGCATAAAGAAGAGACAGAAAAGCAGCACCTGACATTAAAAAAATCACTTACATTTGGTTCCTTTAAAGAAAACAAAAAGCTTCTCATTAGGAACGTTATGATCAATCAGAAAAACACAAACAAACAAGCAAACCCCCACCAAAACCACATCCTACCAAAACTCCAATTGCAATAATCTTCCATTGCAAATAGCAATATTTTTGTTGTTTACATGCTGCATAATTTAAAATATGAACCAAGAGTCTTGCAGCTTAGCAAAAGACAACTTGCAGCACTACAAATGCAAATGTAGAGATAAAAAGTCTTGTCCTTTTACTGAAACTACTGGGTGATCCTTCAAGTCCTTGAGCAGGTCTCAGAGAAAAGAAACCAAATAGAGCCTAAGTATTTTCTTGTAGAGCTCATCAGCTGAAAAAGACCAAAAATCATTAGGTGTTGTGCAGGTTAATGGTTTGCCTTTGGTCTGCTGCTCCTGAAATACTGGCATTTCTGTATTGCTTCATTTCATGCTGTAAAAGCAGCAAGAGTTTAAACAATCTAGGCATGCCTACTTCAAACAAAAACAGGAAACTACAAAGATTGGAATGCCTAGTTTTAACAGAAATACACCAGAAGAACCTCTTTTCCCCCCTGAGATTCCAGGCTGCTCTGAATTCACTTCAGTGTTTAGGCCGATATGTGAGGCTATCTCAGCCATCTTCAGTGGTATTTAGTTCTCCATCACTCAGTTTGGGTCCCTAAAGAGCAGCCTGAGGTCCAAAATGAGAGACAAAGTTTGCTTCCAAGTAATAATTTTATCCAGGACTGGAGGGAGAGAATTCCATCACCACACAACATTTCTTCCAGCTGCAGGTGGAGCGAGTGTCTACTGAGTCCAGTGCCACACAGACCACTCAAGTCAACAAACAGCACGCTTATTTTTCACTGCAGATGTGCCTTTGAAAATCCCACCTGCCATCTTGCATCTCTGCTTAACACAAAGTACTGAGAGCAGAAAAAGTAACACAGAGTTCTTAGGGTGGGGCTGTTATGTTCAAGGTACTTGGGCACTACACAGGTGTCAGAGAAGGTGACTTAACTGCACCAGCCACATTGTGGATGGTGGGGCAGGGAGAAGAAGTCACCAAAACCAAAGAAAACAGGTGCTATCTTGTGTGGACTATTTGACAAATCTCCCCAGAAGACACACCATTACTGAAATCTTGTTTCTAGCAGCCTTTGTAGATTTTATGTGTAATAAGAGATCTGCTCACTTTCTCTCAATAGTGGCAATTATTTTAGCTCCTGACTCCAGTTGCTCAGGGTGCACTGGCACTGAGGTTATCTGCTGTATCCATTAGCACAGGACACACTGCTTTTCTCACATCTGACTCTGCAAAGGAGAGCAGAGTGGGAAGCAGACCTCCAACTTTGCATCTTTTCATTTCTGTATGATGTGAGCCAAACTGGTAAGTTTTGCCTTTGCCCAGGGCAACAGAGGACTAAATAGGACAAAGAATCAGTAAAGAGCACCTTTATTGGGCTTCATGCCCAGATCATAAAGGAAATAGCAAGGTAACCACTGCAGAAATGGTGAAAAACCAAGAGCACTCAAATCTTCCTGGAATAGATGTGATTTGATTCAAGTCTACCAGGAAATGGCTCTTAAAGCACATAGTTAATGTAGGATTTTTAGAATGCCATTAAAGTTCTGATATATTATTATCTTGATGGAATAGGGAAAAAAGACACAGCAGATACCAATTAATATGGCACAGGCTGTAAATAGTCAATTTTTCAAGTATTCTAGATATAACTATATTAATGCTTTATTTAATAAATATTGATTTCCTATCAAAGTGAACAGCCTTATCAAGCACATTTAATGCATATTGTACAGGTGGTGCTAAATGTCTTCTGGACGTAAACAGAATTCAATTTTCAAGATCTGTCTCATTTTAATAAATGTACATAAACTGTATTTAAAGAGGATGTACTATATATGTATGTATATATACATATATATGTGTGTGTGTATATATATATTTATATATATTACAGGTCTAGCAAAAAGCTATTTTCAATTACCACTCCACTTGAAAAATTCACAGTTTCTGTAAGAAGTACCATAATGTTGAGAGTGGTACTGGGATTCTAATTATGTTGGACCAAGCATGCTCCTATTGAAGTCAACTGATATACTGCAGACTTCTCTGGGATAGAGTAGGAGTCCTACAGAGGTAGTTCCAATATTTTTAATGCGCCTCCAATAACATGAACTTCTGAGAGATTTTTGGAAAAAAAGGTTTGGAAACAAGATGAGCAGCATATAATTCTTTGAGGTTCTTGGCAAAAAAAGTACAAGACTAAATCCTGTCAGAGAAGGCACAAAAAAGAGAAAGGACTGGCTGATGAGTGTTTCTACAGGAACAGTTTCCATTAATCACCTTTTGAGAAAGCAGGGGGTTGGTTGCTTTTCAGGGAAAGAGATTATAAATGCCACTAACTTGTCTTCTTTTCCTGGTGAGTTTAGACATCCTGTTGAGTAGGAATATGCTGAGGTGAAGCATGAGAGAATACAAAAGAACTCCAGTTGAGCCAAATACACCCTGTTATGCAGCTTCCAGCATTTCAAGATAACTCTGCTCACTTGGACAGCATCATATTTTTAATTCTAAAATTCTGTATAGGCTAGTCTGGTGTGATGGAATTTGATTGCTGAAAAGAAGATGATGTTTAAAAAGTTGGAGTTGATGCTTTACAGAAGTTTCACTGAAAAACTGCTTTTAAGTATAACCATACAAATATTTCTGTAAACATATTCATTGTGCTTATTCTATATAAGCCACAGTAATACAGTTTTTTAAGGTCAAATTTCCATTAATATTCTAAGACTTAAAATCTGAAAATTGTAATTCACACCGCTATGATTCATTGTAAGTGCTGAACATTAGCAGAAGCACAGTTAGCCTCTGTATGCACTACCCCCACTTTCTACAGCACCATGAACAATCATGTTCATTGGACCTCAGTCTATACGGGGTCCAAGATCCGACAGTTTTAGGAGTTCTGAGATTATCTCTACAATTAAATTCCTCTCCAGCAAGCATTTGTGATCAATATCCCTATCATGGACACAAACAGTCTACACATATATTTGGATGTTTAAAAGCTGTTTTCATGTTTTTCCAAATAGAATAAGAACATTTTCAGGAAGGAATGAGTTTTTAGGCTCCTTAAATTCAAGAAATTATGACCTGAATCCAAACTTTGCAGCTCAGCACTTTACTGAGGTGAATAAAATATCCACAGATAAATTTGAATTATGTGTTGTAGTCATTTCAGCCTGAAGAGGTCTTACATACTGGCAAAATAATACTTGGGGGTATACTAATACTACTATACTAATACTGCAGTTGCTACCTCTAGCAAGGATTAAAAAAAAAATTAAAAATAAAAAGAGGACAGCTGGGTGATAGGTGAAGGAGAACAAATTTTCAAGATTGTTATTGTAACAAAGCATCATCCCAGAAACAACCCATTCCCCCTGGCCACAGCTCAGGAGTTTGCTGACAACAGCCAGAGTTTGTGACTGCTGCTGTTATTCTGCTTGAGGAAGGCACTGCCAGGGACAGGGGACCTGACGGTGGGGCCACAGCAGCACTGGCAAACCAGGATGTGCAATAGGAGTTGTGCAGAAATTCTGTATCTCACAGGAAGGCAGAGCCAGAGGGAACAGATATTGATTAGATGATTTCTCAATTAAACAAATTAGGAAAGGAGATATGATCAGAGATGTAGTTGAAGAAAATCCTAGTAAAGCTCCTTGGCCAGCACTCCCAAAGACAGCTCAACAGGAAAAGCCTTGGCTAGCACATTTGTCTGGAGAGGCTACACAGAAAATGGTTATGTCTTTTCTCATATATAAAACTTGGGAAGCAAATACTGCAAATCAAAGGCACCACGATGTGAAAGGAAAGCTCAGGCCACTAAAGAATTGGAACACACATCTCATGAGTCAGTGTCTGTATATAGGGTAGGGCTGTGTTAAAGGGCATGTCTGCCTTTTTGTGGCAGTATTCACAATTTTTGTCATGGTCTTGGGTCACCTGCCTAGCAGGAGTTAAATATACCTTTAAAACTGTGCAGGTTATCTTGGAGAGCCTACAGATATACACCTTTTAAAGAGGTGAAGCAGGGTGAAAAATCAGTGTAACAAAGAGATTTTTATTTTATATACACTCTTGCTTTCAATACCAGCAGGGGAGAATATAAAAAGGTGTCTGAAGCAAAATTCCCATCAAATTCTAATGGGAATTGAGCATTCAAATCATTGCATAGATTTGAAAACACTAGTCAGAGAGTGTCATCTTCACAATCCTGTCACATATATCTACCACACAAGATTGCTGTGGATAAAACACAAAAAAAGAGACCCATTCATGTTTGGTCTAGTAATTTATCTTTTAAAACTGACCCCTCTTTCATTCATACCATTTAATTTTCATTCATTTATAAAAAGTATTCATTTTAGTCATAAAAAGTTCTCTCTTAGTCAAAGGTAAAATGTTCCATCATCTCTGCCCAGTAAAAACTGTGCACTCTCGTGTTTATTTGCTTGAAAATAATAGAAAGCAGGTAGTTTGGATTATATGGATTTTAACAGGAGTGTACAGCTCTCAACATAGCTGCAGTCTGAATTATTAACTAAATGTTGTGAGTACTAACTTTTAACTGATATCCTCAGTGTAAGTAGTTCCATGTGTGCTGTGGTCATTCACAACATATAAAATTTCACTTTTCAATAAGCTATATGTCTCTTTTACAGAATAGGGTACAACATGATAAAAAAAGGGGAAGAAGAAAAAAGAAAGATGAATGAAAATCTCAACTGACAGCATTAACTCAGACACAGGCAAATTAAAGAGAAATCTCTTGAAATTCTAAGAGTGGCTGATTTTTATTTAATTCAATGTTTTTCCAGTATATAATAAGAGTAAACTGGGTTGGTGCAATTTCAAGTGATTTTCATGGTACTACACATTACTACCTTATCACTCCCAGGAATCCAGAAGCACACCAAACTAATACTTTTTGTATTAATTTCTTTCAGGACAACTGCATTGTAGTTTTAACAGTATTTCTGTTTCGCAAGACAGATTTCTATTGTCTATGTCATATCACTGGGAGCACAAATTAGAAATTTGCAATGTCCATGGTGAGAAAATCACAGGTACAGAGCAGTGTGTGGAAATAGTATAATATCTTCAGTTTGTTTTTGTTTCTTCTGTCACCATGAGATCTGAATCAGACCTATGGAAACATCTTCATTCCACTCAAGGGAGCTTCATTTTTTCTGTGGATGAGAGCAGTGAGAATGCTCATTTTCTCTATGGGACATAAATTGATTCTACAACATACAGCCTTCAGACACCAAACTGTTCTGCATACATTAATATCCTGTCAATGCACAAACACCATTGCAATAATAATGAAATTATAAGCCAAAAAAATGAGGAGGTTTTTCATTTTCATTTTCAAATTCACCATTTGGAAAGAATCCTAAAAGTTGCCAACTACACATATTTTATAGTAAAACAGATAAAAAAGCAATCACTGATCAGTAATAACAATTTTCAGTATCATTTTGTTACAATTACACTAAAATATATTTGTCTTTCTACCTGAAATAGAGAAATAATTTTGATAACAAAATACAATTCACAACAGCTTTTCTTCTAGATAACCCCCTCATCTGGACAAAGAGTGTTTGCTGGTATGCGTATATCCACACAATCTTACTAGTTTCTATTCCAACTTTTTCTTAGTCATACTGAGATAAAGCTATCAAATGGAATGTTTCTTTCTGTCCTTTGTGACAGTCACAAAACCTGAAGTGGGAAGATTAAATTTTGGATTAAAAATAAGTATTGTAAATCAGCTTTGTTAGCTCTACTTTTTAGTAGCTTTACTGAAAAAAAAAAAAATCCCTCCCCCCAACAAACCAAACCCAACCACAAACCAGCACAGTAAACCACAAAAGCAAATCAAACCCACTGAAAGACACTTTTATATTTATGTGCATTTCTCTACTTTCAATTTTCCTTTCAGAAATCTGAAAACTCTTTTCCCCTACGCACATTGTCCCTTCAAATGCTAGAGTTTGGGATATTTTTAGCTTGTATTCTGAAAGGAGCTGAAATTGACACAGCTGGTTTTTCCAGAATTGAAGAGCAATTTAGCGTAGCTGTGTGGTGCAGGAAATTGCCAAGTACAAGTGATGCAGCCCCAGGATTAGATGTGAGCTGGGGTCCAGGTGTGCCTAGTGCTGCAGCAGTGTCTGACAGCCAGGATGGTATCAGCTGCTCCTCTGGCACAAAGAGATCCCCGGGGCACAATCCCTTTCATTTAAAAGGGATACACTTATGCAGAGAGCTGTGTTTGTGATTCATTCTGTCACTTCACTGTTACTCACCTCTGCAGTCCTGTTCATTTTTTCTCAAGATTCAGTGACACTGCTAAACTGCTCTTGTCTAAAGTATTGTATGAACATATCAACTTCATCCCTTTTCTTGGTCTGCTGAAGAAAATGGTTAGAAAACTTGACTCAATTTTTTTTTGTTGTGGTTGGCCATATGATAGGAATAAAGCATGAATTGCTGGGCTGCACTGCTGAGCTCAGAAAACTGCAAACTTCCCTGAGCTAGGGCAGAGGAAGCTCCAGAGACACTAGTAACTGACAGAAAATAAAAGTTCCACTACTTAAGCATATTTTCTCCTGAACATAAACAAGCACAACAAAGCTGACATGCAGACAATGAAACTGAACCTCCCTGCAAAAATGTTCTAGGCTGAGAGAAGTAGCTGGCGCATGAGAAAGTCTGGCCACGAAACATGAAAAATCACAGATCAATTTGCTTGGAAAATATAGAGTAGAGAGCAAGTGGAGCAAGAGACCTCAAGAAGGGTATTGCACGTGGAAGGCTCCTATCCCAGTATATGCAAACAAATGCATGCAGAAGGGGAACACTCAGGAAGGACTGGAGCTCCACTTGCAGCCACAAAAGTCTGGCTTTGTTGCAATGCCACAGGGGGTTGGGCTGAAGTCCCCATTGGCCTGAGTTGTCCTCAGATCCTATGGTCCTAAACAGTATGATGTCTTTACAAAATAGAGTTCTCCCCATTCTCCTGCTGAAGCCACAAAAATGGAGAGAGATGTGTTTCCTTGGGTATCACAGGAGAAGCAAGATAAAAAAAAAATCCAAAATGCAAAACTGAAGTCTTGGATTGTAGTCAAAAGCATTACTCAAACCATCATGGATCATAGATCTTTATCATGGGTTCAGATTTATCCAAAGTCGGATGCAGTGATTAAATTCAGATTGCCCAAATGCATCTGAAATCAAAAAACACCACCCTGAGAAACACATTGTCCCTCCAGATACAAAACAACTTCACAACTACAAATCTTGAAAAACTATACCAAGTTCTGACCAAAATACTTTTACTTAGCAGTAGAAAAAAAAAAAAAAAAGATTATTTCTCTTAAATTTGCAGCATTACTACTGAGGAAAGTCAAGGCTACCAAACTCCACCTTACACTCATAGAGTCATAGAATAGTTCGAGTTGGAAGGGACCTTAAAGAACATCTGGTTCCAACCCCTCTGTTCCAGTGCCTCACCTCCTTCCCGGTAAATAATTTCTTCCTAATATCTAACCTAAGATAGGAAGAAATTCCTAAGGTTCACCTCTTTCAGTTTGTGCCCATTAATCCTTGTCCTATCACTACAATTCCTGATGAAAAGTCCCTCTCCAGCTTCCTTGCAGACTCCCTGCAGATACTGGAAGGCTGCTATGAGGTCTTCACACAACCATCTCTTCTCCAGGCAGTCCCAATTCTCTCCACCTGCCTTGATAGGGGAGGTGCTCCAGTCCTCTCTCAGCTTGGCCTCCTTTGGGCTTTCTCCAACAGTTCCATGGCCTTCTTATTTGGAGGCACCTGAACTGTACACAGTGGTCCAGGAGGGGTCTCACCAGAGCAGAGTAAAGAGGCAGAATCCCCTCTCTCATCTGCTGGCCTTGCTGATTTGGATACAGCCCAGGATTCTGTTGGTTTTCTGGGATGTGAGCATACACTGCCAGCTTGAGTTTTTCATCAACCACCACACCAAGTCTCTCTTCACAGAGCTGCTTCAATCACTTCTCCACACAGCCTGTATGTGTGCTTGGGTTTGCTCAGACTCAGGTGTAGGACCTTGCACTTCCTCTTGTTGCACTTCGTGAGGTTTGCATCAGCCCAGGTCCCCCTGGATGACACCCCTTCCCTCCCGGATGTTGGCTGCACCAACACAGGTTAGTGTCATCAGCAGATTTTCTGAGGGTGCCCTTGATCCCACTGTCAATCTCACTGTCACCTTCTCCAAAGAATAATGACTGGCAGGAACAATTTTCAATTAGGCCAGTCAGTCCAGTTAACACTGAATTCACTATATTTTCTTTATGCAATAAGAAATCTTAATAAATGTTAAAACTGTGCAAGGTAAGTATAGTGATAGGTTGCTCAATATTAGTAAAACATTTTGCCTCTTCTCAACTGCACATCCACTTGCAGGAACTGTATATTGGGAAACAATAATGTCGAGATTTGACCCTGGCCAAATTCCAGGGACCTACGACATCTGCTCTCTATGCTCTCTCCTGCCGCAGCTATGCAGAGGAGAGGAATCAAACTAACACAAACACACTGGACTCATGAGTTGAGATGAGGCACTGGTGGGGAGGGGACGCAGGAAAACATGAGAAAACAGGTGAGAAACATAAGTTGCAAAGTGATTTATTAACCTAACAGAGTCAGAGGATAAATGAGAGGTAAAAATAAGCTCTTAAGACACCATTTCTTCACTCACCCCCCTTCCCTCTTAAGATGCTGTTCCTCAGCTCACCCCCTCCCTCCTTCACACAACCAACAGCTCTGGGTGGGAGGCAGGGTATGGGGTTTTTCCTTAGTCAGTCCATCACCACAATTCTGCTACAAACACTGTTTCTCTGCTCACCCCTCTCCCTCTCAAGATGNCGTCCACAGCCTTTGCAACTCTCAGTCTCTGCTGGGACTCCCACTGGATCACAGCTTCCTCCAGGCATCCACCTGCTCCTCTGGCGTGGGCACCTCCCCACGGGCTGTGGGTGGATCTCTGCACCCCCCTGGACTCCATGGGCTGCAGGGGGACCACCTGCTCCCCCCATGGTCTTCACCACGGCCAGCAGAGGATTTTCAGCTCCGGCACCTGAAGCACCTCCTCCCCCACCTTCTCCACTGACCTTGGTGTCTCCATGTTGTTTTCCTTCACATATTTTCACCTCCTCCTCCTCCTCATCCTCTGGCTAAAAAGAAGCATGTGCAGCCATTGTTTTGATTTCTTCTTAAATATATTTTCACAGAAGCGTATCTAACATCTCTAATTGGCCCAGGTTTGGCCAGCAGCATGTCCATCATCTTCAGAGCCATCAGAGAATGGCTGTGCTGGACAGGGTGAAAAACTTCCAGGACCTTCACACAGGACACACAGAAGCCATCTTCATGCCCCTCCCTAACCATTAGCAAAAACTGGGCCAAGTAAAACCACCACAAATAATTAATTCTTAATAAGTTAATTATTAATAATTCTTAATAAGTTCTTCTTAATTTTGCAGGTATTACCATACTGAAAAATACATAATCAAAACATGAAAGTAAGGAAAAATTCCAACACAGATTTGGAATTGTATCAGTTTTACACAAATTTAGAAAGGACTTGAAACTCCAGGATATTTCGTTCCCACAAGAGTGTAAGCTGGGTTTTTTGGCTTTTCATCTAAGTGTTGTTGTTTCATATCATTGATGCAGATGCATGGGACAAGAGACAGAGTGTCACGAGTACCAACACTCAAGAAAACACACATGCAATTTGTCTAACAAATGTACAAGCTGCATCTGAAATTAAATTATGTGATTGCTTAAAACATCACCAGCAGAAGAAACTTGATTTGTGTTAAGTGTCTTTCAAGCTTAACAGCAAAGAACAAATTATCTTTGTGATAAAACTTTAAATCCCTGACAATTCTTCAGTTTCAAATACTGGAATACTGCTTTTGTGGACAGGTAATTTTCTTCACAGTGACGACATCCCATGCTTGCATGACCTACCTATATATTAGAAAAAATGAGCGTTTATTTTCCCTCAGTTTTCAAGACTTTCTTAGAAGGTTTTCAACCCATCCTGTCACCCCCAAGGTCATGGCTGACAGTTTCTGGAAAGAAAGGCTTTTCTCACAAGTTCTTCAGGAATTTCAGGAAACTGCTCTGGATTCTTCCTCCTCTACAGGCAACTATTCACAATTTTGTTTTCCTTTCCAAGAAATGGGGAAGGGACAGACGCAAACAAATAGCAAATTAAACAAAGAAGACCAGAATTATTCATTGTCAGGATTAAAGGTTGCTCTTCAATTACCAGAACAATAAGAGTAGTCAACTAATAAACACCTAATGCCTTGCAGGAACTCTGATCACAGAGCTGAAACAAATTTTTTGCAAAGCTGTTTCTGTCACCTATCATAACAGAGGAAAGGGTAATATGCAAAATATGATACGGAGACAAGTACTGACCAGGTCCAGGTAAAGAGATATTTTTCATATACAGTGGAAATGGCAATGACAGTGAGATGGCTTGTGAGTCTCAAGAACAAGCAAATTTGATCCCTATAGGCTAATGCCAGTAAAATCATCCCCGCAAAGGATGTCTCCAGCGTTCACTGAGCCGGTAGCTCAATGTCTCCTCTAGCATTAGTAAGTACAATGAACAGTTTTTAGAGAGTGACTTGGGTTGGCAAGGGCAAGGAAGATGTTTGAACCACAGGATATGGGACACAACAAGACAGCAGTCTTGCCAAACAAATCTCTGCACCATAGGCAGAGGATACTAATCCTAAACCTTTCTAATTCAAGTTGTTGCAAACACACCCACTTTTTTAAAGGGGAATAGGAAAGGAATGCTGTGTCTACCAAGGAAGTGATTATGTTCCTCAGGCTATTTTTGTTAGTAAAAATTAATAAATAGAGACAGGAGCTCATACACATAAATGAGGGAGCAAAAAAAACCAAAAAACCTCAGTACCAGAACTGATCACTGCGTAAAAAGCACAGGCTGACACTTCCTATGGTAACCGCACATTTCAGCCATCACCACAGATGCTGGAAGAAGGCACCATTTTTCACAAACCTTGCACTGTGGGTGAAATCAGTCTGTGGCCAGGAATACTGCTATCAACAACTTGGAAGCGCAGGTAATTTTATCATACCATAAAATTAACCACATTACCAGAACAGTCAGAAATAAATGTTGTGAGGGCAGTTTACAGGGACAGGGGAGTAACTGATTTAGGAGTGCTCTCAAACACCATGCTCTGCTCTCAGCTGGATTTTTGGGTCAGGCTACCAATGAGAATAGTACTAAAGAATGCTGCTCATGTGAAAATATATTAGCTAGGGGATAAGTCTTCATTTTTTACTGTGTTGTTGTTATGTGTTCACATGGAAAAGTACACCACAATCATGTCATGATACGAAAACTATAAAAGTGAGCAACATGTGGGAGCAGGTAATAAGATACAAGACACACAGCTTGCATACCCTGTCAGTGGTTTAATAGGAGACCAGGTCAATCAGGCCTAAAACCACTGCTGATTGTCATCAGATCTTGAGTCATTGTGACCCAAGTCAGTAATGGCCAAATCAACAATAGACAGATGTTTTTAGCTTATATGAAAAGAAAAACATCACCATAATGAAAGTATTTCACCTTGAGCTGAGGTCAAGTTGGCAAGGAAGCTGAAGCAGTCAAGAAATCTCTCCATAATAGGATTTTCCAGGCATGATGATGCATGTGTTCATCTGTGCAGTGCTGGCTGCTTTTGGTGTGTACAGTAGCGTGAACCAGCAGACCTTTTGGATGTGGGCTGAGGACGGTCTAACCCTACCTCTGTAGATGGCATACTGATATTTTGAGGCCTATCATCTTGATTTCTGTAGCAAGGACTTAAAGTATCTGTTCTAGAGGAGTCTTAAAACTTAGCATGATAGATCATGTAATGGAAGAATTTACAAATTATTCCTGTGATTGATTTCATCATTGCCCAAACTGTGTGTACTGCTTTAATCAGAGTTTATTTACCTCCAGCTTCCCTCAATTACTGCTATAGTTTTGATTACTACAGTGAGAAGCCTTTCTTATTAAGTTTCTATTCCCCAATTAATTACTAAATTAAAAGACTGACCAAGACATTCATTAATCTTCCCTTCCACAATCTAAATGCATCGACAATATTTTTTCCCTGTAAAGGAGGTCACCTAATCCTACGACCAATAACACCTCACTGCTGAGGCTTCAGCAATCTGATTTATTTACCTTTACTTTAAACTTTCGCACCAGACTTCAATGTTAGTGTGCAGTGGCCGTCACATCAAGCTAAATGCTCAGAAACTGAAGATTTTTTTTACTAGACAACCTTCTGTTCATTCACAAGAGCATGATGCCAGAGCTAACCCCCACACCCCAAACCACAGTGAGATTGAAGATGATCAACAGCTCCTCAGTACTCACATCCCTGGACTTACATAAAGAAGTAGGGGAAAATATTTAACTGGAAACATTTTGATTTCAATGTGATTCAACCTAATTTCTCTAGAATCTCCTTAAAAATTTGTCTACATACACACAGACACACATACATGGATACCTACCAAAAATACCACTGACATTTCCAAGAGACACTCCCATAATTCAGGGCAGACAAACATTTCAGGGTGAGCTCATCCAACTTCTAGCAGAGGGCAACACTCACATAACATCTTGGGAATGTTTTTTTCATCACTTAGAAGGGAAGGAATCCATAAATAACACAAAACACACAAGATATCATCACTTTATCTGCACTTTTCTGCAGCTGACACTGGAGCTGCCAAGAGTGTTGTAAGTTTGTTCTTCACTGTATTCAAGGGCTCTTGAGTCCTAACACACTTGTTGTGGCAAATAGGCATTTTCTCAATATGCATTGTAACTTGAATTCACAAAGGGAAAACAAAGTCACAGAGAAGTCTCTCTTTTTATGAAGTATTATTCCCTGACCTAAATCAGTTGTCTTTGAATCATTTTATGTTATTCCCTATTTAGTGATTGATTGCTGCTATGGCAACTACCCATCTTGCTCTACAGACATAGGTATTATTCCTTGATACACTTATGTTCTTTCACCAAATACACCTTATGTAAGTTCAGAATCAGAAAATATCTGAGAAATTAATTTGCTTTGACACTGCTGTTATCTAGGTTGTAGTATATTGCAAAGACAAAATAAGACTGAAAGTGTAGAGTAAAGTTTATATTAATCCCACTAACAGCAAGTTTGAGGAGCAGTACAGGGAACCAGGCTCCCCACACTAATTTTTCTTATCTAGGTGTAGTAAAATATCATCCCAATATCAAACTTGAATCATGTTTCAGAGACCTAAAGAAAGATACTCTTGTGGTTATAAGAAGATCCTAGGCAGTCCATCTCAGATGAAAGAGGAGAAAATGGGATGAAAATAATTAGACTTAGTGGCTACTGCTTCTTGCTCATACTGGTATCTATGTAGAAAATCAGTGACATAGCCCAGAAGGGACTGTATCAGACCTGGAAACATTTAATGCTATTAATGAAGGTCAAATGACAGAGGTTTGTGGGTTTCTGGCAAAGAGCTATCAATGTTCATATCATTACAGCTAAATGGAAAGTGTCTGGTAGGAATAGGCCATCCATGATAACAAATCTTTCCAATACTCCCTTGACAGGACCTTTGCTTTCATCCCACAAATTTCCTTAGCACTCTGTATGACTGATACAAATGGATGGTCACAGGAGACAAAGAGCTCTCCCACATTGGTTTTATAAGAAATCCCTTCCTTTCCTCACTACTTCGTGGTTTGGACTGGCAGTCAGAATTTTATCAGCAGAGAGGATAAAAAACCCCTGTAGAATGTCAATGGGAATGAAACTAAAAGGGGTGTTGCCGTGGGTGGCGGGGGTGGAATAAGCCTCTGCTTTTACCGAATGTGTCTCTCAGGCGTCTGAGGGATCACTCCAGCCAGCACTGCATTGGTGCTTGTACAGAACGGCTCTTCTCACACCCGTGCCGATGTCAGGCACAATTCTCACTCACCCACTGAGCCGGACAGCTCGGGCAGCCCCAGAGACAAAGAATTCAGAGGCCCTCTCTCCTGGAAATTCCAGACGTTTATTCTGAAGGGGTCCAAGGCAGAAAGAGAGCAAGATGGCCCTGAGAGCCCCCAGTTATAGGGATGATCTGGGGCCAGATAACAGGAGGTGGGGAGAAGTCCCCTTAACCAACAGAGATCAGGGAAGGGTAGAATTTAGGGGTAGGTTACAACCAGAGGGGATTACACAGTTCTGGGGAGAGACCATTGTGTTTTCCAGGGGGTGCTTAGTTTAGGAGGTTTTCCACCAGTGAGGTACTGTGGTGTTGGTATGATCCACTGCAACAGGGTGTCTGGATATTATATTTTAGGCAGTACAGATTTTAAATGGAGAAGAACCTGCTTTGTATTTTAAGTCTCTGTCCTCCACAACTTTTAAGCAGGAAAAAGAAACTTTTATTTCTATTAAGCTATCAAAGCTCATATATAAACCCCCTGAAACTACAATTTTGTATTTATATTTACAGGGATTTTCCACAAAGGTAGAAGTATACTATTTTTATCCTATTCTCAACTGCTCCAAAAAATCACTGCTTTCTTGGGCATAAAATTGACAAAAGCATACTTTTCTGAACAAGCTTTAAATATGTGTGTTTTTTCCTGGGATGCAAAAAGCCACACACACGCAAAAATATCCCAAAACCTCTAAACAGAGTAGATTTAAAACCCACTAATACAACATAAATAACTTCTCCAGGGAAAACATTTTAAAAAAACTTGTAACAAAATATTTTCTATAACCTTCCTAAATAAAAACATGGGGATGTACTGATACTTGTACAGTGGTTTTGTCATGGAAGAAAACAAGAGGAGCTGAGAAAGCTGGAGGTGACAGAGTCAAAGGCTATTATTCTCTAGTGAAAATCAAGGTGCACCTTGATGGACAGACATCCAAAAAAAGGCTAAAACTCATGTTCTTCCTTTCTCCCTGCCCCCCCCCAATAATACAGAGCTTAAAAAAGCAAAGCAACATATAGACAGGGAAGGGGAGAAGGGGAAAGAAGTCATTGTGTTCCTGATCTTCCACTTTTTCAATAAAGAATCAGCATCCTCTAGACCAACTGCCAAATGAATGTCTGCCAAGGTATCAGTGGAAGAACAGCACACTGAGAGAATTTATTGCAGGAATATACCCTCTTCCAAAGTGGGAGGAAAAGTAGTTACGTATTGTTCTGCAGACATCATTGCATGCATTTCTTCAGATCTAGAAAAGAATTGCTAAGAGACCAAGTTCTGGCAAATACACAAACCTGATATCCTAGGCTGACCTCCTCAATCATCAACAATTCAATCATTTTTTTAAGGTTAGACTTAGTCATCTATTGCATTCATATGAAAGCACCCACCCATTTTACCTGAAATACCTGCTGCTAAAAAGGGACAAGTAGAACATCTGCCAGCATTTCCTTTAACCAGTTGACCTTGCACCACATGTGATTGTATGATTTTCCTTTCACACCAGAATACCTGCAAAATAGGATTTTTTATTCATTGAATAAATCAATGTATGATGCAGAACAAAGATGCCTGAGCAAGACATGGCTTTGCAGGCGAGTAAGGTAAGGGCCATCCTGAATTGTCAGATGCAGGGAAACATGGTAAAACAAAGAGGAGGAAAATGTACGAGAGGAGCAAGGGCTGTGAGCAACCACTTGAGCAGGATGAAGTGAGAGAAAAGGAGAAATAATAAATCTCACATGGAAGGAGCCAACACAAGTAGGCAATGGGTGAAGATGACAGCAAACACTTCAGTTTAAAGTGGTTTAAACGGGTATCAAGGGTGGTTGGAATGAAGGAGAGAGGACAGGAGGGTATGGCAGAAACTTAGATGGGAAAGGCATGGAATAAAAATATTGACAGTGTGATTAGAAAATACAAACAAAATTGTGGAGAGAAAAAGCTTCAGTATGTAGGCTCACTAGTGATGGGCCTTCATTACAGTGATAGAGCAAGGTGTAAACTGTTATAAGAGGTGGAACTGGGCTATGCAATGGCAGATCTGCAGCAATGGGCTCTGCTATGGTGTCACCCAAAATTTACCAAAATTGCTAAGCTGACTATGGGGCTCCCTTAAAGATTTCATCACAGTTTCTTGCTATGCCAGGTGACTCTCTTCTAAGGCATTTATCTCCTTTTGATGTAACTCAGAAGACGACCCAGCTGTGAGTTAAAATGTGGGCTTTTGCATGTGTGTTAACAGATTCAGGCAGATGCACTTCTCAGCCTTATGAAAATATAAAAGCAGTGATAGGAAAGTATATTTTTAAAAGTCACTTGGTAGATTTTGACAATCACACTATAGTTAGAATCTACAACCAGACAGGCATTGCCTTATTCACAATAAAGCCATTTTTGTTTGTCATTACTGTGATGCTCGGCACTCATATAAAATAATATCACAGAGGAATTCAAATGTACTAATTCTTTGTAGAAGAGTCTTATTGCTGAACTAACATGCCTGTAACAACAATTATACCCATACTGAATCATATGTGTATAATTTTGTAGCACACTCAAGCCCAGAATAAGTGTGGCAAGAGTGAATTAGTGAGTGACAAAGAATATTTTGGCTACTACAGTGAAGGGGACTTGAGCACCTGAGGCAGACAGATGGCAAAATGCCCTGTGCTAACTAATTTGTTTTACTCCTTCACCACTTGTGCACAATTTTTCTGCCTGTATAAATGTAAAAATTAGACCACAAATACTTCACGCATGCTTCACACATGAAAGTCTTGATCACTTAACCTTTCATATATGGCAGCCTCCATTACAATCCAACATTAACTTCTACTTTTGAACACTACAGAGCTTTCACAAATTCACAGAAAAATAACCGTGAAAAACTCACACCCACATTGTGTAGTCATTCTGTCATACTATATTTCGTCTACGATACCGGTAGAAATTCTATACTTTAAAGGCACAACATTTATTTTTTTGTTGATTAAAAGCTTGACTAGTAAATCTCCAGTGCCAGCTCTGCGTGCACTGCAGTGAATTCTTCTGAGCTTCATTCTTCAATTGCAGATTTTATGAAAATCCTTCAGAGGCAGGTGGCAGCAGAAGGTCACTGAAGAAAAACGTTATAGAAGAAATATCACCCATAGAGATGTAGAGAAGACATGCATGGCTTGTTTTGTGGGTGTATGCTTACGTATATTAACACTGCTTGAGAAAGAAGTTTGCATAGGCATTGCATGAATATTTGACAGGACACAAGACACTGATATAATTCATTTTTCTGGGTCTAGATTCATAAAACCAAGGAAAATAGCTTGCAGATTCAGTAAGAAAACTCAACAGCCAGGCTTCATTACAAGAAAATCAGCCACAGATCCACCACCCTGTGTAATTTTATTTCTATTGCAAAAGCAAAGTAGGGAAAATCTTAAATTACTTTCAGAGTTGTGATGATAAACTTTGCAAAAGAAGATACCACTATTATCAGTGATACCTTGCCTATCTTTTTCCAGCTCAGTAATGTTCCTGAAGATGTTATCTATCTCTCCCCTAAAACAGGTATCCACTCCCCAGAAAATGGATAGAGAATACATACATCCAACCCACTTAGCATGAAATCTCTCTTCTTAAGAACAGAATTGGAATTCCATGTGGTGTGATAGTTCAGCTCTTGTACAGAATCACAGAATTACAGAATATGCTGAGATGGAAAGGGCCCATCAGGATCATCGAGTCCAACCCTTAGTGCTGTACTGTACACCCCAAGAGTCACACCATGTACCTGAAAGTGTTGTCCAAATGTTTCTTGATCTCTGTCAGGCTGGTGATATGATGACTTTTCTGGGGAGCCTGTTCCATTGCCCAAACACCCTCTGGGTGAAAAAGCTTTCTTCTAATATGCAATCTACACCTCCCCTTACTCAACTTCAAGCCATTCCCTTGAGTCCTGTCACTGGCCACCACCACTAAGTGCCTGTCCCTCCTCTTCTACTCGTGATGAAGTTGTAGACAGATGCGGTCTGACATCATCAAGTATAGACTTTGATTGGTCACTACCTTTTCCACCAGACCACAACACAATGTGCCACATCTAGTCATTTCTTGAATGCCTCCAGGGATGTTGACTCCACTACCTCCCTGGGAAGCAGTCTTATGGCCAGGGGAGCCTTGGTGTAATCAATAAAAGAACAGTGAAATACTATATTAAGGAAGTGTGTAATTTTCTAAGATTTCCTTTCAAATCTGCAGAAAAAATAAAACCACACTTTAAGGCTATTAAGTAAAAATGTCATCTCTTTGTTGGTATAGAATATTTAACAAAAAAAGAGATAGGAAAAAATTTGGGTATTGGCAAAAAGACCAAAATGTGCAATTCTGAAATGGAATTACTGACAATTTCTGTTCCTGAAACCCTGTGACTATGTTGGGTGTCCTTAATAGG
>VZTX01030337.1:0-13880 GCA_013400915.1 Pardalotus punctatus | reverse complement strand
ACGGAGGCGCCGTTCCCGCGCTCGCCGCCGGGGGGCGCCGCGGGTCGCGCCGCTTTGGGGTCGCGTTTGGGGCGCGGGCGCTTCACCTGCGACCCCCGGGAGGGCCGGGACAGCCCCTGCGGAGTGCGGGGCTCTTTGGGGAGGGCTGGGCATGGGGATGGGAGCTGATAGGGAGGGAATGGGAAAGGGATGGGAGTGGGATGGGCATGGGGAAGGGGATGAGATGAGGAAAGGAATAGGATGGGATGAGATAGGTATATGATGAGATGAGTACGGAGGTGTGATGGGAAGAGACTGGGATGAGGATGAGGTGAAATGGGAATGGGGTGGGAAGGGGAGAAGTGTGGCAAGGAGATGTGATGGGAAGAGACTGGGATGAGGATGAGGTGAAATGGGAACGGGGTGGGAGGGGGAGAAGTGTGGCAAGGAGAGTGGTGTGCATGGGGGAGAAGAGGTGGGCAGGTGGAGAGGGATCAGGCAGGGGAAAGACAAAAAACAGGGATGGAGATTAGGAAAAAGTAAGAGACAGTGCAGGAAAGAATAAGTACGAATGGAGGGAGAAGGGAAGATGGGCTGACAGGCCACAAAAGGCTGGGAGAAAAGGGAAAGCAAGAGAAGACAGCGATAAAGAAAAGGGAAAAAGAGGGAGGGGAAAGGGAAAATTCTCCAAAAGTTGCATGATCTCCACCGCCTTTGCTCTTGCACTGACCATCAATGCCGTGCACATCCGGGCTGGGAGAGGGGGAGCAAGGAATTCAGGGCAGCTCTAGGAGCAAACCCACCTGTGCAGGGCCACAGCTGCCCCGGAACACAGACACCCCAGGGGCTGGCGGGCTTGGTTCCCACTCTGTCGTGATCTGAGTGACCAGAATGGAGCTGGTCGGAGTGGGGTTGCAACCCTTGGTTATCCCAAGGATTCTCAGTGGTCCTAATCCTGCCACTCCCCAGTTCCCAGATTTTGGGAATTTGCCGCGTTTGGGATTAATTTTGGTTTCCTTCAAGCCTCCCAACTTTTGGCACAACTTCAGGTGACAGTTTTCAGTTTTGTCCCCCCCTCGATCCCATCCCCGTGGCCGTCGGCACCACAACGTCCCTCCCCTGGAGCAGCTGCTGGAGCATCGCTCCCCCCGACCCCCGCAGAGCTCATTTGCTGCGGAGATTTACGGGGGTCCCGTCGCAGGCCCGGGGACCCGTGATTTGCGAGGGCTGAGATTCGCCTGGCAGCGGGAGCTGCGCTCGCTGATACCATCTCTTAATTATGTTTGCAGCAAACCCTTTAATGAGCAGAGCTTTAGTGCCCTGCATTCGAAACTTCACACTCAGCAGCCTGCCCGGCGCTGACCTCGGCACGAGCCCGCCGCGGTGTCACAGCTTGACTTACATTTCGCAGGTCACCAGCTTTTCAATGCCTCACCTTGGCAGGCATTGGTGTGCCCGATAACATCGCCCGGGGGCTGAGCCTGCTCCCGCCCGCGATCCGACAGGAGCTGGGATTTTATAGCCCCGACCCTTTGAATGCTGTCGGGCTCCCAGAGATAACGTGCAGCTGAGGGGGGAGGAAAGGGGATTAAGAAATAAATATTCTCTTTATTATTTGCGGGAGGCATTGCCTGAAACACGTACTGAGATGTATAACAAATTGATATCTTCTGATACAACAGCTTGGAAATTTCGTGATGAAAAGTAATCAGTGATCCCATCTTCCCTTTATTTATTTTGTATCAATACATGCTATTTTTTGGCATTAAACGAAGAAAGATGGTAGGAGGGGGGGCAGAGCACAGGCTGGGTTCTTTGCTCACCATCGCTCTGAAGAAACAGCTCCATTTAAATATCTGATTGGCAAATCCCTGCCTCCCGTTATCAGACACCCTTTGGGACCACACTTAGCAGCCTAATGTTTCACTGCTCTGCTGGGACTCAGGGCTTTCCAACTGGTCTAAAGGTTTCAAAACTCTCAGCTCTGCATATCCAGGTTTGGGGAAGGAAGGCAGGAAGGGAGGGAAGGCAAGGAGAAGCCTTAAATGAAAGAGAAGGTCTGGATCTCACTCCCCATACCTCACTTGCACCAGGCTGCCACATTCTCCCCATCTCTCTCTCTGTCTTTTCCAGGAAAGAGTTTGCATTGTGATTTCCCCTGTGCTGTTGTAGTTAGGAAAAAATCATAGAAGCAATGCTATTTGCATTTTTAAAGCAAGCAAGGAGAAGCCAGAGTGGGCTTTCCGCCAGTGCAGTCTGGCACTTGCTTTGTTGGGAGCGTATAGAATAATTTATAAATAGCATGGTGGGATTTTTTTAAAATATATAATTATACTTTTAAAGCTCCTGCATCGCTGGGGAAAAGGAGTCTTCAAAAAAGGCTTTAGAAAAAAGAGTCTTGCAGAGGGAAAATTTGCTTTACTGGCATTCATAAAATTGCAAAGAGGAGGGTTTTCCATCACAGGAGACAATGCAGGAGACCCATGGACCTCCTCCCACCTCCTCTCCAGGCAAATAGATTTTAAGATGCCTGGATATTTAGGGGCTTGGTCTGGCATGAGAGGGGATGTTTTAGGAGCATGACCTTCCCTGGGCCCACAAGCAGAGCAGGATGTGCTGAGCCTGGACCATGGGGTCAGGGGGATTGGTATGATTTACTAAATTCCCTTGTCATTCAACATCAGGGGGATCGAGGAAGATAAATTCATCTCTCCACCAAAACCAAAAGAAATAATGCCCAATCCCAGGGTTTTGGGAACAGCACGTCCCAACCTCAGTGCAGAGGCAGCGGAGGCATCATGAGGGGAAAAGGCTGCTCTCTGCATCCTTCACTGGCCTGCCCTGCCCATGTGGTCATTCCCTCTCCAGAGGGACAACTGCCACTGCTTGGAAAGGAAGACAGGGAATAAATAAACACAGAAATAGAAGCAAGTCAGGAGCGAGCTCGATGTGGAATGAGGAGGGAATTGAGTAAATCACACCAAGTGATGCTGCCCTGACTTCCAGGATCAATAGAGCATCAGCCCTGGGCTTGGACACCCCCAGCACCCACTGGGCAGCCCGGAGCCCTCTCATTATCAGCTCCATCTATAGTGGTCTTGAGAAACAGGGTCGATATATCAGATTTACCAGTGCAAAAATGCACAAATCCTCCGGCAGCCTGAGCAGAAGCTATTGATTTTTCTCATATCTCCCCTCTCTACTGGCAGACGATGAGGGTGTGATGATGAGCATCAGGAGGGATCCCAGACCCCAAAGCAGAGGCAGTGCATGAGGTCAGACTGGGAGCAGCCCAATCCACTGGGAGATGTCAGGGTGTTTATACACCCAGGTGAGCTGCCTGCAGAAAGCTCTTTTGAGCCAGGAGGAGCAGTGGTTTCCAGGAAATACTAATGCAGTGGATTGATCAGATGCCAGTGGCTGGGATGTTGGTACTGATCTGTCCTCTTCCAAGCAGCTCCCACAGCTCTTCCAAGCTGGGTAAGATGATGCTTTTCTCCCTGTTTCAGGATGAGATCTGCCAGGAGGGGCCGTGCCTCCCTCCGCCTTGATGCAATGGGGTCAATTTGTCCACTGGCTGAATTTGATCCACTGGGACTAGAATCCATCACAGAGGTGGATTTAGGACTCGAAATTCGCAACTGCCAGCCCCAGGGATGGGGCAGCTCATAGGGATGTTGGTCTGTGGGCAATAACCTTGCCCTGCTGGGCTTATGTGTCATCTGCCCTGCACTCCCTGGGGGAAGGATTTTTCCTGTAGATTGCTCATCCAGTGTCCACGTGCCTGATGTTAAAAGTCCCAACACTGGGCAACAACGCTGCCCTGACTGGAAGCCCATCCATAGGTTCAGTTGCTACTGAAACATTTAGGGGATGCAGAAACATGGAGCAAAAAGCAGCTCCATTTTCCAGGAGCATGCCCTGTGGTGGGAGCGGAGCTGCCTTTGCACTGGGTGACCTTTCCTGGGCTGACTCACAGCCACTCCTCGTGGCTCACACGTGTCCCCTCCACTTCGCTGAGGTCACAGCAGCATCCAGCCTGGAAATCCAGTCAGGGAATCCAAAACAACCCACCTGCCCAGGCGGTTCAGTGCCCCTGCCATGTGGCTTCCAGGGGTGCAGCATGCCCCGGTGTCACAGAGGGATGAGCCCCTGGGAGCTGTGCCAGTGCTGGCTGGGCTGGGGACTCGCTGTGCTGCCTCAATCTGGGAGCAGATGGGGGGTTTCGCACCCTTCCCTGGTGTGTAAGTGATTGCTCCTGGATGCTTTCCAATCCACATATATGTGTCTGGTTTAATTTATGCACGCTTGCTTTGTGTGAGAAGACAGCAGCTGACCAGTGGTTAAGAAAACTGAACACCCTGAAAAGGTCTAAAATTAGAGAAGAAATAAGAACTGTTTCCTCTGAGCCCTGGAGCTGCCTGGGCTGCTTCCAGGAGAGCCTGGGAAGCGCCTCCAACCTCCCTGATCCAGCCCTGGGACTGCCCCACTGCTAAATCCCATTC
This sequence comes from Pardalotus punctatus, assembly GCA_013400915.1. NCBI lineage: Eukaryota > Metazoa > Chordata > Aves > Passeriformes > Pardalotidae > Pardalotus > Pardalotus punctatus. The sequence goes on along the minus strand of VZTX01030337.1, from coordinate 9,396 downwards.
TTGAAGCTGAAGGGAGCCTGTCCCCTCACCGTGTCCCCACCATGTCCCCACCGTGCCCTGGGGCAGCATGGACCCTTATCCCTTCGGGGTGTTTTCCAGGGATCAGGGGCTGGTAGATTGCCAGATGGCCTTGGGTCTGTTCCTGCCCTGTTTACCCCAACCTCACTTGCCTTGTTAAACACGTTCCTGCCTCCCCATCGCCATCCTGGCTGCTGGGCCCTTCCCAGGGGAATACACCACACGTGGAGGGTGAAGGAGGCCGGGCAGCACACACCACACAGCAGGAAGGGAGGTGACCTGGGATGAGAAACAGCATCCATGGAGCTGCTGCTGCTGGGTCACACAGCCAATGCCACCATCACAGCAGTCAGGCTGTGGCTGGTGTCACAGGTTGTGGTGGAAACACAGGGTATCAGCACATCTGGGTGCATGGATGCTGCAGGCACCAAGCTGCCACAAGCACAATTAATAAAAGGCTGGGGGAACCCCACTTTCCTGTGGTGCAGACAATGACTGGGGTCATGCCATGCGAGTGGTCCTGCTGGGAGGAGCAGCCCATGTCCGTGTGTGACACTGTGAGCTGGTGTAACCACATGCTCGAGGATGTGTCACTGCGATTCTCTGCCCCGAACCTTGTGTCCCTTATCCAGGGTGTCAGTAATGGCAACAAAAGGTGGGTGCCAGCACAGTTGAGGTGTGTGGTAATAGTTACAGCAGAGACCTCTAAAGCTGGCTGGACTTCCTAGGAGTTTTTGGAAATCCTGACATAGCTTTCTGGGTTTTTTTAACAACCTCTGGACCTTATCAAAGTGCACAAAAGACCACAGGCTTCCTGTTTGCAAGGGCTGTGGTCAGAGGTTATAGCCAGGTGGGAGTAAATCTCCCCTCACACGTGACAGGGCTGTAGGAAATGGCCTCAAGTTGCTTCAGAGGAGATTTAGATTGGACATTAGGAAAAATTTCCTTACTGAAACGGTGGTCAAGCACTGGAACAGGGTTCCCAGGGCAGTGGCAGAATCAAGGTCCCTAGAAGTGTGAAAAAAAATGTGGATGTGGTGCTTAGGGACATGTTTAGTGGTGAACATGGAAACACTGGGTTAATGGTCGGACTCAATGATCTTAGAGGTCTTTCCAACTTTGATGATCCTGTGGCTTTAGGGAATGAACAGCTGCTCCTGCCAAACCTGGCTTGACCCTGCCTGGCTTGAGCCCTGCGTTGTGAGCATCCTTAGGGTGTCAGCTCCTGCTGATGTCCCAAGCGGGTGACAGGCACCAGACCTTGTGCCCAGAGAGTCTGCTGGGACATCTCCTGGGACAGCATTAGGTTGGCTGCTCCTCCATGGAGAGTCTCCTTTGGCCTGGAGAAGGAATTGTGGATCTCCAGGTCATTCCCTTCTGCACCACTGCTGAGTAGGAACCATCCACAGGTGCCATAACCTACAGCTGCAGGTCCTGCACCATCAGGAGAGATGTCAGATTGGAAAGAATCATTTAAAGCAAGTGGGAACATGTCCCAAAGGTCCTTGTGCCACCAGGGCAGAGACCGAGGGGCAGCACAGCAGCTGGATTCCTGCTGTGTCCATGCTGGGAACTCCGTGCTCCAGCCAGCTGCTGGGAGCAGAATATCTGATCTGTGACAGCAGCCATGGACTGGACACAGCCTGGCTTTGTCCTCACTGTAGAAATCAGCCCTGGTGCTGCAAACCGCACGTATGTGGAACTCCCCGGCATTCCTCAGTGCCTCTGAGCACTGCCAGCAGATTTGGCAAGGGTCAGCCTCACAGCCTGTGACCCCCCCATCCCCTGCAGAGCCTCTCTGGCTCCAGATATTATCACAATTTTTTAAAAGTCTGGCAGGAATTAGCCTAAAACCCTTTCCTTGCTAACAGGGACCACTGAATGGGCAGGGGCTCTGACACCTGGCCTCAGCCCCTGTGGGGCCATGTGGAGGGGACACTGGGTGTCCCCCTCCTCAGAATCAGCCCAGCCTGCCCCACCAGGGCATGCTGACCTGCAGCCCTGCCTGCTCTATTTTACAGCTAAAACGAGCCATAAATCCCCCTCCACAGAGCTGGAAAGAGCAATTGCTTTTCTGTGGTGCAGGTTTTATCTTGTGTGACTTGTGGCATCACGTGAGGATTTCGAAATCTGTAAGTAAAAGTCAGGCTGGAGCCATTTATAACGGCAGCAGTGTGATTGTTACTCCTGACAGCTGCAATTACAGGCACTCCCTTCCATCGCTTCACGCTGGGGGAGAGCGGAGCCGGCACCAAAAGCAGCTTTCCCAGAGCTGCATCCCTGTCCAGGGGACCTGGTCACCCACAGGCAGCGCTCAGGGAGGGTTTCAGGGAAGAATCTAGGATGAGGAGTAACCCCCAGTCAGGAGGGTTTGGGGAGGGGTGCAGGATGTAAGGAGGGCTCATCAGCTGCTGTTCATCCCCGTGGGCATGACAGGGGTTATCCAGGGGCTTTGCAGGGACAAACAATAGGTCCAAGCACTCGCTGGGGGGAAACGCTCCTGGTGACCCCAGATAAGCCCAAGGTGGGGTGCAGGTGAGGGCAGCATCCCAGGAGGATCACTGCTGGGCACTTCTTTCCATCTCCATGGCCTAGATCTCCTGCCTGTGAGATGTTTGGCGTGTTCCAGACAGGTCAGCACTGGGGTGCCAGCAGCCACAGTGGCTGAGGAGCTGCCAGGGAGTTTGGGAGCTGGGTACCAGAGGGATGCAGAGATTCCTGCCTGGGGGAGATGGAGAGGAAAATGAGGAACATCAGTGGTCTTGCAGTGACAGGGCAGTGGCAAACAAAGCCACTCGATGTGAGCCAAGGGGAGCTGACAAGAGGCGGGGGAGTGTGGAGGTGGCAGCGCTGAAGCAGCCCAAACTCAGCTGGGTTTTCCTGCTGAACATCTCAGCTCTGTCTTTTACATGCAGTTTCAGGGAAACTGAAACATCCAAAGTGAGCTAAATGTCATCATTTTCCTGGTGAAAAACCCCGCTCATAAGAAGGGACTTTTTCTTTTGCTGTTTTCAGTGAATAACACCACGGGGTTTGTTTCACAGCTAAGGGCTCTGCTGTGGTTGCTCTGTGGTGACTCCACCACTTTCCTGGGCAACCTGTTCCAGTTTGACAATCCTTTTCCTGAAGAAATTTTTCCTAATATCTAATCTAAACTTCCCCTAACACATCTTGAGTCCTTTTCTTCTCATCCTGTCACTTGCAACCTGGGAATAGAGATTGATCCCTACCTGGCCACAACCTCCTGTTGGGGAGCTGTAGAGAGCAATAAGGTCTCCCCTGAGCCTCCTTTTCTCTGGGTTGAACAGCCAGACTTTCCTGATGAGAAAAAAAAAGATGGGAAATAGGATAGAAGAAGCAGGAGGCTGGATAAAATGAAACCAAAATTAAGGTTTTTGTGTTTGCTTCACACAAAGCAAAACACTCTAGGTCAACCAAATTGAAATTTCTCCTTATTTTTTCATTTCCATTTAGAAAACAGAATACACATAACACCTCATCTGGCTGTCCCAAACCAAAAAAAAACTTAGTGCTGAGATATCTCTCTCTACGGAAAGATCCACTATTTGCACAGCTCCAGCTGCAACCTTTGAACCTCTGTCCAGTGTCTGTGTTGCAACCACACTGGTGCTGATGTCAGCCCAGCAGGGCTTTGGGCACGCCTGGAGAGCAGCACTCAGCACCTGCCAGAGGAGTTTTTCCATCAGTGTTTAAGAGGTTTAATGATATGCCAGGAGAAGGGAGATTTATGCACTTCTGAGGGGGGTTATGCATTCCTACTGATTTGTATTCAGCACGGCGCGGGAATTTATGGAAGGAGGGGATCGATGTTTTATTGATATCTAAAAAAACCTATATGATGGATGTGCTAATTACACATTTTTCTCCCAGACTCCCTTTATTACACACAAACAAATGGCCCTGCTGCTGTAACAAATGCAGGGAAAATGTGCAACAGAGCCAAACTCCTTGGAGGTGATGCGTGCAAGGGAGATCTTGCTGATGCCAGGGCAGAGACCTCAGTCCTTTGTTTAGCTTCTTCCCTAGCCAGTATTGAATTTTGGTTTCCTGTTGCCTGTGACTCCATTTCCATTTCATGGAACTCACATCCCTTGTCAGGGACAGGGGGGCACAGCCCTTGCAGCCACACTGTGGGGTCCTGGCTGCTACGGCAGGTATTGGTTCCCAGAAATACTGAGCAGGGTGTGCATTTGCTGTGCCTTGCTAAGAGGGGACACGCGGGGTGAAGAACGAGCAGGGGTTTTTATCTCTCTGCTAAAGCAGCGAGCGTGCAGGGAAGAGGGGCAGCGGTCAGCCGTTGTCTCCCCTCCTCCCTCTCCCACTGCAGGGGTGAAGGCGAGCCAGGTGCTGTGATATGTGTAGCAATACTTGTAAAAAATCAATATTCCAGATGGAAATCACAGCTCCAGACAGACACGCACTGCCCCATCTCTGCCTGATGAGCCTGAGCCCCACGCAAGCGCTCCTCCTGTGCTCCAGGCAGGGAAGGAGAGTGGCTCTGCTCAGTGCCCTGGGGTCTGCTTTCTGCAAGGGGCATGTGGGATTTGGGGAGCCACCAGAGCAGGGAAAGGACCTTCTGGGTGCAGGATGCAGAGCAGATATAGGAGGTGGGAGCAGCATGGAAGAGAAGGTGGGGTAAAGCCTGGAGCCCAAAGCATCGCACCAGAGTGTTGCCTGCCTGAAACTGGCAGCACAGCTTGGGTTTTCACAGTGAGGACTTTGTGATCTTGGGGGCCAGGGAAAAAGTTCTCAGCCATTAACCTCATGTTCTGCCAAGAAATGGCTTTGGCAGGCAGCTGCCACCCACGCAGCTCCAGGCTCCATATGCAGGCGAGGCATGGGGGTCCTTGGCTTTGAGGTGCTCTACAGGGAAATTTGGCAAAGGTTCAGTCAGAAGTGAGTCCCTCTCTGTCTCTCCTGTGTCCTGGCATGGGGATGGTGGGAGGCACGATGGAGAGGAGGGTTCTTCCCCTGGGACACGGGTGCAGGGAGCAAATCTCCCAAGAAGGGATGAGGGTGACAAAGAAAATGAGAGTGGCAGGATGAGAACATACACAATGGGTAGCCTGGAGGAACTCGGGGGACAGCAGGGGACATTTATTATCCAACTTGTCAGCTCTGCCCACAGCAGGGGTGACATGTGCCGAGTTGAGGTGTGCTGGGGGCTGTGCCATGGGAGGGGAGCGTGCCTGGGCTCCCCCTGGCTCCCCGTGCCCTCGGGAGCCACATACACCCCCAGCCTGCTCCTCCTCCAAAGGCAGGTGTCTCCCACAGTAAAAGACACAGCTACAAAGGAACCAACTCTTAATTGCCTCTTTCTCCTTTTGTTGTGGAAAAAAAAAATGTAATCATAGCTCAGCTCACAGGGATCCCTTCAGATGTTGCTTTCAGGCTGGCCAAGGCTTGGTGCGTGCGGTGGCCTCTGTCCTCTGCATGGGAACAATGACAAGGCTCCAGGCTGACCAGCAGGATGGATATGATAATTATACCGGGATATTTTTTTCTCTGCTTGGCACTGCTGGTCACAGCCTGTTATTGTGTCTCTGCTATCCCAGCATGGGACCTAGGGCAGACCCACACATGCAGCACATGCAAGAGCCCTGCATGTTTTTTTTACCACTTGGTGCTTGTAATGCTTCTGGTTTTGCATGCTCTGCAGCCCAGGGCTGGGGGAATGGGCTGAATTTGACCTGGCTCATACTGGGATCACTGGGGGCTCTCCCAGCCCTGCACCACTTCATGTTTGCCGGAGGGGTTGGTGAATCCAGCAAAAGGGCATTGGCATCCCCTGAGCTCCCATGCTGCTCTCTCCCAGGCTGCTGGGAACCAGCAGCTCCACCAACATTATCCAGCAGAGCAGGTGCAGCATGTGTGAGCCCAGCATCCCCATCCTCAGTGTCTCCATGCCAGGCTCCCGAAACCTCCACGGGACCCTTGCATCAAACCTGCTCCCACGCCTGCCGGAGCGAGGGGGTGGCAGGAAGGATCAGGCCCTTGATGCAGTCATTCTTTAGGAAAAAAAAAAAAAAAAAAAGGAAGGAAAAAGTGAGAGAGAGCTGGTAGGAGCTGTAAGTGCTCTGGAGAAGAAACCCGGTGAGGCAGGGAGGCCTCTCTCACCATGGAGACGCGCCGGAGAGCGTGCGGAGGCTGTGCGCTCCAGTTCATTTGCTGCGAGTACTTTTCCCAGGCTATTCAAAGCGGATTCCAGCCTGCCAGCCTCCCTGGCTGCCTGCGGAGCGCCGCCAGGCTCTGCCCGGGCGCTGCTTCCCCACGCCGAGCAGGGCTGGCCAGGCTGGCACTGCCAGCTGGATGGAGCCGAATGGGGCTGGAGGGGAGAAGAGCTCGCTGTAAATATTGCAGTTTCTTTATGAGGTTGGGTGTTAATCCGTCATGTATATATAGAGATATATTTTTTAATTTGCAAGCGGCACAAGCAAGTTGTTTCAGCCTTTTTCCCCCTTCCCAGTTAAAACCAGGGCTTCATCCCTGTTGCACAGACAAGGAGGATGTGGGGCCGTAGACCTGCAGGGCACCCTTTGTCCCCACAGAAAGCAACTGGGGGAAGAGTGGGGGTTTGCAAGCACGTTCCTGTCTCAGGCACAGATTAATCCATCCCCAGTCTGGCAGTGAGCAGAGACTGGGATTCCACTGCTCCAGCTGCACGAACTGGGATGCAGGGATCCCCTCCTGCTTCATGGGGGGCTGTGATGTAGCTACAACTCATGCCACTTCAGGGATAGGGACAGTGCTGTGGGTGGTGGCCCTGCATGGCCATGTCCAGGCGCTTCAGTGAGCACAGAAATACAGACTATCCTGAGTTTCAAGGGACACACAAAGATTGTTGTGTCCAACTCCTGGCCCTGCACAGGACATCCCCAAAAATCCCACCATGTGCCTGAGCACATTGTCCCAGTGTTTCTTGAGCTCTGTCAGGCTTGGTGCTGTGACCACTGCCCTGGGGAGCCTGTTCAGTGCTCAACCACGCTGGTTCTTCTGGGTGAAGAATGTTTCTCTGACATCCAGCCCAAACCTCCCCTGACAACCCCATGCCATTCCCTCAGGTCCTGTCCCTGTGGTGCTCCAGCTTGCTGCCTTGGCTATTTTGAGGCTTTTCCCCCCTAAGTAAAGCCTCTGGCATCTGTGAGGCTATGAAGGGAGTAAGAGGACAAAAGCCAGCTTATTCTTGCCTCTGATGGAAGGTGTTTTTTTTTCCACAGCTCCTGCACTTTCCTCTGCAAGCCCCTGGATGGAAAAGCGGTGCATGCATTGCTCACAGACTGCATGAATGGAAAAAGTTTGCTTTTATCCTCTTACTCTCTTCACAGCCTCACTGGGTGCTGGAGGCTTTTCTTTGGGGGGAAAGCCCCAACACAGCCAAGGCAGCAAGCTGGAGCATCGCAGTGACTGAACCTAAGGGAATGGCATGGAGCTGTGTCAGGGGAGGTTTAGGCTGGATATTAGAGAAAGGTTCTTCACCTAGAGGATGGCTGGACACTGGAACAGGCTCCCCAGGGAAGTGGCCACAGCATCGAGGTTGACAGAGTTCAAGAAACATTTGGACAACACTCTCAGGCACGTGGAGTGACTCTTGGGGGTGTTCTGTGCAGGGCCAAAAGTCGGACTCGATGATCCTTGTGGGTCCCTTCCAGCGCAGGGTATTTTGTATTTTGTGAGTGAGCCAGAGGCTGGGAGACACCACGTGGAGGGACCACGGCATGTGCGGGAAGCACCTTCATCCTTATCCATCACCCGGTGCTTCGGGGTGACACGGGGACCCTAAACCAGCTCACAGAGCCCCGCGGCACGGAGCAGGTCGGGGGCTGCGGGGTGGCCGAGGGCTCCCCGGGGGACCCGGAGCTGCCATTCGCTGCGGCCGGGGGCGGTGGAAGGAGGGAGGAGACGGGACTCGACAGCTGTGCCCGGGAGAGGAAAAATTCCGCCCGAAGCAGATACCGGGATAAATATAAACAGCTTTTGGGATGGCTCCTGGCCCGGACCCCCGTGCAGGGCTGGGCAGGGTCACCCCTGGGAACCCAGCACCGCGCCCGGGGAGGAGCCCGGCTGACCCTGGACGCTGTGTCCCGGGTTCATCCCGATACCGGGCGCTGTGTCCCGGGTTCATCCCGATACCGGGCGCTCTGTGCCGGGAGGATCCCTGTTGATACCGAGCACTGTGTCCCGGGAAAATCGCTGCTGATACCCGGCACCATGTCCCGGCAGGATCCCGGCTGACACCGGGCACTGTGTCCCGGGTTCATCTCGGCTACACCGGGCACTGTGTCCCGGGTTCATCCCGGCTACACCGGGCACTGTGTCCCGGGTTCATCCCGGCCGACACCGGGCACTGTGTCCCGGGTTCATCCCGGCCGACACCGGGCACTGTGTCCCGGGTTCATCCCGGCTACACCGGGCACTGTGTCCCGGGTTCATCCCGGCCGACACCGGGCACTGTGTCCCGGGTTCATCCCGGCCGACACCGGGCACTGTGTCCCGGGTTCATCCCGGCCGACACCGGGCACTGTGTCCCGGCAGGATCCCGGCTACACCGGGCACTGTGTCCCGGGTTCATCCCGGCCGACACCGGCATCCACCGCCCCGCTCCCGCCGGGACCGTCCCGGAGCGGCCCGCGAGCGCCCTCCAGTGGTCCCGAGAGGAAGAAGAGGAGAAGGAGGAGGCGGCGGCCCCGGGACGGGTGCGCGGGGGGTGCCGGCGGCAGCCGGGTGCTAAGGGGGTTTGGGAGATTGGGAGGGGCTGCCCTGAGAAGCTGTGGCTGCCCCATCCCTGGGAGTGTTCAAGGCCAGGTTGGATGGAGCTTAGAGCAAGCTGGGATAGTGGTAGGTGTCCGTGTCCTGGTGAGGGCTGGGACTGGATGAGCTTTAAGGTCCAAGCCCCTTAACCCATCCCTCTGTGCTGGGCACTGGTGAGGTCACATCTTGAATCCTGCATCCGCTTCTGGGCCCCTCAATTCAGGAAGGACATTGAGGTGCTGGAGCAAGTCCAGAAAAGGGCAACGGAGCTGGGGAAGGGTCTGGAGCACAAGTCTGTCGNGAGCTGGGGAAGGGTCTGGAGGACAAGTCTGTCGAGGAGCAGTTGGGAGGGCAGAGGAGGCTCAGGGGAGACCTTCTCGCTCTCTAGAACTCCCTAGCAGGAGGGTGGAATGAGCTGTATCAGTCACTTCTCCCAGGTAACAAGCGACAGGACGAGAGCAAACGATCTCAAGTTGCTCCAGGGGAGGTTTAGATTTGACATTAGGAAAGTTTTTATACGGAGGGCGTCGTCAGTCTTTGGGGCAGGCTTCCCAGGGAAGGCATCATCCCTGTAAGCACTCAAAAACCGCGTGGATGTGGCACTTGGGG
>VZTX01030336.1:5869-19170 GCA_013400915.1 Pardalotus punctatus | reverse complement strand
GTGTAAGTGAAATTAAAGAAGCACGGGGAACAGCCCTGGCACGAATGCTAATCACCTGTTATTTCATCCTGAGAAACATGCCACAAATCCCTTCAAGCCCTGGCTGTTTCAAAGAATAAGTGAGGATTAGGGAGAAACTCCCTCAGCTGATTTTATTTTTGCTGGAGCAAGTTCCCCACTGGCCAGGGAAGGGAGCATCACATCTCCAGGCTCCCACGGGGACAAAGCTGTGGTGTTGCAGCACAAAATCTCAATGGCCAGATGGGATTTCTCGCTGGCTGCAGGGCCATGGTGTGGCCGAGGGGGTCTCAGGGTGTCCGTGCTGGGGAACCTGGCGATGGCAGCGCAGGTTCCTGCACAGCCCTGCTGCCTGGGCACGATTGTCCGGCTCTGCTGGGCCGTGGGGCGAGCCCAGAGCCCCTCCTGGGGCAGCCTGAGCCCGGCCAGCGCCCTGGCAGGAGCCAGAGCCACCTGAGTGTTCCTGTGGGACGTGGCGATGCCATCGAGAGCCCCTCACGTCACAGCTGGTGACTCAGGTGTCAGTGACAGCTCTGCCTTGGCAGGGATTTCACAGTTTATATCCATTAAATAAGGTCCTTTCTTTGCTGATGGACACAGAGTTTGCAGAAATCTGGCCGAAGCCCTGAAAAAATAACCCTGACTTTGTTCCTGGCATCCCCACAGAAGCATCAAACGCCTGTTCTCAATAGAGGCATGAAAAATATTATTGTCTGACATCTCCATGTTCTCGATCAGGGATTATTGATCCTGATTTTCAACCAAAAAGAAGTGAAGAAGGTTCAATACAGAAGCAGAGGTGCTCATTAACTCACTCTGTCTTTAACACAGAGGGCAACAGAATGGTTTAAAACACCAATGCAGGCAAGTTTTAATGAGAAATTGGAGATAAAGTTTTAAAGCATTTAAAAGTGAGTCTGCTAACAAATAATGTGTAGCCTAGAATGTTCTTGGGAAACAGAGGGAAGAGAAGGCTTCACCAGTTGCATCTGAGAAATTGTTTTGTCCAAAGGGATCTCTGCAGGCTGAGCAGGAGCTGCCAAGCAGGCACCTCGTGCTGGACACAGCAACGGCATGAGAGTCACAGAGGGAGAAGGGGAAACCCACAGAAAGAGCCAGAAATGGATCCCCAAAATCTTCAGTTGTTTTCACACTTGCTATGGGGTATTTTATACCCAGTTCTCATGAATATTTAGCAATTTACTTGGACCTTTTTTTGTAAATCAATTTCAAACTTGTGGGGAATATTTTCATAAACTCTTTTTCAGATTGCAGATGTGAGTGCTCATGCTGGAAGCCTCATTAGAAGCATTACCAGTAATATGCCATTAATGTGTCCAACAAAAAGAAATTAATTCTGAAGATGAACTACAAATGAACTTCAGGTCAAGAATTGTCTGCCAAAATTACTCTGTGATGAACTGAATAGTGAATAGTGGCAATTTGTGACAAGAAAATGAGGCAGGATTTACTGAATAAGTTTCTTGAGGGTTTGCAGTAGTGGTGGTCCAGGTATTGCTGGGCTGAGTCTGCAGCAGGGGTTGGGCTCTGCCACAGGAATAAACTCTTTGCTTGCACTTCCTCACCTGCATTTTCAATGTTCATAGAATCAGCAAATTATTTGGGTTGGAAGAGACCTTAAATCCCATCCCATCCCACCCCTGCCATGGCAGGGACACCTCCCACTGTCCCAGGCTGCTCCAGCCCTGTCCAACCTGGCCTTGGGCACTGCCAGGGATCCAGGGGCAGCCCCAGCTGCTCGGGAACCTGTGCCAGGGTCTGCTCACCCTCCCAGCCAGGAATTCCTTCCCAATATCTAATGATGGTTTCTTTTTCAAGATGGTAAGAAAGGACAGAGATAGATGGAGGAAAAAAGCAACTTCAGGTTAAAAACAGCAGATTTGGGGAGGTTTCAGTGGGATGAAGGGCCACTCCCCATCCTTGGGGCTGGGCCACCAGCACAGAAATGAGGCGAGCCCGTGGAGGTGCAGGAGCACAGGAAAGGTTAAAACAGGTAAGAAACACCTCCAGAGAGCTGGGAAAGGGCTCAGCCTGGAGCAAAGGGGATCAGGGGGGACCTTGTGGCTCTGCACAGCTCCTGACAGGAGCGGACAGCCGGGGGGATTTGGGATCTGATAACAGGGAACAGGGACAGGAGGAGAGGGAACGGCCTCAGGCTGGGCCAGGGCAGGCTCAGGGTGGACATCACAGGAATTTCCCCATGGAAAGCTTTGGAGTGCCCATCCCTGGAGGTGTCCAAGGAATTCCTGGCCGTGGCACTCAGAGCTCTGGGCTGGGGACAAGGTGGGATGGACACAGCTGGGGCTCCATGGGCTGGGAGGGCTTTTCCGACCTCGATGATCCGCGCTCCTGGGTGTGAAAAGGAGATTTCGTTTCGCAGGCGGCCGGGCTGTTCTGCATTTCCCTCGTGGCTCCGTAGGTGGCGAGTGCCGCCTTCCCTAACGCAGCCCCTGCTCGGAACCGTTCTTCGGTATTTCCCCGGCTCCTTCTGCTGCTTCTGGAGCCGCCAGGCTGGGCAGGAGTTCGGGGGCTCCTGCAGCCCCCACGGGCACGGACCCTGCTGTTCTCAGCCCCCGCCCCGCGAGCGCCGGCTCGGAGCGCAGCCAGGGGCCGTGTCCGTGCTCTCAGCATCTCCGTTCTCTCCGGATTTACAGAACCCCAGTACTGCTGAAAGATGGAAACAAACCCGGTGAGAGGCTCTCAACAGCCCTGTGACCAAATCACAGACGGCAGGACCACAGTCTGGAGCAAATCTGCACTTTTCTGACCATTTCAGCAGAATTATCCAGGCATGAATGAACTCTGCGCCGTGGCTGGACTCACAGATTTACAGCGGATGCCTCCCGGTGATGGAACAGTACCAGGGGGAGGGAGAGACGCGTCGCAGTTCTGGGAATTTCTCTGCATCAACTGGAATGAACTGTCTGGGGTTTTGCTGAACAATATCTCCTTGTACTGTCTCCTTTCATATGGCATCACACAGACACATCTGTGACCTTCACAGATGTCACAGCAATAAAGAAAATGTTCAGTTTAAAAAATGAACATAGCAGTTCCAGACCTGAGTAAATCTGCGGCTGCAGCAGAGTCAGCAGAGAGAGGCTGATTTACGGACACTGCTCCACAATCACAAATTGTTTAAGTGAATTGTTACTGCTGTGCCAGGTCAGGGATCTGGTGATTAGACAAGAAAAGGCGTGTGATTCATTGGAATATGTGAGCTTTCCCAGCATGTGGAAATGCAGTGCCTGGAAATGGGCAGGAAGACTAAAGAACATTTTTTACATGGTTTAAAAGTGGCACATGATGATGTGCATTTGATCCGGTCCAATTAAAGGCACTTAAAGATCACCAGAGTAACAAACTAATACCTGCTTTATTCCACACCCTCTGAAATGCTGTCATACATAAGAATTCACCTTTCTGTATGTAAATTGAGGGCCACCAGCCCCCCTGCAGAGCTCAGCATCACACTGCAGCCTGGGGGCTGAGCTGTGGCACATTAACAAAGGGGGACGTTGTCACCAGCAGCTGGACACCAGGGGAATTTGACATGGTCAAGAAGGGTTTTTTCAATCTTTTTGTTTTCCTAAAAGAGAATCTCAGCCTGGGTTTTCCTGACTGCAAATATTACCTGGGATTTATGAACAAACAAACCTTAGCTCACGCATGACCTTTTCATGTGGTTTCGGATTTCTTGGATTTCTTTCATTGCATCACAGAATCATTTGGGTTGGAAAAGACCTCTGAGACCATTGAATCCAACCATTAAATCATTCTTTCATAGAATCATGATATCCTGGGATGGTTTGGGTTGGAAGGGACCTTAAAGACCATCCAGTTCCAACCCTTGCTGTGGGCAGGGACACTTTGCACTAGGCCAGGTTGTTCTTTGAGGGATTCAGTTTTGGGAGCTGCTGCTGTTCTCCTCAGCCTATAAAATACTTAAAAGTCAATAATTTAACAAGCAGTTTAAGATTATAGGCCATCTTCATGTTTCTTATCTCTGAGTTTACTTAGCACTAAGATAACCATAATAAATCCATTCATTAAGCTTGAGATGTCTCTTGGCCCTAATTGCTGACAGAAGGAAAGGGGGATTGCTGGGAGCAGCGGGATGTGCCAGGGGATGAGCAGCACCGGCGTGAGCTCAGCACATTTTACATCCACGGGAACTCAGGGTGCATTTCCTGACACGGCAAGGGCTCTTCTCTTGGATTTGGGACAGAGCAGACACTGATGGCTTGAAAATAATGGGAAATACGAATGGCCTGAGACTCCCTTGTCAGTGAGCTGTGCTGAGGTTCTTCAGTGTCCAGCCCTGATCCTGCAGACCTTCCCCACCCCTCACCGTCAGTGTGTTGAGTTCCCCACCAGCGGGAGGTGCACAAGGATGGAAATGTCCACAGCAAAATCACCACCCAAATTCCTGACCCTGAAGGGCAGCTGGGCCACGCCCCATGACATGCATGAGTTTTATTCTATTAAATCCCCAGCAGAAGTGATAAAATATCAGAGGTAATAATGCAATTGCTCTGCAACAGAGGGCAGCTTAATAAAATGCGTTTACTGCTGCTGTTCTGTGTATTGCTCTCACGGGACCTAAAAGCAGCAGCAGCCATTGGAAGCTTGTGGAGCATCATCAGAACCCACACTGAGCACAGCACCTGGGTTTGCCTTCCCACAGCCCTGTTCCCTCCAAAGGGGACTGGGAATCCTGCTGCCATGGCGGGTGACAGGAATTACCCACAGGAAGTTGGGCAGGTGACCTGGCTCTGCTCTCCTGCCTGCTGTCAGCCTAGGAGGCTTCCTTTTCTCTCTTTTTTCTTAATGAAGTTGTTTTCTTTACCTCTGTCAAGAGTTCTAAACCTTACACAGCCCCACACCCGAGTTCTAATTAAGATCAGAAAAGGACTTTGAAATTCTCAGATAAAAGCAGGCTATAAATGCAACAAATTCTATTTGCAAGGGGCGTTAGTCAAGATAAGAGAAGTTCCAATCCCCATATTTGCATTTTCAGGAAAGTTGAAGAATCTGGGACCTAAGTATATTCTTGGATATTTTTAGACCTGGCCATTTCAGTTTTATTATTCAGGTCAAAACAACTCTCTACACCCTTCACCTCAGAGGAATTTGGTCTCTGCTTTTGGACTCCAGCTCCACAATCTGTTCTATAATTGTGGTAGCTATTTGGGTGGGGGTAGGTGTGAATCCACGTGTATACATGTTTTTAGGTCTAGTGTGACTTTAAAAATAAAGTTTCCGATGCTGCAAACACTTCCACATACCCTGAACCAGACGTAATTAATGCCATGGAGATTACTGAAGGAAAACAAAATGCATTCCTGGGGATGTTGGGACCATTCACTTACATCACCAAAGCAAGATTAACTAGAGATGTTTGTCATGTAAATGCTCAGCTAAGAAATTCCCAAGAAAGTAAACTCAGAATAAAAGTTGCTCTTTTTTCCAGTGTCCATTTTGTTTTCAGTACATGATTGTTTATGGGATTTTTAGAGTTGTTCTGGAATTTTCTGAGGCAGGGGGTGAAGTCAATGGAATGAAATAAACTCAGGTCCTCCAATTCTTGTGTCAGAACTATTTTGGGGTGAAACTCTGAAAGTCTGGGAAGGCGTAAGAGCCACACGTGCCAAGGTCCTCGAAGTGGGTGCCAGAGATTTGAGCGCTCGGTGTCTGCAAACAGGAACATTAACACTGCTGTGATTTATCTGCTGCAGAGTGAGGTTCTCACTGGGTTGCAGAATGCATCTGGACCAGCCTAATGAGCACATTCTTCACCATTAGAGAGGCTATGGAGGGCTTCAAATATTTTAGACATGATTCACAGAGCCAAAAGGTCTTGTTTACTGATATGCTATTTATACCTAGCTCAATTAAATCTCTTTGGAAAGAAAAAAATTCAAGGATGCCAACACTGGCAGTGCTGTTGGAAGTGAGTATCTCCTCGTTAAAAAGGTTAGAGAAACACCATTAATAATTTTGATAGACTCTGTTTATGCCCCAGTCTTTGTCCAAGTGCATCCAATGTCCTGCACGGTGTGGTTCTGGCAGCAGGAGAGATCAGGCGGGGTTTGACCACGTCTCAATGGCCACCAGTGCCAGGTGCCACCTCCCTGAGGATGAGCTTTGCCATCAGCCCAACCCTCACCCCTCGCCTGTCCTGGGTCTGAGGGGACAGCAGGGGCTCGGGGCAGCTGCCCTGCAGCAGCCTAGGAGGCTGGCTGCTCCCTCCTGGGAGCGGTGTTCTCACACCGAGGTGGTTCCAGCCCCGGAGGTGCTCAGGGCAGGCTGCATGGAGCTCTGGTCTGGTGCTCGGTGTCCCTGTATGGTTGCTTTTCTGTTGTTCGTGGGATTTGTGGAAGCAGGTAGAGAGGTCAGGCAGACAGGCTTCAAGATGGCCAAGAAGAAGGTTTTATTTACAAGAAGTTCTTTTTATACACAGTAATAAACAATTGTCTATTGGCTAAAGACAATCCACCCCCAAAGACCTAGTGGTTATGGCTTGTACACCTCTAACACAAAACACAGAGATTAAGAAAGTACAGTTTAGCTGTATTCTCCATGAGAGAGAAAGGAAAATCCTAAAACACTGCAACTACATCCCTGCCCTTGGCAAAGGATGGAACAAGATGGGCTTTAGGGCCCCTTCCAACCGAAGCCGTTCTAGCATTCGATGATTCTGTGAAATGTCCCTGCTGCTCCAGCTCCTTGGTAACGCCGGGTAGAGGAGTAACTGTGAGTTCTCAGTGCTCAGGAGTTCCAGAGCCTGCAGGGATGGAGCTGCCAGCAGGCTGGGTGAGGCACGACGTGCACAGCAGGGCCCTGAAGGACAGCACGGGGCACAGGAACAGGGACACGGCTTTGCTGGGCTCCACTTGGCCCCTTCAGGAGCCAGGAAAGGGATAAATTGCCAGGAAATCCCATTATAGAGAGAGGGAGATGTCTGTTTAAAGGACAAAGCCAAAGGATACCAATGCAATCTCAGCTTCTCGGAAATCCTGGGCTTTTGAACGTAACGGTTAAAAGAAGTCTGTGCCTTATGGATAAAGTTCAGTGTCCTGCAAGGTGCTCTTTCCTGAAGCTTCCCCTGCAGGATTAAACCCCTCACCTGGACATTCACATCCACGTGTGCAGACTCCTTCTGGGACATGGAGCAGCCCGAGCTCTCTGCTCCACAGCACCAAACCTCATCCAACCCTTGATGAAAAGAGCAAGAAGCCTGTGAGATAAGGACGAGTGTTCCTGTGGCAGTGAGCACTGGGAACGCTGCCATAAAATATTGAGACGTAAATCAGTGGTGGAAAGTAAGCACAACAACCTTTATATAACACTTCAGAGCGATGTACTCATTAAATAACAAAGGTTTTTTTCCCCTAATACACTATTAACAAATTCCAAACCATCATATCTTTAAAAAATTGTCCTTCAGTCGAGTGGAAAGCGAACTAATGTGGGCTTAAAGAGAGGTTGGGAGTGCAACAAATTATAAATGCTTTCTACTTTATCAGCATTACAGAGTACTATTAATTTTAAAAATAGCTTCTAAAAACATACATGGCATACCGTAATGGAGATGGCTGGGTTTCAATACATCATCCTGATGACTCTTTCCACAGCAATGAGTTATGCAGACACTCCAAGCTCTGCTTTGCAAATATGGTATGTGCGTGCTGCAGGGAATGTTAAAAAAGGCAGTTTTGTCTTTGGATTCAGGATGGAGCTGGGCTGGGATTTCCGACAGGAGCACTTACGGACGAGCTCTGTGTGTGCATGGAGGCTGGGATGAGACACTCCCTCCATGCATCGTCCCTGCAAAATATCCATTATCCCATGGACAGCTGGAACCGGTTCTCATACACACGCTGAATGGGTGAAAATAAAGATGTTAATGGCAAATGCTCTGTGACTGAGCAGCTCCTCTGAAGAGCTTTGTCTGTACAAGTTTCTGTGCTAATTGGAGCGAGCGTCCTGCGAAGGGCACGTTGAGTCTCTCTGAATGATGAAGGAGGCAGTTTCCATAGCAAGGGCTGTTTTTATTGATTGCTTAGAGGAAAGAGACACATAAAACCCTAACTGAGGCCAGAAATGAGTTAGAAAAATCCCTGGGTAGCTCTAACTTACACTCGAGTTTGTTTGCTTGCCGTTTTTTTGGTCCCTCAGGCTGCACAGCCCTTTACTCCTCATAATGCAGCAATTACAAATATGAGGGAGGTCAGTGACCCATTCCCCAGCCCTCGAGGGCTCGGGTAAAGCTCTGCCTTCCCTCTGTGGGAAAGGCCCCCCCATCCCCAGCCTCCCACTGGTGACCAGTGTCCCCCTTCGCTGCAGATCTCTGAGGACGTGGCCCCGCAGGAGCACCAGGACTGCCCATGTGAGCGACAGTGCCATCTCTGCAGCTCCTCAGCGCTTCTCCCAGCAGGAATTTTTCAACTGATTTGCCATTTCAGCTGCATTGCCCAGAGCCTCGAGGTGCCTCAGCACCCGGAGACCCCTGTTACGAACGGGACTGACCCAGAGAGCCAGAGTTTGTACCATTTGTTCAGGAATGCACACTTGGGTTTCTCTCTCATGGGGCCTTTCATGTGCACGACAACACCAATTCCTGTCCAAGATTCCCTTCAGCTGTGACATTCCCAACTTTTCTTCCCCACTATTGATGCACAGAACTATATTTTTACTTCCCTGGCAGATAAGAATATTCTTTTCAGAGCATGTATGGGTTGCTGCAGTGGGTTCCCTAATCCCATTTTCTTTTATTTAGTAACATAGGACTATCCTTAATTTAATCACCATTTACTGGTTCCCTAATCCAACCCAAAAGACCAGGATTCATTGAAAGGCAGATTTGTTTTCTAAAGAAATTGGAATAATGATCAAGCTGTAATGGTAATGTTGGCAAAGTCACTTATTTTACTGTTTTATCACCTCTAAAAAATCAATGTTTCTGCCTAGAAATGGCAAACTCCACTTCCCTGTATCCTGGGCTGTTGAACATCCTTCCTTCGGGCATTCCCTCCTCCCTTGCTCCCAGCCACGTCTCCTGGGCTAGCGAGCTCTTGTTGCCCGCTGGGAAAGGTGGCAATTGAATGTGTGTGCTGTGCCCATGTCCAGTGACAGGGACCTGGATCTGCATTATTGTGTTCTCAGTCAAACGAAGCACAGGTGCAAACCCATCCATGGCCCTTACATAACACTGTTTCCTCTCTTGTTGATGTGATTAAAAAGATAAATAATTCTGCTGGGGCAGTGCTGTGTGAAATCTTTACAATGACAGGTACGAGGAAATTCCTTTGCCCAGATTTACCTCCACATGCTGCTATAGAGCTCAGAGTCATAAATCTGCTTCATCTGTGGCCGAGAGCCACATTCCAAACCCATGTTGTGAATGTGTGTGTGTGTCAGGCTGTGATGGATGGACACGCACACCGTGGGCACAGCCAGCCAGTGCCAGAGATCCTTTTCTTTCTTTTCTTTCTTCTCTTTCTTTTCTTCCTTTTCTTTCTTTTCCTTCTTTTCTTTCTTTTCTTTCTTTTCTTTCTTCTCTTTCTTTTCTTCCTTTTCTTTCTTTTCTTTCTTTTCTTCCTTTTCTTTCTTTTCTTCCTTTTCTTCCTTTTCTTTCTTTTCTTTCTTTTCTTCCTTTTCTTTCTTTTCTTCCTTTTCTTCCTTTTCTTTCTTTTCTTTCTTTTCTTTCTTTCTCTCTTTCTCTCTTTCTCTCTTTCTTTCTCTTTCTTTCTTTTCCTTCTTTCTCTCTTTCTCTCTTTCTTTCTCTTTCTTTCTTTTCCTTCTTTCCTTCCTTCCTTCCATCCCTCCCCAGATCATAACTCAGATCATCATGTGAGCCTTCCATAAACACAGCTTTAGAGTTCCTTGTCCCCAGTATCAAAGCTAGGGACACCTGCTGCTCTCATCCATGACAGATGTGTTGGGGGGATTCCACTTGCTGTGAGGGCTCCCCGCTCCCTGCCCTGTGCCAGATGTGCCTCCTCCATGCTGTGCCAGCTGCAGATCAGATGTTGGCTGTTACATCACTTCCAGCAGAAAAGTCTGAGTCAAATCCACTGTCAACTCCAGCATTCTCATTTTCCCCATTATGTTCTGATCAATTGTTATTATCCAAGAGCATTTCAGCTCCATTACTGCTGCAGACATGGAGGAACGTCCCACACCATCACTCCCAGAGTGAGACATCTCTCTGAGAAGAAACAGGATCACTTCTGCTTTGAGCAAATGAGAAGAGACTTTTCTTTTAGCACATGGCTGCGTTCTGTGTTCTGGCATTGTTTGTTTTACTGAGCCTACAGAACAGAATTAAAATATTCATATATTGCTGTTATTTAGGCAGTAACTTGAGTGTGTCTCTCATTGGTATGAATTTCCCAGGAGATGTTTCAGAGACCCATTCAGGGAAGAGAAATAACATTATCTTTTAAAATCATAAAACTTCCACTCCCTTATTCCCAGTTACAGGTTTATGTGCCACATGTCTCAGAAATCACCAATACGCTCAGCTCATATCAGTCTTTCCATGCCCCCTGTCAAGCACCTCTGTCCATCTGTTTCCCAGTTCAGCAGTCCCAGCCCTCCTTTCTGTGGGCTGGATTTCCAGCCCCTTCCCAGTGCTTTGGGGATGCAGGAGAGAGGGCACTAGGGTGCAGACTGATCAGTCTGGAGCAGGTTTGCTGGGAAGCATTCTGCTGGTAGAGCCCAAAGGTGATTGACAGGGATATCAAGGAGTAGTTCCCGTTTCCCAGAACATGAGCAGCGTCCTTCCCACCGTGCCCAGTGTGAGCACAGGGACGGAATCATCCAGAAGTCCCTGAGACAACCTGGGTGTCCATGGGCCGTTGTGGGTTTACCACGTTCCTGGTGAAAGGAGGTGAGCAGAGCCTGACCTGGCTTTGTGTGACTTGACCAAAAGGATGAGGGTCCTTGTTGGGAAGAGTCATTTTCAGTTGTGCTTCTCTCCATCCAGACCCTCTGGACAGAGAGGGGTTGTAACCCCCATCCCACTGCAGGTCCAGACCGCAGCTCCTCAAGGAGCGCCGAGCCGAAGGATGGTGCATTTCCCCGAGACAGGTCGAGAGTTACAGCCCCTTAAATCAAATTAGTGACAGCATCTGAGTGGGAGCCTCGGGGAGATGAACGAGCTGGCAGCTTCTAAAGAGTAACAACGAGGTAATAAACAAGATTAACACAAAACTAATGGAGGAATGGAGATAAATACAGGGCACGTTCATGTAATGTCAGAGGGGTTGCATGCCGGACTTGGGCAACGTGTTTGAGACAGGCATTGGTAACTCATACCTGCACTAAATCACAGCCATAAATCCCACGCTGTGCTCGCAGAGCATGAATGAGATGGGGAAAGATGCAATGAATGGGAAAAGAAGGGAATGCGCTGCTCACGGTAAGAAGCGTTGCTGCCCTAAGCGCTCCCTGTGCTGGAGCCAGGTTTGGAAAGGCCCTCCAGCTGCCAGGGGGTGCAGCAAGGGCAGAGGTTGGGCTCACATTTTGGGCACGTAAGCTCCTCTCAGGGTGCAGTCCTTCGGTGCCCCTGCCACCATTTGAGCAAATAATGGGAAGTCTCCCCTCGGTGCTGCCGCTGTCACTGCTGGGCACGGCCCCGTGGCACAGCAAGGCTTTTCATTTCCAAGTGCTGTTTCAGCTTGCAAGAACCTTTGATAAACTGGAGTTAAACTATAGGGAAATAAATGCTTTCTTTTAAATCCATAGTTGTTTTTTGAACTTGAGAGCAACCAGTTAAGCTAGATGGATTTAGAGAGGCCCTACAGTGTTTTTCTGTTGAAATACCAGATGATAAACACAATTTTTCTTGTGTCCCGGCAGAAACAAGCCAGCCTGGGGTAACATAAAATGTTTCTTTACTTCCTTCTGACAATGGCCCACTTCTTCTTTTAGAGGATGATTAATATTTATTACTATCATAAATGGCAATTTAAATATATGGTGCAGCCCTGCAGTGTATCATTAATTTAAGGAAACAGGACACCTCCTATCAAACTACAATGGGTCCTTCTGCAGTGAATAATGGGGGTGATCTGGCTGTCTTTTAAAAGAGTTCCTGAACCCATTCCCATGCAGCAGCAGATTTTTCCAATGGCCCGTGGCATCACACGGGCAATGCCCCAGTAAAGCATCCTCATTACACACCACAAGTGGCAACAAAATAATCCGAAAGTGGGAAAACAGCCACGACCTGAACATGAATATCCATGTTCTCTTCATAAAGGCTATGGAGAGAAGTTCTCCATCCTCATCCATCCCAGGCCGTGGCGTGGGTGGGCAGGACTGCTCCATTTGTAAAAAGTCACTCGTAACTTCGTCCAAAAGTGGGTTTGAAGTTGGAGCTGTGGCAGACACCTTTGCAACCAAGTTTCAGTTAAGACAATCCTTTGCAGAGGAGGAATCTTTGGGTTTGACTCTTTTTGTCTTTGAGATTCCTGAGCTGTTTTCAGATGTGCCTTTTGGAAAGTTAAAAGAGGGCTCTTAGTGTCAAAATGAAAAACAGTTTAATCCATAAAAGTACATGCCAGATTCTAAAGAGGAGCATCAGATAAGGTTTGTCTTGCTTTGCTAATGCCTCTATTTTTTAACTACAATGATCTGCAAATTAACTTTTGTTACTTTTGCATTCTTGCATTTCTAACATTTCTCCCTGGTAGTAAAGTTCTTAATATCATAACATTTCCGTCTTTGACAGCCTGACACAGACACACACCCAGAGGTGTCACAGACACATGACCACAGCTTTATTTACTCATACTTTCAATGCACACAAAGGGACTGACTGGGGTGCCAGGTCAGCAGGTCTCTGTCATTTGTAGGCTAAAGAATTTACAGACCCAGAATAAACCCCTCCTGCTCCAGGAGCTGCACTGTGGCTCCAGCACCTCAGCTGGTTCCTGTGTTGGTGTCCGTAACAGCTCATCTTTGCCTGTCCTACTGCCCTCAGCATCTCCTCTGCCTCCAGCATCTCCACCACCTTCATCCTCCCACACCGACTTCATCACCTCCATCACCCTCATCACCTCCATCACCCTCATCATCTCCATCACCCTCATCATCTCCATCACCTTCATCATCTCCATCACCCTCATCACCTCCATCACCTTCATCACCTCCATCACCCTCATCACCTCCATCACCCTCATCACCTCCATCCCTCACTCTCCTCACCTCCATCACCCTCCTCCCCTCCCTCACCCTCATCCCCTCCATCA
>VZTX01030334.1:12772-24801 GCA_013400915.1 Pardalotus punctatus | reverse complement strand
AATTGGGGGGGTCACGAGTGGGGCGGCGAACACGGGGAGGGGGCTCAGAGCAGGTTGGGGGGGAGGTCAGGAGTAGAGGGGTCACGAGTGGGGTGGAGACGACTGGGGTGGGCTCAGGGTCAGTGCTGAGTGGTCACGGGGTGGGGATCACGAAGGGGTGTGAAGGGCGTGTCGGGAACGGGGGGGTCACGAGTGGGGGGACACTCACTGGGCTNGTGGGGTGACACTCACTGGGCTGGGCTTGGGGCCAGCCCGAGCGAGGCACACGAGCGGTGGGGACAGGGACTGATGAGTAGGGGGGGTCACAAAGGGGGTCACTCGCGAGGGGAGGTCGTGGGTGAAGCGGGTCACTCGTGGAGGGGACTCAGTGGGGTGGGCTCAGGGGTTGGCTTGAGCATCCCAGACGGGGTGTCCTGAGTGGGGGGTCACAAACAGGACCACCAACAGGGCGTCCCGAGTGGGGGGCGCTCACCGGAGCGGACCCGGGGTCGGGCTGGGCAGCCCCGGTCAGGCACGGGGAGTCCCGCGTGGGGTGGGGATGTCACCCGTGGGGGGGTCCCGAGCGGGGGGCACTCACCGGGGCGGACCCAGGGTCGGAGCGGACCCAGGGTCGGGCTGGGCAGCCCCGGTCAGGCAGCCCGAGTGGGGGGATCCGGCACGGGGAGTCCCGCGTGGGGTGGGGATGTCACCCGTGGGGGGGTCCCGAGCGGGGGGCCCTCACCGGGGCGGGCTCGGGCTCGGCGCTGAGCAGCCTGAAGGCGTTCTGCACCTCGGGCCGTTGGTTGTAGGAATCCACAGCCTGCGCCAGCGCCTGGGTGTAGGCGAGGGGCGCCGGGGCCGGGAGGGCGCAGGACCCCCCCAGCACCGCCAGCAGCAGCACCCACGAGCTCGGCATCGCTGTCCCCACGGCCACCCCCGGGCCCCTTTTATCCCCCACGAGAGGCTGGGGACCCGCCCCGGGGCTCGTCTGTCCCGCTTGGGAAACGCCCGGGCTCAGCCCGCAGAGCGGCCGTTGTTTTGGGGGGACGCGGCATGGGGGGGGGTGGTCCCGGTGTGTCCCCGTGGATGGGTGGTGGCACCTCGTCCCCTCGGGGTCGTCCCGGTGTGTCCCCGTGGATGGGTGGTGGCACCTCGTCCCCTCGGGGTCACCCCCCTGGGGAGCCCCTTGCCCGGGCATGGGGGGATTTGGGGTCCAGGACCCCTCGGGGGTGGGGCACAGGGGGACACGTTGCCGGTGTCGGGTCGGTGCCCCCGGGGTTGCACAACCCCGAACTTGCCCCATCGCTGTTTCCCAACGCCGGGGGTGCCCCCCGGGTCCCCCAAACTGTCACCCCCACACACGCACACTTCCGACCCCGAAATCTCTTTATTCCAGCTCCACTGGGGACAGGGGGCCGCGGGATGGCCCCCGCAGGGACGCGCTGGGAGGGGGCCGAGGCCGCGGGGGGGGCCCCGAGGATGATGATGATGATGATGATGATGATGATGATGATGATGATGATGAGGAGGAGGAGGAGGAGGAGGAGGATGAGTGACCTGGGTTGGTGCCGACGGCTTTTGGGGTGCCAGGGGAGCGGGGCTGGGCGCTGCCATCGGGCTGCTGCGGGGAGAAATAAAGGGGAGTCTCACTCCGGAGCTAAAAAACCTCCCCAAAGTGAGGGGGACACGTGTCCCACTCCCCCAGGGTGGGGTCCCGGAGCCCTCACCGGCTCCCGGCCGCACTCCACCATCGACAGCGGCACGTCGGGCAGGAAGGTGAACACGGACACCTGGGCCGAGCAGCGCTGCACCTGGGGACAGAGCGGCCTCAGCACCCCGGGGACCCCCCGTGCCCCCCGGGTCTGGGGGTCCCACCCACGCTCACCCTGCCCGGGCGGCCCCGGCAGCCGCGGGGGTCCGGGGGGGCCCTGGGGCAGGGCGGCTGCCGGGCCGTGAAGTTGATGCTGAAGTGCGTGCCCCAGTCGAAGCTCTGCGGGGAGAAAAGCTCCATGGGGATCCCCTCGGGATGGGTGCCGCGAGCACCCCCCCGCACCGCCACCCCTTTTCCTACCGTCCTGGCCACTCCCAGCAGCCGCAGCAGCCGCAGCTCCTGCCCGTGGGTCTCCAGCACGGATCGTGCCAGCTCCCGGGGCGCGGGCAGCGCCGGGGGCACGGCGGCCCCGGCCGCCAGCAGCACGGCCCCCAGCACCAGCGCCATGCCCGCGGAGCCACCGGCAGCTCCCCGGCAGCTCCGCATCGGCTCTCGGCTCCGGGCCCCCGGCTCCGGCTCCAGGATAAACAGCGGCCCCCGTGCCGCGGGAAGGGATCGGGTTGCCGGTGTTTTCCTTGGCCCGGAGCCCCGGGGGGAGCGCGTCTGGACCAGCAGGAGATGCGGCGATGCTGGAGCTCGGCAGGGCCGATCCCCGTCCGTGGCCCCTGCCCTGTGCCTGCTCGCGATTTCTCGGCGTGGTGGTCCAGCCGAGCTCCTGCTCCTCCCGAGCAGCATCCTCCTGCTTCCCACAGAGAGAACCACGAGCCCTCTCCACTCGATTTTGGTTTTTAAAAAATCCCTCTCACCCTGCCCAAATTCATCCAAACACCCCGTCCCCAGGTTTTCCTTGCATTGAAGAACACGGGGTTTAGCAAGGACGGTGCTGGGTGGATCCTGCTCTCCCAGTGTGCCTTCCCTGGGTGAGTGGGTTTTCTTTCCCCAATATTCAGTATTTTCCTGTCCCCTTTGAAGCCAGGAGCTCCCCTTTCTCTTTGCTTGATCCACCAAGGAAAAGCAAAGAAACCTCTGGGGAAGGAATCCCAGGGGCCACCGACAGCCCTGGTGTCAGGGAGCTGCTGCTCTTCCAAGGGTATTTGATCCAATATTCCCATTCCTGCGGACACAAGCCTCTAGGTGGGAGATGGTGGGAGGGAGAAGGGATAATGGAACACCAGGAGAGCAGCTCATCAGAGCCTCCTCTGCACATGGAGACCATCGGGATGGGTCCTGGAGAAAAGCAACCATGGGAAACAACTTCATTCTGATCCAAATATTCATTTTTTTTCTTTTTTTCCTTTTCAAAGTCCGAGCAGCACAGAAAGCCCAAAGGATTCCCATTCTTGGGAAGCCAGCAGTGGACAGATGTGGAAGAAACAGATACGTTCTGATAGATCACATTTATAGCCAGATATGCTCATTATAGACCCTAAAATATACACAGTACCCCAATATAGACATCCACATGTACACCCAGAGTCAATCCCGAGGGATGCTGGCGAGCAGGAATGAACAGGGGAATGGGGATGGGGGGACATCCTGCTCCTCCCAGCTCCAGGCCCCTCGGAACGCCGGGATGGGGCTGGACACGGGGAGGATCCCCATTCCCTCCCAGCTGGGACCAGGGTCCCATTCCTGCTGCCTGGCCCTGCCTGCCCGGAGGAGGTATGGCTGTGCCCAGGGGGGCACGGGAAGAGCCGGGCACGGAGAGCTCCGAAGGGATGGCGGATCACGCATCATGCAGGAGAAGGGCTGAAGGGCTGACACAGGGAAGGTGCTGCCAGGCAGCTCTTTGGCTCTGCCACCATTCCAAAGTTTCCTGGCACAAAACCCATGGCAAAGGCCTTTCCCAGCAGAGCACGACAAATTCACAACATATTTTCCTTGCCTCTCCTAAAATATCCCAGCCGTTCTACTCCAGCTGCCTCTTGGGCTTGGAAAATACCTCGATATTTAATTTAAAGGACACCTGATAATCTGTTTTCCATTTTGAAACCCTCGGGCTGTTGCTTGGAGTCATTTACATCCATCCTTCTCCAAACCTTGCCCAACTGATCCTGGTTTAACCGACCTTTTCCTCTTCCTGGTTTCTCCATCCTGTGGCTCTTGTGGAGAAGTTTTCCACATCAAGCTGAGGAAAGCATGAAAAACTGGGGGGGTTCCTGTGTAAGAAGCTCCTGGAAATGACAGTGCCATGTTTGTCCTGTTTGGAGACCCCCTGTGTGACCAGGACCCCCCAAGTCGCTGCTGTCACCTCTCAGGGGGTTCAGGTGGTTTTGCTGCTGCCAGAAGGGGCAGATGGATTTTCCAAGTCCTCCAAGTGGCCGTTTTTATGTCACAATGAAGCCTGTCCCCCCCTCCCCAGCCCATGACGGCGTTTCCTGAAGGTGCAACCGCAGGAAAACGGACGAGGAACGGATGGATTTGCTCAGCCATGCCTCCGGGTGAGGCCGAGGGGTCTTTGCTCCCACATAAACTCACCTTATTTGACCTTTCAGGACCTTCAGCCCAAAAAAGTTACAGGTTTTGATTACTCCGTCAAGTTTGTGTTTGGATCGAGCACCTGGAAATCCCGGAACGCTCGTCGCAGACGAGACCCCCCCGAAACCCCCTCTCGGTCAGATGGTCAGGAGGGGCACGCAGCCCACGCCCACCCCGCCCTCGTGGCACACCATGGGCGCCATGAACGTCCAGCGGTTGGTCTCGGGGTCGTACATCTCCACGGAGCTGAGGTTGGACTGGCCGTCGTAGCCGCCCACGGCGTAGAGCCGGCCGCAGTTGGCCACGAGGGACACGCGGCTGCGCCGGGTGTTCATGGGCACGATCAGGTACCACTGGTCAGCCATGGAGCTGTAGACCTCGGCGGCGCTCAGGAAGCCGGAGCCGTCGTAGCCGCCGCACACGAACATGCGGCTGCCCAGCGCGGCCGCGCCGTGCCGGCAGCGCTTGTTCAGCATGGGCGCCACGGCGTGCCAGCTGGACGTGTGAGGGTTGTAGTATTCCACCTGGGAAGGAGCAGGGCGGGGTTAGGGATGCTGGCCTGGGAATGCCCTGGTGACAGAGATGGCACTGCTGGGGCACCTCCAAACTGGGGGCAGTTTTGGGCTTCTCATGGCAAGATATTGAGGGGTTTCCCAGGGAAGGGAATGGAGCAGCTGAGAGGACTGAACTGCCTTCAATTAAAAGTTCAGCTGCCACGGGATCGTGCCTGAATGGTTTGGGTTGGAAGAGACCCTAAAGTCCATCCTGTTGACCCCTGCCATGCGCAGGGACACCTCCCACTGTCCCAGGCTGCTGGCTTTGGACACTGCCAGGGATCCAGGGGCAGCCACAGCTGCTCTGGGAAATTCTATCCCAGTCCCTCCCCACCCTCCCAGCCAGGAATTCCTTCCCAATATCCCACCTAACCCCGCTCTGTGGCAGTGGAAAGCTGTTCCCCCTCATCCTGTCCCTCCATCCCTTGTCCCCAGTCCCTCTCCAGCTCTCCTGGAGCCCCTCTAAGCACTGGAAGGGGCTCTAAAGTCTCTCTGGAGCCTTCTCTTCTCTCCCATCCTGTCTCCATATCCACGGGGCTCCAGCCCTCAGAACATCTCCATGGCCACAAGTGGATAAATGAGTCACTTCTGTTCCACCTCAGGTTTTGCTGTCACGGGTGGAAGTGACAGTATTTGGTGGCACAACCACTTGGGACTGTTTGGGTGCACAGGGGAAGGACAGGAGCCTTCCAGCCCCACCCTGAGCTGAGTGGATGAGCTCCTGCCCAGGGCCTTACACTGTTGAAGATCTGGAGCCCATCGTGCCCTCCGGACACGTAGATCCGGCCCTCGAACACGGTGACTCCGGCGGCGCTGCGGTTGGAGCTCATGGGGGTCACCGCTGTCCACCTTGGAGGGAGAGGGGAGAGATCAGCAAGACTCCCACAGATTATTCCATGGTTTTCTAGCGCTGGATTCCACCACCTCTCCTCTCCCCACTCCTTATTCAAACCATTCTCCCAGCCCCAGATGCCCGGCGGTACCAGGGCATGGAACACCAGAGGAGCTGGAAAAGCTTTGGGACACGAGGGGCTCTTACTTGTTTGTTTCTGGAGAGTAGGACTCCACGGAGTTGAGGGATGAGTTTCCATCGTATCCACCACACACGTAGATCTGCCCATCCAGCACCACCGTTCCCATGGCGCTGCAAGGAGCAGCAGGACCCCGTGAGATGGCTGGAGGTGCTGCCACGCTGTCCCCAACACTGTGACCCTGCACAGTCTGCCTGCATCATCCCACCAAACCACTTTTTCCCTGGATTTGCCTCCAAACTGCTCAGTCCCACCTCAACTCTGAGCCTACAAAGGTGAAAAGTGCTCATGGCAGGAGCACCTCGACTCCTGGGTTTGGATTTGGGCCTCTCCCAACAAAAAAAGACATTGAGGGGCTGGAGTGTGTCCAGAGAAGGGAATGAAGCTGGGGAAGAGGCTGGAGCACCAGGAGCAGCTGAGGGAGCTCCAGAGGTACCTGGGTGGAGATACCCTGGTGAGGGACAGCATGGACACCTTCCACCACTGCCCTGGGCAGCCCGGGCCAGGGCTGGACAACCCTTTCCAGGAGGAATTTTCCCAATAGCCATGCTGAAGTCCCCTGGAACAGCTTGAGGCCATTCCCCTTATCCTGGGAGCAGAGCCTGGCCCCACCTGACTGCACCAGAAACCACCCAAGGAAATCCCAGCTGCTTCCACACTGCCCCACTCCTCCTCTCCCACGTTTTCCCCACACACAAACATCCTGTTGAGCGCCCATCACCCACCACTCCCCTCTACCTCCAACCTCGTTTTTCCCCCGCTTTTCCAGAGGTTTCTTCCCAGCGAGCTGCACGTACCTCCTCTTGCTGTTCATGCTTTCCACTTTGGACCAGGAATCCGTGTGTGGGTTGTAAACCTCCACGGTGCTGAGCCTGAGCTGGCCGTCGTAGCCGCCGATGGCGTAGAGCAGCCCGTTGACCACGGCCACGCCGACGCGGCTCCGCGCCGTGGCCATGGGCTGGCACTTCTCCCAGCGGTTGGCAATGGGATCGAACACCTCCACCACGTTCAGAGAGTCGCCTGCATAGAAATTTGCTACTCAAATTAAAAGAGGGAGACCTGATGAACCCCTGGGATAGCGAGGGGGGTGGAGGGGTAAGGGGGTGCTGCTGTGATCCTGAAGATGGGGTTGGCATGGGGAGCGTGCCTGAGCTTCTTTGGGAAAACACCTGGGAAAAACATTGCAGCTGCTAGGTTGGGATGGCATCTAAAGGGATCTGGACAAGCTCAAGGAGTGGGAACCTCATGAGGTTCAACAAGGCCAAATGCAAAATGCTTCACCGGGGTTGGGGCAAGAAATCCTTCCCTGAGAGGGTGGGGAGGCCCTGGCACAGGCTGGATGTGGCTTGGAGGAACCTGGGATAGTGGGAGGTGTCCCTGCCACGGCAGGGGGTGGAACTGGATGATCCTTAAGGGCCTTTCCAACCCAGACCATTCTGGGATTCTCTGTCCTGTCCTGGGGTCTCACATCCTATTCCAGCCTACCCGCTCCCACAGAATAATTTCCCAGCCACATTTCCCTGCTCACTCACAGAGATCCTGCTCTGAACAATTCCCATTATTCCCACGCTCAAAAAGATAATTTCCAAGCTCTCCCGTGCTGTGCACCAGGAGCCTCGACAAGTCCCCTCTGTGGAAGAGGCATCTCTGCTGTCCTCCAAGGGGCAGCAGAGACCAGCAAGTCCCATCTGTGGTGTCGCTGCTTCCCGGGAACACAGCTCCTCTGTAGGTTTTTCCTTCATCGCTTTCTGTTCCCTTTTCACGCCATGGTGAGGCTCATGTGAAAGTGTTGTGATCCCACAGCCCCGACAACATTGTGGAGATCCCTGCAAGTCCTGCTTGCAGCTCCAGGCAAGGATACCATCCTCAAAGTCTTAAAATGCCCTAAATAAGCCTCACCTGGGCAGGGTTTTAGATGGAAAATGTTAAACTACGGACACAACCACCCGGAGTGTTTCACTGGAAGCACTGCATGGAGGAGGACAAACTGCAATTCCACCATCCCATCATCCCACCCAGCTCCTGGTGATCTTTCCACTGCAAGGTACCTGCTGAGTTGAGTCCCCCCACGGCATAAATCAGCCCTGCGATGGACGTGCAGCACCGGGGCCGCGTCTTGAACGCCGGGAGGTGCGGCCGGCGCTCGGGCATGAGGTGATAGTCCTTGGCTTCATCAACCAGATCCCTGAAATCCAGTCACGGAATCGTTAAAGAGCAGATCTGACCGACTGGAGCCTGAGATTGAAGGATGTGACTTTTCCACCCCGCTGACTCCACGTCCAAGCCTCACCTGCACTTGTGGCAGCAGCGGACCAGGTCATCCTGCTGGACACGGTCCGTGAGGAATTGCGGCCGGCACAGGGGGAGCCGGATTTTGGACAGCAGCTCTGGCAGGAAGGATTCCCTCTGGTCTCGATCGTACCGGATCCAGGCCAAGGCAGCTTCAAACACCTGCCAGGAGTGGGAAGTTGGAGTTTTGGGATTGTGCAAGTTGATGGGAAAGAAATGACAGGAAATCTTGGAATGGTTTGGGTTGGAAGGAACCTCAAAGATCATCCAGTGCCACCCCTGCCATGGCAGGGACACCTCCCACTGTCCCAGGCTGCTCCAAGCCCTGTCCAGCCTGGCCTTGGACACTGCCAGGGATCCAGGGGCAGCCCCAGCTGCTCTGGGAATTCCATCCCAGCCAGGAATTCCTTCCCAAGATCCCACCCATCCCTGCCCTCTGTCAGTGGGAAGCCATTCCCTGTGTCCTGTCCCTCCATGCCTTGTCCCCAGTCCCTCTCCAGCTCTCCTGGAGCCCCTCCAGGCCCTGCCAGGGGCTCTGCGCTCTCCCTGGATCCTTCTCTTCTCCCAGCTCTCCCAGCCTGGCTCCATACAGTTTCTTTCTCTGCCTCTGGCAATCCTGATCTCTTGTCCCGTGGGATGGGACATTTAGCAGAAGTGTTTGCAGGGAGATGAGGGAGCTGCAAAGAGGATTTTGGCAGAGGAGGTGGCACAGAACGCAAAGCTGTGTTTATTTAGTGACAAAAATCTGCAAACTGGGAAGGAAGGAAGGGAATGGTGCTGCTCCTTGAGAAATCAGGAGACATGTCTGATGACAGGGATCCATCTGTTCTCTTTGGATAACTACACTGGAGATGCCTGGAGCTGAGCTGGTCCCTCCAGGCTCCTTCCCAGACACTGGGAGAACAGAGCTCTCTGGACTGGATGACTCCAGCTACAAAAGGATCCTGGTCCCAGTTTAATTTGGGACACACATTCCTGAGTTCACAGGATTCCCGTCTAAAGTTATTGCAACCTGTGCCACTGACCACGTGGTACGTGGACAAAGAGTATCCCAGAACGAAATCATCAGCTCTTTCTTTTCTACTGGCATCTGGAGTCTCTCCCAACACAATTCCCAAACTTCCAGTGCAAAAATGCTTCTCCAACAGCACCAAGGTGAGTTAAAAACCCAAACCAACTTATTTCCATTCTCTAGGGTGCCACTGGAATTTCTGAGGAGTGGGGCTGGCAGGTGCCAGGAGGAAACGTCCCCAGGATGGGCTCTTTGGATCCTATCTCTCTGCTTGGGAAAAACAGAGTAAGAAATTCGTGGTATGATGCAGGAATGTGGCTGGAATGTGAGGCAGGTTCCCCTCCCTCCCTAAGCCTGATTAACAAAGCACATTTTTACCCTACAAGTAGAAGCTGTGGGTCTGCTCTGCCTTTGTGATCTCCTCTGGAGCCTCCTCAGAAAGCGCAGGATGGATTTCCAGGCTCAAGGACAGGCTCTGTTTTCCCTGCTCACTGTCTGCCCACACTGATGGATTCTCAAGGCTGTGGAAACCCCCTAAACCCTTGGGGTTTTCAGGAACAAAACTCCCTGAGAGGAGGGGGCAGCCAGGTGGGATTCCAGCTCTTCTCCCAGGGAATAAGGGACAGGATGAGAGGAAATGGCCTCACATTGTGCCAGGGGAGGTTCAGGTTGGATATCGGGAATATTCCTCCATGGAAAGGGCTATCCTGCCCAGGGTGGGGGTGGAGTGCCCATCCCTGGAGGGATTTAAAAGCTTTGTGGATTTAAAAGCTGGAGGGATCCTGGAGGGATTTAAAAGCTTTGTGGATGTGGGACTTGGGGACATGGGGCAGTGGTGGCCTTGGCTTTGCTAGGGAATGGTTGGACTCCATGGTCTCTGAGGGCTTTTCCAACCTCAAGGATTCTGTGATCCTAAAAAAGTCCTGATTTCTGTTTTTCCTAGGAACACGTCAGTTTGGAGTAGGCCCAGGAAACCATGGGAGCTCTGTCCAGCACCTCCGAGTGTCCCCACTGTGCCTGGACATCTCAGCTTCCCTCAGCCAGGAACAGGATCACTCCCATTCCACTCCCACGCAACACAAACCCCTCAGGGTAAAACTTTACTTGGCCAAGACCTGCACCAGGTCCTCACCTGCTCCTCAGACTTCACGTTGAGCTCATCCCTGGAAACGAGCTCCAGGACATCCTCAAAAGGCAGGGCCAGGAACTCCTCGGACATGGAGACCTCCACGAAGTGCTGGTGGATGAAGCTGTTGGCGGCGTCGTAGAGCACCGTGCACATCATGGTCTCGGCAAACTGCCGAACACCCAGGCAGTTCTTGGGATGAAGCCTGGGAAAAGGGGGAAGAGGAGAGCAACAGGGATGTCAAATTAATGGAAGAGAAGCTGTGGCTGCCCCTGGATCCCTGGAAGTGCTGAAGGACAGGTTGGATGGGGCTCTTGGAGCAGCCTGGGATAGTGGGAGGTGTCTCTGCCACGGCAGGGGTGGAATGGGATGGGCTTTAGGGTCCCTTCCAACCCAGACCATTCCAGGATTCTGTAAAGCACAGAAGCCTTGGAGGACACATGGTGCAGTGACAGCCGTGTCCTCTCCAGCGATGGCAGATTCCAGCTCACCCATCCACACAGAGAATCCAGGTGAATCCACGGCAGAGCCAGAGGATGGAAAACACAACTTGAATGTCCCCTTGTCCCTGCCAAAGAACCGCTGGATAGACCCAGGTGACTCTGGAGACACCCAGAGCTGCTCTGGGCACCCTGTGCCAGGGCCTGTCCACCCTCCCAGGGAACAATTCCTTCCCAATATCCCACCCATCCCTGCCCTCTGGCAGTGGGAAGCCATTCCCTGTGTCCTGTCCCTCCATCCCTTGTCCCCAGCCCCTCTCCAGCTCTCCTGGAGCCCCTCCAGGCCCTGCCAGGGGCGCTGAGCTCTCCCTGGATCCTTCTCCTCTCCAGGTGAGCACCCCCAGCTCTCCCAGGCTGGCTCCAGAGCAGAGGGGCTGCAGCCCTGGAGCAGCTCCGGGGCCTCCTCTGGACTCTGCAGCAGCTCCAGCTCCTTGTGCTGCTGGGTGGGGAACTGTCACATGATGGTGACTCCGAGGGCTCACACAGGGCTTGGTTACAACACAGCTGCCTAAAATATCCCAATTCTCAATTTCACTGAAGAAAGAGAGCTCAGTGTCCATGTGCCAGCTCCCCAGGGTGGCCAGAATCCACTAATTTTTGGTTATTAACCAAACTGGCAGCTGTGCGCTCAAATCCGGGACTTCACTTAGGACACCTGGCTGCTCCTGGTGGATTTGGGAGAATTTTGGCAGCCAGACTCTGCAGCAGGTGGGTGTGTTTAACATCACACCACAGAATACCCCGAGCAGCTGCAGAGAAGCCAGTCTGGGAAAACTGAACACGTCAGAATCCCTGGCACGGGCTGAGAATCCATGTGGTACGTGGACAAAGAATATCCCAGCTTTCCATTTCCAGACCATGCTGCTGGAACGGCCTCACAGCCAAACACCAGCAAGGAAATTGAAAAACCTGGGACCAATTTAAGGCTCTGCCACAGTTTCCTGTCCAGCTCCTGGGCTGAGGGCACTTTGTTCCTGCCCTTTAGCACATACAGCAGCAGGAAGGGCAATTCCTGCCAGAATGGGCTCTTAAAAAGGGAAATGTTCCCTCAGTTCTGCTCTGGGTGTTAATTCCTGTGGCTGGCCAAGGTCTTTTGTTGTGTCCCAAGAAGGGAGTGATAAGTGATTTTAAAGGGAATGAGAATGATAGGACAAGGTGGAATGGTTTCCCACTGCCAGAGGGCAGGGAGAGATGGGATATTGAGAAGGAATTCCTGGCTGGGAGGGTGGGGAGGGACTGGGATAGAATTTCCCAGAGCAGCTGTGGCTGCCCCTGGATCCCTGGCAGTG
>VZTX01030334.1:0-12730 GCA_013400915.1 Pardalotus punctatus | reverse complement strand
TGGCCAGAGCTTGGAGCACCCTGGGCCATTGGGATGTGTCCCTGCCATGGCAGGGGTGGATTGGGATGGGCTTTGAGGTCCCTCCCAGCCCAGCTCTACAGACGCCAAGTTTTGGGATGCACACTCCTCATCCCACTAGAAGGAGACATCCTGCTCCTCCCAAGCTGGACACAGCTGACTGAACCTTGCTGGAATCCCCCAGAATCCCCCCAGGATCCCCCAGCCCCATTCACCTCTCCCTGAGGAAGGTACAGCAAGCATCCTTGATGTTCTGCAGCTGCAGGAAACTCGCCCCCATGAGCAGGGACTGCACATTCTGCTGGTCTATGGCCAGGTGACCGTTGTAGGCAAAGTTGATCAGGGCCTCCAGTGCACTAAAAACAGGGAGAAAGGGCAGAAAATCCATTGAATTCCAGCTGGGATAGTATGGTTTGCTTTTCTGTTGTTGGTGGGATTCGTGGAAGCAGGTAGAGAGGTCAGGCAGACAGGATCCAAGATGGCAAAGAAGAAGGATTTATTTACAAGAAGTTCTTTTCATACACAGTAATAAACAATTGTCCATTGGCCAAAGACAATCCACCCCCAAAGACCTATTGGTTATGGCTCGTACACCTCTAACACAAAACACAGAGATTAAGAAAGTACAGTTTATCTGTATTCTCCATGAGAGAGAAAGAAAAATCCTAAAACACTGCAACTACAGGATAGCACTCCACCAGCAGCAGAACGTTTTGTGGGATCATTCACACAGAGAACAGGCTCTGATCCTTGCATGCACAACACCAAGGCCTGCAGAGGTCCCGGGGTCCCTCTGGTTTTCCCTTGGGATTTTACCTGGGATCCATGCCCTGCATGACAATCTCATCCTGCTTGCACTCCATCATGTCGTTGGTGAACATGGCGTGGAAGTACGGGATGGACGCTGCCAGCACGATCCGGTGGGCGCTGAATTTATGGTCCCCGACCTGAAACAGGCAGGAAAGGGAGGGAGAAGGGATCAGCACCATCCACTGCTCCACGTGATTCCCACAGCAGCATGAGGAAGTGAAATGCTCACGACTGTTGGAGCTCGTGGAAAAAACCTGGCATATATATCTGTGTGTGACTTTACAGGGATAAAGCATCAATCCCTTCTCCTACCCCAAAACCATGTGGAAAACATCCCAAAGGCTCTGAAACTTGAGATATGTGCAAAACCATTGCCAGCTTCCTCGTGTCTTGTACTCCACACAGCGGGATGGGGAATCTCTGGGAAAAGGAGTCAGGACTGCAGGCCCAGGATCCATCAGGGGATGGAGCTCAAGGCCACACCCCTGGATAAGAAGGAAAATCCTCAGAGCAGGTTCCCACCCTGACTTCACACGGAGAGCACAAATTCCAGCCTGGCCAGAGCTTTGAAAAGCTTTAAAAATACAGCAAATTTCATGAGGAAAGCCCACAAAGGGAAGTGATTCCAGAAGCTGAGCTCTGAGTGCTGACAGATCCTCCCGGTATCCCTGGGATTTCCATTCCCTCCCTCCCTGCCAGGTAAGCACGGGTGGACTCTCCGTGTCCTGAGTGTCCGAGCTGCTGCTCAGGACAGGGAAATACCTGAGGACACTCAGGTGCTGGAGCTCTTTGTTTGGGAATTCTCAGTGGGAAAGGCTGACACACGACCAGCCACAGCCTGGTTGACCACGGTGACAAATTTGCAGCTTGGCCTGTCCACATTCCAGCCCGGAGGCTCAGGAACACCCGACCTGCTCGGCAACTCCAGCAATTCCAGTTGTTCCTTCCCCATGGATGAAGCCATTCCACCATCAGCGGCTCCGGGCCCAACCCACTGATTTATCAGGAATAAATCCCATAATTCCGCTGGAAAACCCCTTCCTGGGTGTCTCAAACATCCCAAAACACAGAAAAACTCCTTTTTTACTTCTGTGAAAGAACAAGGCCCCCTCTTATCTCAAAAATTCCGTCAGGAATTCACTCCAGCTGCAATTAATTCATTTGGTTTGTTTGGATGAGTGTTCCCATTCAGGCTGAGTGTGCAAGAAAAGCAAGATTTTACTCGACTTTCATTTCCCCCCAAGCCCGAGTTGCCAAAAATCACAACTGTCCAAATCTCATTTCAGCTTTTTAATAAATAAAAAGTGGTGTTAAAATTGAACAGGCACCTCTTAAAGTGAAACACCTGCTTCAAATGCATACAGTGACCTTCTATTTATAACCAAAATTATCTTTATAACTAATGATAACAGGAATTTCAACACCAAGGTTATATTTACTCAAAACCCAAGCCTGTAGTGTGACCCAAGAGGAGAAAAAGGCCCTTATTTCACAAAATAACTGTAAATGACAGTGCCCAGATGGCAGCTCTGGGCCCCTCATGACAAGAGTGACATTGAGGAGCTGGAGAGTGTCCAGGGAAGGGAATGGAGCTGGGAAAGGGGTGGAAAACTCCTGAGGGAGCTGGGAAAGGGCTGAGCCTGGAGCAAAGGGGGCTCAGGGGGGACCTTGTGGCTCTGCACAGCTCCTGACAGGAGGGGACAGCTGGGGGGATTTGGGATTTGATCCCAGGGAACAGGGACAGGAGGAGAGGGAACGGCCTCAGGCTGGGCCAGGGGAGGCTCAGGGTGGAAATTGGGAAAATTCCTTTCTGGGAAGGGCTGGTGGATTCCCCATTCCTGGAGGGATGGAACCTCCACGTGGATGTGGCACTTGGGGACACGGGGCAGGGCTGGCCTTGGCAGTGCTGGGACAGGGTTGGACTCCACGATCCAAGAGATTTTTCCAACCTAAACCATTCCATAACTCCATCCCCCAAGTCCCAGAAGAAGAGATTCCAGCACTATCCAAGGTTTGGAAGGTTCCACCAAGCTCCAGTTCCAAGAATTCATCGCTGTGACCTCACCCCACGAGGAGATGCCACCAAACAGCCTCATGACCCCCAACACGCCTGGTCCTGGCAAAAGCAAACATCCACAGCCATCCTGCAGGATTCCTGCCGGGATAATGACAGCTGTGCTGTCACTGGGATGAAATCCCTTGGGTCTGGGCAGCAGCGCCCTTCCAGGTGGTCCCAGATTGGGAATGGTCCCTGTTAACGGCGAGATCCTTGGAGCTGCACCAGCACAGAGCCCGGGAAATTTTTCCTGGTGCTGGACAAGACAAAACCTGTGATCCCTTCTGCTCCTGGAATGGTGGAGAGCCCTCAGGGAGGTGGATAAATCGGCATCTCTGCTCCAAAACTATCATTATGTTCATTCCATCAGCACTTCACGGCAAGTCCCGAAGGAACAGCTGCCTTTCTTGCTGCAGGCAAAGGACGAGTTTTTCCTGTGGAATATGGAAAATCCTTCCAAGGATGAGCCCTCAGCACGTGTCCATTCAGCTCATCTTCATGTCTGCTTTCCCAAAGTGCTCCCTACCTCCAGAGCCAAAGGATCTCCCTTTCCATGACTAAATTAATGCACTTTCCTGATGGAGTCACACCGGAGTCACCTGAGGAGAAAGCGGGAAAGAGCTCATCCTCTTCCTGATGTCATTCCAGGATGTTCTGCTTTCCAATGCATCATTGTGGGTCCTTTGCTTTTAAGGTATAGATATTATTTTCCAGAAAAAGGAACTTTGCAAGCATCCCTCCTGACCCCAGGAATCCCAGAATCCCCTTCTGACGTGTCTCTGAGCGGGTAACAAAGGAATCTGCTCCCAGACACCCCCACAGCCACGAATGTTAACAAATTCCAGGGCACAAGGAGCCTTTCTCCAGAGGAAAACGTTGTAGGTGGGAGAAAGGCATTGATTGTGTTGGTGACGTCACCACCCTGCAGAGCTGGGAAGCCGCTGAGTTTTGTGCTGGAAAGGTCTCAAAAACCCCCAAATCCATCTTTTTGAGGGGATGTGGGCACTGAGGGCACGGAGAGGCCACAGCAGAAGTGCAGCTGGGGTCCAATCCCTGTTTTGTCAGGCAGAGGTGATGGGATATGCCTGGGTCAGGACAATCCCAAGCACAGATCCAGGCTGGGGGGAGGATTTGGGAAGGATTTGGGGGTGTTGGTGGATGGAAGCTCCACATTCCCTGGCCAGAGATGCCCCCCATGCCCTGGGCTGATCCCCAGTGTGGGCAGCAGGAAAGAGGGAATTCTGAATGGCTTCCCAATGCCAGAGGGCAGGGCTGGATGGGATCTTGGGAAGGAATTCCTGGCTGGGAGGGTGAGGAGAGGCTGGGCTGGAATTCCCAGAGCAGCTGTGGCTGCCCCTGGATCCCTGGAATGTCCAAGGCCAGGTTGGATGGGGCTTGGAGCAGCCTGGGACAGTGGGAGATGTCCCTGCCATGGCTGGGGTGGCACTGGATGGGCTTTAAGGTCCCTCCAACCCACAGCATTCCAGGATTCCATGGTAATGGTGCCCAAGTCCTTGACTCGTCCCCTTTGGATGCAGAACAAAGCCACATCCCCAGAGAATTCCCAGCCGGCTCATTGGAGCCCCAGCGCTTTGTGACTTCCAGTCCCTCCATTTCCCGGGGACAGGGAGCATCCTGAGGGGATCAGCTCCAGCCCTGCCCTCCTTAAAACTCCTGAGGGGACAGCAGAAAGAAATTTTACATTATCCTAGAACTAGAAATACTCCTGTTTTCTGCAGGGGGAAGAGCTGATGGCAGCTGAGAGTTTGGGTGGAAACACATCCAGCCAGATCCCAAATAACTCCTGTCTGTGGTGGGACAGGGCTGGAATCACATCGTTATCCTGCAGCTCTCCTGGATCATCTGCTTTTCCAATCTCCCAGCTCCTTCAATAAATGATATTCCCTCTCCTTCCAAGGCT
Organism: Pardalotus punctatus; assembly: GCA_013400915.1. Classification (NCBI taxonomy): domain Eukaryota; kingdom Metazoa; phylum Chordata; class Aves; order Passeriformes; family Pardalotidae; genus Pardalotus; species Pardalotus punctatus. The sequence continues at coordinate 7,925 of VZTX01030334.1, read as the reverse complement.
GTTTTCCTGGAAGATCTCCCAAACATGCTCCAACATCTGCAGCACAGCCAGGCGCTGGCTTTTCAAGGATCCTGCTGGAATCAGGCAGGCAGCCTGAGCTGTCTGGAATTCCACTTATCCAGAGGCTCCTCCACCTCTGTATCAGCCCTCGGGGGTGAAACTGCTCCAGTTTGGGGGGTTTGGAGTTAACAGTCTGCTCTGGAAAAACTGGGATCAGGAGGGAAGAGAAGGCACCAGGACTGTGACCTGTCAGTGCCATTCGGATCGGACACGAAACAAATATTGTGACCTCCCCACAGCTCGGAATTATTTCAGTTTGCCAGACCTGGATTGTATTTTAGGAGACTTTTGTAATTGCTCTTGGAATTAGTCACGGAAAAATGGCATTGGAGTGGTTCAGATCCAAAGGAGGAGCTGCAGCAGCAAGAGGAGCTCACGTCAACTCTGCTCTCCGAGGATTTGGGAAGGAACAAGCCTTCCCTCTCCCAACAGTTTGGCCAAAATTTCTGGAGGTGCCAGCCTGGCACTTGGATCATTCTCCTCCAGCTCCAACGGCAGCCAGCAGGAGATTTGAAGATATTTATTCCCTTGTAATGAAGAAAGAGGATGAATATTTTTCCCTGTTTTATGGAGTGGCGCATTCCACAGGATTCCAGCAGCCTCTGATGCGTCCCCAGGGAGCACTCGGACCTTGGCCCGGAGCACAGACTGCACATCCCAGAAAACAAAGCTGCCCAGGCGAGCTTTCATCCTGGAAGGATATTTGTCTTCCAGAAACAATGCTCAGGAAGAACACAACCACCGAGGAGCTTCTTCTGGGCCATTAAAAATCACATCAGGATCTGCAACTCAGGGAATAACAGCCCCAAACACCGGCACGTGTCAGTGAGCCGGAATTCTTGGGGCTTTTGCAGGGTTTATTTGTGAGCTTCAAAGGGAAAAAGACTGGAAATCCACTAAGAATAAGGGGGAAAGGCTCTGAGAGGGGGATTCTGCCCCACCTGAAGAACAGAAGGCTCCATGGAGACCTTGGAGCCCTTTCCAGTGCCTAAAGGGTGGGTGCAGGGGGAAAACAGGAATGTTTGAAGCCTCCTTTCTGCTCTCTCCATGCTCACTCCAGGCCTGGTGCTTCCCTGCCCTTGCTGGAACCACCATCAGCTTTTCCATCACCACCAATATTGGGTGAGGAGGAAAACACAGCCTCACCTTCCACAACACGACTGGGATCAGGTTAAATTGGGGAAAAGGGTATGGTTGGTTATTTTTTAACCAGACACGACTACACCAATGCCCAGCCTGGTGATTCTCAGAGAAGAAAGCACAAATTTGGCTTTGCTAAGCAAAAATCCTGCTTTTTTTTTTCCAAAGGAAAAGGACAAACCACAGAGTAAGGTGTGTCTGTTCCCTCCCCTCCTCCCTCCAGTCCATCCGTGTGTGTTCCTACCAAATGAATATTTAATTAAACATTTCGGAAAGGCTCCAAAGGGAGCTGTGAGGAACATCACAAAGATCAGCTGCAGCTGTTCAAGAAACAGGGAGAGAAAAAGCCCTTCCCAATCCACAGACTCCATCCATGCAGGAAAGGAGCTCTGGCTCTCCAGGACACATCCTAAGCCACTGGAAAGAGGTGCAGCTCCCAGGAAACCCCATTTTCACATGGACAACCACGAGCAGCAGCCACAGATTTCCCTGAGCCCGGCTGGAATAACCAAAGATCCAAAGGGAGCCAGGCCAAACAGCATTTCTGGGTTTAATCCTTCCAACCTGGCTGCTGAGGCAGCACTGATTCTCGCAGGAAGGAGGTTTTGGGGAAAGGAGAACCTGTCCTGCTGGAGCAGCTCCATGACCTTCATGTTCCTCCCTGAATTTTGGGTGAGAATCATTCAAACTCTGTCCCTGTTGGAAACCCACCCTGGATTTACTGCCCAAAAACATTCCCGAGCCGGGTCTGGGCAGAGACATTTTGTGCTGGCTGAGTTTGGGTTCCCTCAGTGATCCAAAGCCAACTCTAACTTGGAGCTAAGAAAAATTCCTGCTTTAAGATCCAGCAGCTGGAGCAGGAGCTGCTCTTGGGAATAGAGAGGGAAGGCTTGGCTGCATTAATTCCATCACCATGGGACTTGTGGGCACTGGGAAAAGGGAGAAGCAGCACAATGTGGGATGTTAAACAAGCGAAATACTTGGAATTCCAAGGGTGTAGGAGGGAAAGCTGGAATGTTTGAACCAACACAGAGGACTGACAATGTGTCAGGCAGTGTTGTGAACTCTCTTTGGATATTGGGAAGAAATTTTTCCCTGTGAGGGTGGTGAGGCCCTGGCACAGGGTGCCCCTGGATCCCTGAAGTGTCCAAGGAAAGGCTGGATGGGGCTTGGAGCAATCTGGGATAGTGGGAGCTGTCCCTGCCCATGACAGGCATTGGATGTTCCATAAAGTTCCTTCCACCCCAAACCCTTCTGTCATGTTTGTGGTATTTCCTAATATATTTTAAACCTCTGTAGGGATAAAGAGGATTTATACAGCTCTTTGCTATGCAAAATCCACAGAAATGGATAATTATTCAGAGGGATTTTAGAAACAATGGCCAGGCGTTTATCCAAGATAAGACTGGGATCACAGACCTCCTCCTATTGTCTCCCAGAAATAGGGGACTCCCAGGACATTCTCCTGGCACACAAATCCCCCTCAGACACACCAAAACACAGTTTAATCCTAAAAAAACAGCTCTCTCCATCCCAACCACCTTTGCCACAGAATTCCTTCAGGCTCCAGCCCAGACTGCCACAAATATCACCCTACAGAAGAAACACCACTTCCAAGGAGAACCAGAACCCTCAGTCCCCCTTCCCGGGGGGCTTCAGCTGCTCCACAGGGATGAAATATCCATGGAGCGCTCCCCATCCCACATCCCATCTCCGTGACAGGCACAGCCCTCGCCAGCTCCTTCCCCTGGAAGGTTTCAGGGTGAGTAGGCTGGGAACACCTTCCCGTTTAATTAAACTGCAGAGTTAATTCTGCCGTGACTCAGAGCTGCGTGTGGCTCCCACCCCACCAACTCCTCCGAGTGTGGAATCCTGAGGGATTCCAGCAGCTCCTGCCTGGCGCAGGACACGCTCCGAGCCCTCCCAGCCATTCCCTGCCGAGCCAGGGGCACAGTCCTGAGGATTCACCATGCTTATGGGTTCATTTTTTTGATGCTTGAAAGCGGATGTTCCTATAAGGGAAAGGTTTCCGAGGGAAAGGAATCTTCTCTCGCGGGTTGGAGCGGAGGTTGATCCATAAACCTGGATCCACAGGCCCTCACAGACCCCCAGAGTGGGGCCCGAGGCTCCCTGACACCCCACTAAGGGGCTTTTGGGGGGTCTCAGCATTGTCTCTCTCCTCTGCCAAAGCCATGGGAAGGGGGGACCTCAGCTCCCCCTCTTTGCCCCCCCAAGGGGATCTCAGACACCCCCTTATCCCCCACCAAAGGGGTCTGAGGGAACTCCAGCTGCCTCTTTCCCTCTGGAAAAGAGACCGGGGTGTCCCTCAGCCCCCTCCCCTCAAGGGCTGGGGTCCCCCCTCAGGGCTCTGGGGGATCCCCAAGTCTCCCCTTCAGAGGCTGAGACCCCTCAGCCCCCCCCCAGGAATGGGGGGTCCCCTCTGCTCCTCTTCGGGGGTCGAGGTCCCTCAGCTCCCCCTTCTGAGGCTGTGAACCCTCCTCCCCCCTCAAAGGCTGTGGGGGTCCCTCAGCCCCCCTCAGGGACCAGGGGGTCCCCTAATTCCCTCTCAAGGGGACTGGGGAGGGTCTCCTCAGCATCCCCCCTCAACCCCCATCCCACTAACCGTGACCTCCTCAGAAATCGAGGTTCCCCCTCCATGTCCCCTCAGGAGCCGGGGGTCCCTCACTCCCCCTCAGGGGTCGAGGTCTCTCAGCCCCCTGAGGGTTCGGGGTCCCTCACGCCCCACCAGAAGCTGGGGGGTCCCTCACTCCCCCTCAGGGGTCCAGGTCTCTCAGCCCCCCCTCAGCCCCCTCAGGCCTCGGGTGGTCCCGCACCTTGAGCGTCACATCGCAGAGCTTTCCCTGCCGCCGGATCTCGCCCATCACTCCATAGCCGCGGCTGGGCAGGTCTCCCACCGAGAAATGCACCAGATCCTCGGGATCCAGCTCCGGGTCCGCCGCCGCCGCCGCTTCCAGCATCGTCCCGGCCACTCCCGTCCAGCTCCCGTCCCGCTTCGCCCCCGCCGCGCGCTGGCCCCGCCCGGCCGCCGTACGCGGGGCCACTTCCGGGACGGACCGGAAGTCGCCGTTGCCATGGAGAACCCGGAAGTGGCCGCTGCCATGGCGACCCCGGACGCCACGCCGGACCCGGCTGTGCGGGGGTCGCAGGTGGGACAGGGATGGGGGTGCCTGGAGGGTCGCACTCCGCTCCTCAAGGGGTGGTCGGAGGTCGTATCCCCGCACAGGCGGCATCAGTTCCACAGGCATCGCCCCCTTCCCCCGGCATCGCCCCCCGCACCCCTCACGAGGTGGATTGGGGAGTCGCAGGATGGTTTGGTTGGGAGGAACCTTAAGGATTGTGTAATTCCAGACTTTGCCGTGGGCAAGGACATCTTCCGCCATCCCAAGTTGCTCCAAGCCCCATCCAACCTGGCTTTGGACACTTCCAGGGATCCAGGGGCAGCCACAGCTTCTCCAGACAAGTCACAGCCCGTGCAGATGGATTTTTCCCAAAGTTCTGCCACGATCTGCTCCCCTGAGGTGTGGGAAGGAGCCCCTCACACTGCCAAAGCTCTGGGGATGTGTGGGTCATTGTTCCGTGTGGCAATCGGGATCGTTGTCCCCTGTGTCCCTGGCTGTGTTTTTCACGTGGAATCGGGTTTGTTTTCCACTGGCAGGGGGAAGATCACCAGAAAGGGCCTGAGGGGCTGGAAGAGAGTCAAGATTCTGCATCCAAACCAGAGACCCAACAAACGGTAATTCCAGCTGGGCCCAGTCGGAATCCTGGAATGGTTTGGGTTGGAAAGGACCTTGAAAGCCATCCCATCCCACCCCATTCCACGGCAGGGACAATTCCCACCATCCCAGGCTGCTCCAAGCTGGCCTTGGACACTTCCAGGGATCCAGGGGCAGCCCCAGCTTCTCCAGACAACCTGTTCCTTCCCATCCTCCTGTTAATAAACACTCCCAGGAATAATTGCTCTTGTCCTTACATGTCCAAAGCCCCACAAAGGGCATTGTTGCTGCAAGGAAAATTCCGCTCATTCGGAATTTGTTCTCTCTCTCTGATTCATCGTGGACGTTTTCCCCTTAAAATTTTCCCTCCCTTCTTTTCCCTGCTGTTTTTCTTCTCCAACACCGGGTTGTTTTTGGACAGAGCTCTGTGGCCTCTGTGAGCCCCCAGGAACAAGAGCAGGAGCAGGAGAAGAAGAAGGATGAGGACCAGGAAAGCATCATTTCCTCGCTGCTCTCTGACGTGGAACCCGAGAGTGAAACCCCCAGGTATCACCCAAACATTCCCCGATTTTAAATCCAACAATTCTCGGCTCAGCTCAAACCTCCACGTTCCATTTTAGAGCAGGCACAACAGGCAAAGTGTGAGAGGTCACAAAAATCCTGGAGAGACCAGAAATCCCGATGGTTTTGCCCAAAACCAGAAGTTGTCGCTCCTTATTACGGAATTATTGAGCATGGGCTGTCTGGAGGAAGCGATTGAGGGAAAACATGGGATCCACACATTCCAGGGATTTAAAAATCCTCACTGCACGTGGCTTTAGCATCTGGATGATCCCTGACCCCTCCTCATGTGGGTTTTACTCAGTGAATTCTCCAGGCTGTAGAAATTTCCACCAGGAAATTGAAGATCAGCTGTTTGTTAGGAATAAAAACGGTTTAAAATATTTTTTTCAAAGGCTGCGTGTGACAAAAGAAAATCCCTCTCCTACTCCTGCAAATATTTTGCTTTTCAAGTGTAAGAGGAAAAAAAGCTGGTGTTATCAAACGCTCCTGTGCCTGATACACATGAGGAAATCAGGAAATCAGGAAATCAGGATCAGTGAGACCCTTCTGTTTCCACATCCTCAGTTTTCCAAGAAGGAAAATGATGGAAAGAATTTTCAGTGACTCTTTGCCCGCAGTTGCTTTTAGTGGAGAATAAAAACTGCAGCTGAATAACTGACAACAATTTATTTTTAATTTTGACTCCTCTAACTCACCTTTTCCTGAAAAATGATATCAATTTCAGTTCAGGGAATGCAAGATTCTTATTTTCCTGGTTTTTTTTCCCTCTCCTTAGAAAACCAAAGCGAGTCCAGGCATTTGTGCGAGTCAAACCAACGGCTCATTTTGCCCAAGATATGATCAAGCTTGGGCCAGACAACAAGGTAGAGTAAAAGAAATCAGAAATGGGAAAGGTTTGGGGTTTGATTTCAGCTTTTCCCGTGGAAAACCGGGATTTTTCCATCCCTTAAGGCCACGGATAACATTTTGGGGGATGTTGGTTCGTGTGTTCCTGCTTGGCTGTGGTTTTGTCACGGCAAGTGTGAGCATGGAAAACACACTTCCTGTGGAACAATCACCAGGAAAACCCCTGAAAAGGCCTGGCACTGGCTGATCCATGAGGAATTCCCGGTGCTAACCACAATTTGGCACAGTCTATTTCCATCCCCTCTTATGCAAATTCCTCCCTCTGCCTTCTTAATTAAGAATCTCCCTGAGGCACAAAATCACAGAAAGTCAGATGAGCTTAACCACATTTCCTTTTTATTCAGAATATTTATCACCAGAAATTGGAGAGCATTACCAGATATTTTTAGGACATCCAGAGCCATCCAAGGCAGTAAAACAACCCTGTCACTTGTGCTGCCTTTTCCACTTAATCCCAGCTGCTCAATTGCTGAAAATCCTCTGGTTCAATCCATCTCCCTCTCTTTTTGGGTTGCAGAGCATCGATATCTACATCAAGAGAGGTGTCAGGGGAGGAGCTGTGAATAACACTCAGACTGACTGGTCCTTCAGGCTGGATGGGCTCCTCCACAACGCTTCCCAAGAATTGGTTTATGACACCGTGGCGAAGGATTTGGTGTCCAAAGCTCTACAGGGCTACAACGGTGATTTATTCCCATTTCCGTGATTTTTGTCGTAAATAGAGGTTGGATTTGAGGAGGGATCCATTGCTGTTCTGTCCAATGTTCCCTCCTGAGTTTGTGCTTTTGTTTTTGGATTTTTCAGGCACCATCATGTGCTATGGGCAAACTGGGGCTGGCAAAACCTACACCATGACTGGGGCAACGTCTGAGTACAAACACCGAGGGATCATCCCCAGGGCTATCCAGCAGGTACTGGAGCTGGTGGGAAAAGAGCTGGGAGAAACACCAAGGAACGCTCTTGTGTCAGCTCTTGCTGATATAAAAGTGTTTTCACACAGTGAATATGCTTTATGTGCTTTTTTTAATTTTACATGAGGGATGATTATTAAAGAAATAAAGGAGTTTTATTGTTCTTTGGGGTTGTTCTGGTTTAGTTCCAGTGTAAGTTCTTGCTGCTCCCCAAATGCCACCAAGCCTTCAAAAGAGGTGTTTTCCAAACTGTCATTTTGTGAAATCAGCTTCAAACTGATCATAAAATCATTTAAAAATGCCTCCAAGGCACAGAGACACTGGCACAGGTTGCCAGAGAAGCTGTGGCTGCCCCTGGCCGTGTCCAAGGCCAGGCTGGATGGGGCTTGGAGCACCCTGGGATAGTGGAAAGGTCCCTGCCCGTGGCAGGGTGGAATTGGACGAGCTTCAAGGTCCTTTTCAGCCCAAACCATTCCCGAAGTCCACGATTCTCTGAGGTCATTGCATCCAAATCCAGGTGAAGGCCTCAGCAGCCACAGCTCAAATTCAGCCCCACACAGTCCCAGATGCACTTGGAGCTGTTCAGAACTATATCTATATCTATATCTAT
>VZTX01030333.1:316280-339692 GCA_013400915.1 Pardalotus punctatus | reverse complement strand
TCTCTGCTGAGGCATTTACGTCACAGTGGCTCCTAGCTGTCCTGATTATCCTGCATGATGGGATGGATACTTGAGGGCATGATGAAACTTCCCATGAACTGCAGACAAATAGGACAGGGACTCCTTGGAGAAGACAGCTTCTGTCAAACCACTTATTTAATCTGCCTGACTCCTACTTGCCATGTCATAGCACAATTACTGGGCTAAGCTTGTTGCTGCTGTTGCTTTTATTGCTTGTCCTTGTTTTAGTCCCTCACTTTCCCATTTCCCTTTTCTTCTCTGGACTTGAGTTCTTTTTCTATCATCATGTTTGTCTGCGAGTCCCTGTTTTTGGCTCTTCCCACAGCAATGTTCTTCCTTTTGCTTACGGGGCTTTGGTGACATGCTGTGCTTGGGCCACCCCTGCCTTCTGCCCCTGCTGGGAGCCAGTGCTCTCCAGTCAAACTTGACAAACCTTGCAGGCTTTGAACGCGGCACGGCCAAGATGGAACAAGCTGCAAGTCGTCAGCCTCACTGGGTTTGCCAGGTGCAGGATATTCCCTGTGTAATGTTGATGAGCTCAGCCTACAGCACTACCCTCACGCTTAGGAGGTAAGAGCTGGTCATAGTGCCCTTTGCTGAACTGTGCTTTGGGAAGGCTCTCCTCTCCTGGCCTCATTGGTGGCACTGGGTGCTCTAACTCTTCTGGAGGCAGTGGGGAAGGTGGTCCTGCTCATTAAAAAACGGGCTTTGTGCAACTACGACTCCCGCCGTGGCTGTAACGGCTGTAGCTGTGCTAATGGTGACTTTGCAATCTGAGTTTCCTATGTGGCTTAATTTCTGCTCTAACTGGGGCCATCAGATGCCATGAAGTGAAACGAACAAGGCCAAGCACTTCCTCCAAGCGGAGGCAGTGGGAAGCAGCAGGAACTGGCTTTACTTGGGTGAGGGGGAAGTAAGCCAGCAGTACCGAGGACTCTGCTCTCGACTGTGGGGCATGGAGCTATCATCAGCCTGACAGAGAAGGAAGATCTCTGTGGGTGGGCTTTGATAAAATGTATGGCACAACACACTTTTCTTTGAAGAACTTTGGTAGCAACAAAACACAAAGTTATTAACAGAAGGTTATCTGAAAGTGCAGTGTGCCATTTTCTGGGGCATTCAAACTTGGCTCTTGAAGCAATGTCCTTGTTTAGAGACTTAAATGGACCTGTGTTTGTCCTAGTCATCCTCCTTCCAGAGACTTTTTTTCTTAAAATCATCATGTTTAGTCTGATGAATTCTTTATTGCATCAGTGTTCTATATAACCTTTTGGTGTGCTAACTTAAAAAAAAACAAAAACAACCCAGCAAAAGCAAACTGCTCTGGCAATTAGAACAACAGAATGCAGTGAATAGCCAAATCAGATATGATCAAATCCTGCCTAATCATCTTTAACATGTAGAATGTCAAGAATTTAATAGAGTCCAAAGTAAAATTTGCTTTGTGATTTATAAGCACAAACCCATATCACTTAGCAAATTTGAGTTTTAACTGTGCATGTTTTAAGATGGTACCGCTCTGTGTCAGGCTGAGCAGGGTTTCAAAGTACAGTTCTGTGTGCTCATAATTGCACCTCTCTGTAATCTCTATTGACCTTCTGAAAAAGACATTTGATTGGAGAAAACTAGCAGCATGTGGGGAAAAAGTGCAGGGCAAGAGTTGGTTTGTTTTAAAGGTGGACCTTGCCTTAAGGTAGAACAAGGCTGTTAGGTGGCTTTGGCTTGAGGGCATGGTGGTGCCTGTGGGAAGTGCTCTTTGGTGTTCAGTATTTCCTTGCAGCTGATGAAGAAGGATTCTTTGCAGGTCAGAAAGCAACTGTGATAATTTTCTTTGGTTTCTCTCTTGTGGTGTAACTCTAGACTTGAGAAGCACATCACCTGTTCTGCAGAGGGCTTATTCTGGGGGAACACAGCTCAATGATTCTGGCTCAAGCAGTAACAGCATGTCTCAGGCTAACAAGATCTGGTTCAAGTGTAAACTTGCATCAGTGGGTGAAAGGGGAAGGAAAGGTTAAATATGTAGCACTCTGCTACTTAACTTGTTCTGCAGGAATTTCACTGAGGTGGAGGCTTACGTCCATATGCTTAGAAAAAACAGTGTATGGCAGGAGGGTCTAGTTGTGCTCCACTCCAGCTTTTTGTGAGGTATGATCTTCAGAAACAAGCTAAAACTTTGCCAGGGTATTAAAAGGCTGATGTGAGCTGTAAAACTGTTAAAGATTGAGTCAGAATTGTAATCCCAAGACAGGCTGTGCTGCGACTTTGTGAGCATTGTGTAAACAAACAGTGCACCTCTCTGCAGTGAGTGAGGACTTGTGCTGAGGACATCTGAGGAGAGGAATGAGGATGCTGGATCTAATTAATGACCCTTGCCCTCTGATGTTCCTTGGCCATGGCCAGGTGAGCCTCTGCAGATTATTTAGCCTTTCCTACTAACAGTTCCTTTTAGAGAAGGACCTTGCATGCATCTACTGTGCCTGGATGGTATTTGCAGTCTGTGGTGTCTGGAGTTTGTAGCTCTTTACATCTGAGAATAGCTTTTTGATGTGTATGTACTGCAACTTTGTCTTTATATGCTCAAACTCAGTTTGGTTCTCCTGACTGCCTGGTTTAGGGTAAATTAATGTTACAGCTGCAGTGGCATTCAGATAAGTGACTGTGGCACATGGGTCTGGCTGGTGATCCTGATCTCCCACCCTCAGGGTATGGTGGGGTGCAACAGTGATTGGGGCTGCCCTCAGCACCACAGTCTGTGAGCAAGCAGGAGGGCATTGAAAAGCTGGATAAGACAAACTGGTGCTCTTGACAGCTTCTGATCCCTGTCCTTGCTCTTTATGATATAATTTAGGTACTTCTGTGCCATGGAAAACTGCAGGGCATGCCTCATCCCTTAGATAGCCTGGAATAGGTCTGTGAAATGCCCTTGCTCTTTGGGTTTACTGGGCTGCTAAAACGTGAAAGGATGAATTAAAATCCTAAGTGACAGCTGTGGTAGCAGAGGCTTCATTGTGAGGGACATCATGTCCCTAAAACAATGACAGTGCTTGTGTGCCTCCAGCCTTGAATGTGCTGGTGAGCACACAGCAGTCAGCTCAGCACAGTTCCCCACTGTGTCCAGTGTGACCTGTCATCTTTCCACAGACAGATGCTTTCTGGCTGACACTGTGCCCACTTACATCATTTCACCATTAGCTTTCTCAAACTCACTTGTTCCCTGTGAGCACTTAGCTGCCACCAGCATGTGGAGAGCAAGGGATGTTAGTGGTGAGCTCAGTCTCATTCAGAGAGGGTGAGCAATGCATTTACTAAATCAAAAAGGCTGAAAACTGTTGAGGAAACTCACCAAAGAATTTTCATTAGGAAATGTTGTGTGCTGTTTCTCCAGGGGGTTTTAGATGCTGTTTGCTAGATTGAAAGGTTGTACTTTAGTCTTGCAGGTGCCACTGACCAAACAGCATGTGAAAAAAGCTGTCCTACAGATCTTATTAATTTCTGTGCCCTCGAAAAGTGTTACTGTCCTGACTGCTGTTTTAAAGGATAATTTAATGTTACAAGCATTCTAAGATTTAGGGGACAGGAGCATTTACGTAAGTTTTTAAGGCTCAGAAGGGGGAAAGGGTTGTCAAAGTTCAACAATGGTCCTGCACCAGGGGAGGAATAACCCTGGCCACCAGTACAGGCTGGGGTTGACCTGCTGGAAAGCAGCTGTGTGGAGAAGACCCTGGGGGTCCTGGTGGACACAAGCTGTCCATGACCAGCAGTGTGTTCTTGTGGCCAAGAAGGCCAATGGGATCCTGGGGTGCATTAGGAAGAGGTCAGGGAGGTCATCCTGCCCCTCTACTTTGCCCAGGTGAGGCCTCACCTGGAGCTGTGTGTGCAGTTCTGGCCTCTTGGTTCCAGACAGACATGGAGCACATGCAGTGAGTCCAGAGAAGGCCTATGAAGATGATGAGGGACTGGAGCATCTGTCATACGAGGAGAGGTTGAGGGAGCTGGGTCTCTTCAGACTGGAGATGAAAAGACTGAGAGGAGAGCTCATCAGGGCACACAAATGTGTTAAGGGTGGGTGTCAGGGGGATGGGACCAGACTCTTTTTGGTGGTGTCCAGAGCAAGACAAGGGACAGTGAGCACAAACTGAAACACAGAAAGTTCCATCTGAATAGGAGGAAAAACTTCTTTAGTGTGAGGGTGATTGAACACTGGAACAGACTGCCCAGAGAGGTTGTGGAGTCTCTTTCTCTGGAGATATTCAAAACCTGTCTGGATGTGATCCTGTGCAACCTGCCCTGGGTGAACCTGCTTTAGCAGGGGGGTTGGACTCTATAACCTCCAGAGATTCTTTCCCACCCCAGCCATTCCATGATTCTGTGTGAATGTTTGCCCCTGTATGCTGAAAGGCTTGTGTGTTTAGGAGGAAGAGATCAGACATAGTGCCATCTGTCAAGTAAAGGAAGCTGAAAGTAGATTTAATTAAGCTTAGGTGATAGTGTAAGGAAAAAAGCAATTCAGTCAGACAGTTTAGATCATAAGGGGCTGTTCCTTTATACAACTGCAAAATAAACTGGATGTTAATTATTTCTTTATCTTGGTGCCAGGTAATGTTTGGGGTGGAGAACATGCAAAGCATGGGAAGAAGAAGGAACAAGCCTACCAACATCAGCTTATCCAGGCTTAAATTGCTCCTGAGCTTTGAGTTCGGTCACCCTCCCCTCTTGCAAAGGAGAGAGCTTATTGCAGGGCAATAAAGGCATTTCCTCTGATGGAGGATGATTGTGGGGATGGGCACATTCCTAATGAGATTTTGCCTTGTGCGTGGGGATGAGAGCAATCAGCACTTTTTTTTGTTATCCACACTGTACCACGGTTGAGAGCAGAGCTGGCCTGCAGAGTCTGGTTTCATAGTGTCTGGGGACAGGGAGAACCCTCTGTCCCTAGAGTGGTGCGGTGCCGAGACCTGATGGCTCATGTGTACAGCGCTGGCTGTCATCTGAGGTGAATTACGTCATGGTGGTAATACCAGCTCAGTCTGTGTACATTGTTAGTTTATTTTTCCTCCTACTGTAACAGATAACAGTAAACTTGTACCAGCCTGCTTCATAACCACCAGAAATCCCATTTCTTACTATTCAATACAGTGAGATAAGCAATGTTCAAGACATTATAACTTTTTTTTTTTTTTTAAACATGAAAGATAGGCTATCAGATACTCCTCTTACATGCCAGAGGAGCCAGGTGTGCTAATCTGGTAGGAAATGGTTGGAGTGTCAACTGAGAGTGTCTTTCACATTAAGAACAGGAGATGGCTTGATCTCCTGTCACCTTTTTGCTGATGGTGGGGTTGGAGGGGGGCCAGGGGAATACCTCTAGCTCCTTTGACTAAGGCTTAAAGCACAGTGAGTACTGATCTGTGCTGCAAGCAGCATATCTTGTAGATAAAAGCAATGAGCCCGGCACCAAGGCTAGAGTTGTATTTCATCTCATGAAAGAACCTTCACATAGCATTTCCACTGTGGTTAAGAGGGCCTGTCCATTCTTTGAGAATTCAAACTTCAAAGTCTGCATTTTCTTTTCTTTTTTTTTAAAAATATATATGAAACATTCAAAATCAAAAGTAATTTCTCCTTGTGTGTCCCGTGTGCTGTGCCCCAGCTCTTCCCTGCCCCAAGAAACCATTGGGGTTCTTGAGCTTCATCTGTGCCAACCCATTTCCTTCAGATTTTTACCAGCTGCTCCCTTACAATTTGGGAGGTGCCCAGAGCACCAGGTTGTGTTTTTCTAAAGAGGTGAATAACTTTGCCCCTCCAGTTTCACAGGAAATGGAATAGGAAAGAGGCTGGGAAATGTTTAACTGAACAGGTCTTGCTTCTGTTTAGCAATGAGCCCATTATTAGCTAAACAGACAGCAGATTAATTCTAGTGTCTCTTAAAATCTGTTTCAGAAGCTTTACCTGAACCACAAAAGCTGACACCTGGGCAAAGACCTTAGGTTTCTGTGAGGTTTTTGCCATGCACAATTAACTGACTTTCCTCTTGCTTTGCTGGAGTCTGGGTGGGGAAAAAGCTGACAGTTGAGAGCAGCTGCTGTGCTTGAGACGCCTCTGCAGATGTCCCCTCAAATAGCTGTTTGATGGCCAGGCCCTGGCAGGAGCCTCTGTCTAGGCTGATGGTTTCAAGGCCACCATAACATGTTTTGGTACCTGTCATGATGGGACCCAAGCTGCAGATCAGGAAGTGCTGGGTGGGGGGATCCTCATGCTTTTGTTCCAGAAGCAGTTGTCCCAAACCTGCTGATGGAAATGGCCACTCACTTCTGCCCTGCTTGTGCCAGTGTCAAAGCCACCAGCTGGCCACTCGTGTGTGCTCATCTAAAGCAGAGCTGAAATTTCAACAGAAATCTCTGGGGGTGAGAAGTGTCATTGAGAATCAAAGCTGTCATCTGATGGCATCCCTGTGAACTGAGCAATCGGAAGCTTAAGTGGAAGATTTTTTTTTTTCTTTAAGAGTGAAACTTGTTCACAATGGATGGCTTAGTATCTGGAATGGTTTTGCAGGCTGATGGCGACAGGAATTAACAGGAATCCCTATGCTGTGTCTTGTCTTGTGCGTAACCACAGGATAGATTTGCTGTGAGACGTTCAGAAGTAAAGGGAATAAGGTAGAGCAAACTTCTTTGCTTTTTTTTGGCAGGCTTTTAATTTTCTTGTTGCGGCCTGTTCTTTCCCACTTCCTTCCATGCTTATGAAAGTAAGTCTCAGCTTCTGACTTGACCCATGCTTCATTCTTTGCTTTGTGCTAATGCCTGACTCCAGCTCATTTTATAACTGACATATAAGCCCTAGTTCGTCATAAAGAGCAATAGTTGCAGGCTGGGAGACTTTTTCCCCCTCTTCTCTATGTGATGTCCTTGTTTTTACAAGGAGCTTTCTAAATAAAAGATGAGTTCGGTCCAACTGAGGAGAGTTGCTTGCTGTGTTGGATCACAAGCATTACGTGAACAAGCTGGAAAACAGAAACACTTTCTCCAATGACAGTCTTTGTGATTTAACACCAATTCTAGGGTTTTTTTGGTAGCTGAAAGTTGAATAACTTTCAGCAGAGGGAAATAACTTGAGTAACTTTGCAGAGGGGAAAAACAATTGGTCTTCACATTAAAGAGTGTTTGGCTGGGGGGTTAGCTAAAAATAGCATGTTGTAACAGTCTTTATTCCTCCCCCATGAAATGTCTATTATAAATGTTGTGCTGGTGATGGTTTAATGCAGTTAGACTCCTGATCAGCTGGTCTGAAGTCTGCTTTTCTTGTATTTAGAGAGCGACCAGTGATAATTTACTCATCACCCTTTCTCCCATTTACCCCCCCACCCCCTTAAAAGCCTCTCTGTTATATTGGGACTTTCTAAAGTTTTTACAAATGGTATCAAGTGTCCTCAAACCCTTGCATATCACTGAAAGGAAACCAGTTTGCTCTGGTCTGTGCTTGGTGACTGAAATTGTTTGAAATTTCTTCCTACCGTAAACCCCTTGGTTCCTTTGACTTGTCATGGTGTTCAACTGAGCCAATGAAACCTGTTGGTAAAATCAGGATGGCATTTGCCATTTTGCCCCCAACTGTTTAAAAGTGGAGGACACCTCCCTCCATGTTTGCTTCCCTCTGAATTTGCAGTAGAAACTCACAAAAACACTTAAGAATTCACAATGAAATTTCCCTCAATCACTTCTCAATTGCTGCTGAAAATACAGAAGCAAAGGCTGATCTATGGCTTTGCTCAATGTCTGGTGAAGTACTCAAAAGTACTGTCAAATTTAGAAAAGAGGTGTTAAGAAGTAACAGTGGAGCAGGGAGGGAGTTGGATCCTTTACAGGAAGCAATCCTTATACAGATATCACAGTCCCCAGTGACCTCACTCTGTAGAGGATTTATTTTTAACTTCATGTAGTTCAAAGGCATGTTAAAATGTAAATCGCCAAAGTGTTGTGTCTAAAATAGGATAGTCTGTGTCCTATATAGGAGTGAGGAGTGCTATGGAGATGAATGAATTCTAAACACAGTTCACTTATGCAGCTCATAGGTAATGGGACATACTTTCAGCTGGACAAACACAGAGTGATGACACTTGTTCCATCAGTTCATACTGAATCTGCCAATACTAGTTAGAAACTTCCCACAGTCATTTCTTTAGTGCTTGAAGCAGCACATCTGAGACAATGACCCTGATACACCTGGGAACTGAGCATGGATTCTTCTCCTCCATTGCAGGTGCTGAAAAGATCGTTGCAATTATGATTGGCAACCTGAAAGGCATGGAAATCCTGCGGCGGATTCAGAGTGGCATGAAAGTCACCATGGTCATCGAAGTGGGCAAAAAGCGCAGTCTTTCCATGAATATCTTCACCATCCTCTTCATCTCTGTGTCATTTTTTGTTGTGGCAGCAGCAACCTTGGGCTGCTATGTCTCTTACTCTGCTCGGAGACTCATTATTGCAAGGGCCCAGTCCAGGGAGCAGGTGAGTTTGTGCCATTGCTTTTTTATCCCTCCGTGGTGTGGATCTTGAGGTTTGTAGTCTTTGGTTAAGTACCAAAATGACTGGAATTGTTTGTTTGATCCTTAAAATGCTAAGAGATACATCTTTGCACAGCTTAAAACTTTACTAAAGACCAACCAAAAGTAAACTGTGTGGAGAAAAGTTGATTGTGTTCAGCCAACAGTGTCTCCTACAAATACTCCCTGAACTTCAGTGCAGCCGTAATGCTGATGTACTGGAGGCTGTGAGAGAGCTAAACTGCTTTTAGCTGACCCTCATCCTTCCCTCCTAGCACTGCCTAGGTACTTGCTGTAACAGGAGACACGACTGGAAGTGTGTCTGCAAAATGGGGCATGGCCTGGGCTGCAGGTTGGGAGGCTGCTGCTTGTTGAAAGCTGCTTTCTGTCTGAAAACTTTCTGAGAATTGCAGTGACAGACTCAATTAGGGTTGGAAGTATTAGAAGTTGTCATCTGCCTGTGAGATGTAGCATTGCCACTGCTGGATGAAATGTGGAGTTGTCTCTGTAACCTGATGCTCTCCTCTTCCTGACATTTGTGGACAGAGACAAACAGGCTCCTGCTGATGAATCCCCTCTTTCATTCCCTGCCATCTACCTTAGTCTCACAGTTCTGTTTAACAATGCTAAATAAATCTGGGCAGGAAAACCTGGGTGCCCTGCACACTGTTCATTAAATCAAATTGAAATGTTTCCTCCTTTGAAGGTACTTAACAGTGCAGTTGTGAGCTGTCAGGCTTTCAGGAATCTACAGATGTTATTAATGCCTCAGTGGTAGGTGGCAGTGGGAAAATCCAGTTTGCTTGGCTAGCAGTCTTGGGTTCCATGTGCACAAGGAGCTTGCTGTAGATTGAAAACTAACATTGATAAATGACATGCCAGTTCCACATTTCAGCTGAACTGAAATCAAGGAGCCCCAAGAAGTGCTTTATAGAGCATAAGAGTAGAATAAAACTTCTCTGCTATCAGGGTGTGAAAATGTACTATTCTGTCAAAGTGAAACTCAAAGACAGCCCAGAATTGTTTTCAATTGTTTTTATACCCTGGCATCTCAGACTGACCTCACAGCGATTAGGTAAGTAAGGAATAACAAGAAAATGCTTGTTGGTACAGGTGAACTACTAAAAGGTGATGCTACCATGTGCCCTGTTAGATGCTGATTGGATTTTCAGTGTAGATCCAAAGTTTGAGACTTTTAAGTGCTTTGACTCCGTGAAGTACTGAATATTAGTCAAACAGCTTCCTGGGTTGTGTGGTCCATCCTGGTGGCTTTCCTGTCATTGTTCAGCCCTTTGAAAACCCAGATTGCCTGGACTTGAGTGACTGCTGAGAAAAGCCAGTCAAGTCAGCTTCTGGTCCAAGTGAAAAGAGAAGTACAGTAGCACATCTGTCCTAACCTAACAGTTAAACCAGAGTAGCTCTTTCCTCACGAGCCAGTGAGCTACACTGTGCAACCTGCTAGTTCCTTCTTGAGTGTGTCCTTTCTTCTGGGCTTGAAATTCAAGTCTCTGCCTCTGTATTCTCTTCATGGATTGGGAGGTAGGTGAGCAAGAAGGTGGAAAATTGAGGCAAGTGTGATAGCTGGCTTTCCACCTTTCTAGTCAGTGCAGTACTGACAAATTCAGTTCTCAATATAGCAACCTTTCTTAATAGTGCAAAATGACCCATGATGTTATCTGTGGCCTGGTTTCTAATTTCAGCTCAAGTCTTTGCTTCCATTGATTTCATAAAGATTAGATATTGCAGCTGAGAAATGACCTAATTAATGGCTTTGGAGGAGGAAAATTGCTCAACTTTGAGCAATTCAAAACTGCTTTCATGGCAGTCGCTCCCTGTGAGGAAGAACTTCCTTAGCTTACACGAGAAAAGCAGGAGTTCCCAACCTCCTCAGAGCTGTCTGGTCTGCACTGCCATGACTGTGCTCGCAGGGGTGCCAGGAAGGCACCCTTATGCAGAAAGAGCTGCAAGTAAAATTGGCAGCTTTCAGTTAGGGAGGACTGAGGACTAAGTGACTGCAAATCTAATTTTCCCAATTAGTTACCTCACTGCTTCAACATGCCAGAGCCTGGATAGGAGCTGGGACCTGACCTGTTTTGAAGTAGCTTGATTCTTTTGCTTCAACTTAGCTATTTTTTTTTTCTAGCTTTTTCTGAGTTGGGGCATTTAGACTTCTAACATTTAACATTTGTTTCAATAACTTGGCTTCATAACATGCTTTGACACTCCAAGCTCGAGTATCCTGGTAGACTATTCAACAAAAAGCTTCTTTTTGCAACCTTTCTCTATCCCCTGGAGGGGCGTTCTGCTGTACTTGCCAAAATCAATGTTAAAGGTGACTTTGCCATTGATGCATTTAATGAGGAGCAATTAAACCGGTGTCCGTGCAAAACTTAAAATATTGTTTCAGTAAATTATTAACAGTGCAGCCAGTTGGGTCCTGCCTAATATGCTTGGCCTGACATTAGATGTGTAGATGAGATACCATATGAAGGAGTACATTCCTAGAAAGGTTTGTGGTAACAAGTAGTGGTGACAGTTCTGGCCATGTATGTATATTTCTGCATTCCTGCTCTGTTGATGTTACCATGTTTGCTGCTCAGATTTTTGGGGGCCTCAGTAAACACCAGTATGTGGCTGCTGCTCTATGGCTTCAGTCTCAAGCCTTGACAAGGGCAACATCATTTCAAAGTTAGCCATAAGTGACATACAGAAACATATGTTGATGTCTTCAGCAGAAGGACTTCACAAACTTCCAAGAAAACCTCAGTAGTTCTTGTTTCTAAACAAATCTGCATGTCTGCATCCCTAATCTTTGGATTGTATGGGTCTCTTCCTTGATAGTGTAGTAGTTGTCAGTTATTAAACTCTTAATTGATGCACGTGGATACTCTTATCTTAGAGCACCAAAACAACGCTGATGGAGAAACAGCTCATTTTGTTCCTCATTTGCAAGACTATTTGACGGGGGGGTGGGGGGGTGGGACGGGACATATAAATCAACTTGTTTGCTACTAACTGCTTCAGCACAAAGAATCTCACGCAGACTTGAATGACCAGTTCTTGCAAGATTATTAGGTGTCAGCAGCAGCCTTCTTCCCACTTGTCCTTCTGTACTTGTGCCACCAGCACTGCACTTGGAAAAGTCTTATGTAACTGAGCCAAAATGCCTAAGGAGTTGGCACGTTGGAAAGCCAACAGTGTGGGGCTCCTGCATGGAGCGGTTGAATTGGAAAGAGGCTTTTTGATTAGCTGTGAAACTTGAGTCTAGTCTGTCCCTGAGGTAAGAGTCATGTTGGGGATGGCATTGCCAGAGCTGCCTGAAGTGCACTGAGGAGGGAGAGGACAGTCCTATTCTTTGTGTTGGTGGAACAGCACCAACGTGTGACCTTTCAACAGAGAGGTTGGCTCCAGGGCTGATTCCAGGCACTGCAGTGACAGCTGGACAGCAACAGTTGCCAGGCAAGCTGTAAAGCAGTGGAGGCAGAGGAGTAGTTCAGGGTGTGCTGGGGGTAAGTGGGCTGATTGGTAAAGAATCTCTATCACCTTTCATCAGAATGTGAGTTTGTGGCAAGAAGGTGTCATAAAGTGAGTAAAACATGAAACGACTGTTGACCTCAACCGTTCAGTTTTCTGTACCAAGTCAGTTTGAAGGCTTCTGTTTGTTTTGGGTGGGTCTAATCTGATCAAGATATTATCTTCCATCTTTTCAAAGAAAAAAGCCCTTGGAATTCCTGTGCTTTGTGAAAAGGTTAGGTACAACCAAAGCAGATGCAAGTGCCTTCTTGGTGGGTCACCCAGTCAGTAACCGCATCAATAACATTCAGTATGTCCTGAAACTGTGTTTCCTGTTGTCTCTAAATAGCGTGGTCATGCTTACTTGGCTTATTTTGATAACATCTGGGTTTTAAAACTGTTGCCTGCTTGCAGTAGGCACCTGGGTGAGTATTAGCAAGTGAACAGAAAAGTGGTCGTATCTAACCAGGACTGCTTTGTGTCACAGCGGCGGCTGAGGGCCAGGGCTAAGAAGGCCATTGAACAGATGCAGCTGCGCACCCTGAAGGAGGGGGACAAGGTAGGACTGACCCTGTGATCTCCCCTGCATTACACAGCATTACACAAAGCACAGCCTTTGCACGGAGCCTGGGGAGTTTCCTGGCGCTGGAGCCAGATGCAGAAGTCTCTCTGAGTCTGTAACTGTTGGTGACAGAGACAGTTACTCTTTCAGACCAGGTCCTTTTCCAGGCTGCAAGACTTTCTTATAAATCAGTTAATTTTGCTAGCTGCTTACTTGTCTTGCTGATGTGAGAGGTCCTAACTTGCTGGCGTGGATGCTTAAACATAAACTAGTATATCTAATCAGCTTCCCTGGCTTTTCTTCTTGTAACTAAAACTGGAGGTAGCAGTTTCTAAACCTCTACAGTAGTGCCTCAAATAATCCAATGATGGTTTCAGCTGGAATTCTAAACCATGGGTTTAAACTTTCAATGCTTCTTTTGAAGTGTCATCTTAACTGTGAGTAATCCACAGTGTGTTTGTGTAAGATTATTTGGGAGCATTATGGATGCTTTGGCTAGACCCCTTTGTCTGCAGTGAATCTGACTGGAGTTCAGAGGAAGCTTTCAAAGTGTGTTAAAGCTGTAAATTCATTTCACTGTTTTAGGAAACTGGTCCAGATGGAGATTCCTGTGTTGTGTGCTTTGAGCAGTACAAGCCGAATGACGTAATGCGTGTTCTGACTTGCAAGTAAGTTGTCTTCCAAACTGCCCCTTCATCCAAAATTCTGCCATGTTTGTTAACAAACTTTCATAATGGTGTTGCACAGTGAGAATTCTTGAATATCTATCAAAACAATGTTTTGAACAACAGAAACTGTGTGAATACACATTTGTAGTGTGCCCCAATGGCCTGTATTCATAACTTGCCCCATGAGTAGATTGACACATGTAACTTGGCAGACCACAGTGCCCCTCAAGGAGATGCCAGGGCTTTTTAAGGATTTCTTCCTTTGCTGATGTATAAGAATGTTACCACTAACTTGAAGGCAATTGGCAAAATACTTCCTGTTTCTTGTCTGTTAAATTACTATTTACTAAGAGGGTTGTGTTTCTGCTAAATTTGTTAAACCCATGCTTGCTTTTGTGGTTTAGAAGAAAGCATTTCTGTTCTTGTATGCATCCTCTGAAACAGAGACCAAAAGAGAGCTATAGCAGTTTATTTTTCTAGAATTCCCTCCTGTTGTGTCTCTCTGCTGTGGAAGCCCAGTAGTGAAGCACTAAGACTTTAATGTGATTGCTCCTAAGGTGAGCAATAAAGCTGCTTCAGGGCTTAAGGAAACTTGTTCTGTGGGACTTCCCCCTGTGCCTGCTGACTGTGACTGCTCTGGCCAAGCCTCTAAAATCAGAGGACTGTCACATGAGCTGCCTAAATTGTGCATAGGAAGAGGTGTCATAACCCTTAGGGAGGGTTATAAAAAGCACTTGGAAACATTTAGATGTAGGAAAATGAAATTCTGAAGAATAGAAAAATGGGTAGCTGCTGTTGTGTGCTGAGCAGTGCTGTCAGATCTTGGCTGGAGTTACCTGTGCACCAGTTTATGGTTTTGCAAAGGCTTTCTCTGCTCCCAAGCAGTAGGACCTCTAAGCTGTTTTGATAGTACAAAGTTGGTCTGATAGGATGTTATCAACCAACTTCCTTGATCTAATGCTGGATACTTCAGAAAAAAACAAAACTGAATAACCTTTTAGGCGTGTCCATTAATGATTATTCAGTTGTCTTGTCATGTTTATGCTCATGAGTAGTCTTGCTTAGTAATGGACTAAGTGCCATAAACGCAGAAACTTTTAGACAGGCTTCAGATACTTGTGCCTGATAGGAGACCTGACTTCTCATTATTTCCCTATAAACCCTGCTAATCTTGGTGTGAACTTGTAAACAAAGCATGACTTATTAGGGTAAGAGTGGAGTAACTTCTTTTGAATGTGTTCTTTATACACAAATTTGCTGCATTTACTCTGAGACTGCTTTTATATACATTTGTGATGTTTCATTCCTCTGTGGCTCAAATGTAGCTCCCTGGGGCACACTACCTTAAGGTGACTGCATGGACTCGATAATCTTCACAAGTGGTGATATCTGCCAGTATCAACCATATTAAATTCAGTCATATTAAATTCATGTGAGTTATAAACCGGTATTTACTGCAAGTACATGCTTGATTTTGGTGGTTGACCTCAACACTGATACCCTATTGAAAGCATTTAACTGTATCTATGAAGGAACCAAGCAAAGGAACACTCCTGTGAGTCACACTGGTGGTATCTGAATCCCTGGGGTGTGGGTATTTGCCGAGGGCATTCTTGTCCAGAGAGTCAAACTGAAGGCATTTATAGTTGCAGAGGTTCACAAGTCCAGTATTAAGTTCAGGAACTTAAAATAG
This sequence comes from Pardalotus punctatus, assembly GCA_013400915.1. Classification (NCBI taxonomy): domain Eukaryota; kingdom Metazoa; phylum Chordata; class Aves; order Passeriformes; family Pardalotidae; genus Pardalotus; species Pardalotus punctatus. The sequence goes on along the minus strand of VZTX01030333.1, from coordinate 324,696 downwards.
TCAGGCATCAAGGAAGTTTCAGGTTTTCTTCTAAACGTCATGTTGGTGCAGCTGGAAGGAAGTGCCGATTATGTGAGCTGAATTGGAGAATCCTTGGATCCTGCTGGAGTGTAGGCTGCTGAGCACTGGATGTGGTGGTCTCTGCACTTATCTCATAATAGAGTTGATTAATACTGAGCAGTGCCTGTTTGCCTTGCTGTTTCCATTCAGGCTGAGGGAACAGGCAGATGACAGAATTTCAAGTCATCCTCCTAAATCTGTGGCCTAATTTAAACCCATTGTGGAACTGAGTGTCTTAATAGAAGCACACATTTGCATCTGTGATGGCTGAGCTATATTTACTTGCTTGAGTGTATAGCCTGCCAAATATCCACTTGGAATACACAGACACAGAAAATGGGTGGGAGTACAGTTTATCTTGAGGACATAACTCTATGAGATGATTTGTCTATGTAGTTATAACAGAAACAAATGCTATTTAGTCATCTGCATCTGCATGACAGAAGTTAACCTTAAAGCTAAAACTGAGATGTCAATAATTGTATAGTTTAAATTATCAGCTGGGAATGTACTGTGCACAGTTTTGGAAAAAAAGCTTTAGACTGGTGTAGCAAAAATGATAGTGCTGGATTCTAGCAAGTTGTATTGAGATACTAATAAGCACAAACCAGCTACAGGTTGAAAGATTAAATATCCATAACTTGCAGCTGAAACTTGTGGCAAAATAAGGTCATCCATTCTAGAAGGAATAAGTTTTCAGTGTTACAAAAGGGTCCTTCATAGCTGGCACATAAGCAATCTTCCTGGTATGAAACCTAACCTGTTGGCTACCTTCTTCCACCAGCCACGTCTTCCACAAGACTTGTATTGACCCCTGGCTTCTGGAACATGGGACGTGTCCTCTGTGCAAATGTGACATCCTCAAAGTGTTGGGTGTTGAGGTAAGCCAGCAGCCTGTCGTGGTGGCAGCTGCCACTCACACTGTGACACTGGTGCAGTGACCACATCTTGAGCTGTTTCATGCTGCCTCTAGAGTGCAGGTGATAAGCACAGGTGTTGCCATGTCTGCGGCCAGATGCTACAGGAATAATTGCTGTGTCCCTTTTTGGGAAGCCTGCAGCTCACCAGGTGTGAGTTGGTATCATCTAAAGCCTTGGGCAGAATGTCAGCCAAACCTGACTCATGCCTGACGGAAGAATCGCTCTTTACTCTCGTGCCTGCAGCTAAGGGTGTTTCTGAAATCTTGAGGCAGACTTTGACAACTCATACTGTCCCTGAAAACAGCTTCTGTTCAGTTGCTCAGTACCTGGAATCCTAGAAAAGTGAATGTGTCAGCATGTGTGATATTTCTGGAACTGCCTGATTTCTTAGGATGCATCAGGAATTTCTGATGTGTTCTGTAACTGCTCATTGTTGCAAGTGCCAGAGGAAGATGCTGTTGCCAGTGCCTGATGCTGCCTGGACCAGCTAAAATGTAAGCCAGAGTTTGCCTGCGGGAGGCAGATCTGCACTGAGTGGAAGGAAGACTCTTTTCCTGGTAGTGGGCAAACAATGCAGAAGCTGGGTCTGAACTTCCCACTCAATTAGGCAGTAATGGGTTTTCATCCCTGATGCTGGAGGTCAACAGCAGAGCTTCTATTCCATTTAATGTTTTTTCCTCTGCATAAAAGTGCTCTGGACTCAGTCCGTGTGGGCATTGTTCTCCTGGAAAGATGCAGCCTCCTGCCAAGTTGTCATTTAACCATTTTCTTTCTTTTTTTTTCCACAAAGATGGATGTAGAACCACGGTCTGAACCTGTGCAAGCCCCGGGATCCAGTGGCCAGAGACCTCTATCCACTGTCACAATAGTTGATGAAGAGGACAATCTTAGTGAAACAGCATCATCTGGATATGATTCTGTACAGGGACCAGAAGAATCTGCTCAGGAGGCACATGCACCATCAGAAAGTAAGTTTGCTGTTTCATCTGCCTTGCTAGATTGCGCTGCACTTTGCTGCTTAAACTGTGAATGGGGGGGGGGGGTGTCTTAATAACATCTCACAGGGCTTGAATACTTTATTTTCCAGGGTTATCTTAATCTTTTGTTTTAGCCTTTAGCTCTGACACTTAGTCTTTGTTTCCAAATGAAATACAACCTTATTGTGAATTAAAAGGCAAAGTCTATGAAAGAGTAATTCAAAGACACGAGGCTTACTACTTCAAGAGAAAAGGGACTTTTCCCAAAGATATCCCTTTGTCTCTTTGGAGATTTCATTTGGGTGCATGAGTGTTGCTTTGCCACCAGATCTGTCTGCTTTGAGTAGCTGCTTACAGAAAACTTTTAAGGAGTCAGTCTTGCTCTAGCTTAGATGGTACAAGAGAGAGAAGACAGATACTTCAACTGAATTTCAGGTTCGATAAGGCTGTGAGCCATCCTTGAACACTTTCAGAGAATGTTTATTTGGAAAGACTATCAGCTTTTCCAAATACTTTATCTTTTTGAACAAGAGCAAACTAATTGAAAATGTCTTTTTAGTTCTCAGCTTTGCCAAAATGTGCTCAGTGTCGCTGATGGCTTTAAAAATGGAAAGGCTGCAGGTAAACAAATGAAAGTAGCTATCCCCTGGATTGTGGCATGGCCATAGGAGGGGGAGTAAGTGGGGAAGCTTTTAGAGATGAAAAAGATTCTCTATTTCCCATGGGAATCCTAGCTGACAGGAAAATTTGGGCTTTTCTGCCAGCCTCCTGTGGGACATGATGCTAGTGATGTGTTCAAGAGTGCCCTGTTGAAGCACCGCAGTAGAGAAGAAGACACTTCCTATGTGCTAAACGTCGGAAGTTGAAATTGGATCCCCTAAGCAACTCGAGGCATGCTGGATGTGTCACTCTCGAGTATTCTCACTTGGAGTGGGAAGGACACACAGGGACATAAGCCAGACAAGGTTAGTCTGTAGGGAGAAAGCCTTCCTCTCCAAATCAGCACAGCCCCCCCAGTTTGTCCTGAACATGGTGTCTAGGAGTTGCTCTTGATGCCTGCCTTCAGCAGCCTAAAGATACAAGACTTGCCAGAATCTTCCTAGCTGTGTTTTGTAGCCTTGTAGGGCCTTCTGTGGCTTAAGCACACAACTTCAGCTTGCTCAGCACTTCTGAGCTGAGCAGGTGTCTTGAGAAAGGACAGGCAGCATCAAGAACGGGCTCCCAAACTAAGGAGGGGCAGCAGGAGAGAGGTTGTTGGAGCCTGACCTTGGATTTCCATCTCTGCAGGAAAAGTGCAGTGAGCTTGTCGAAATCGAGTGAGTGTGGTTTGCTTTAAGGTGCTAAAACTTGGTTGTGACATTTCTTAACTTGTCTTGACTTGGTTTTCTTCTGGACAGATGACAACACACATCCTGTAAGCGAAGAATCCCAGCCCTCCACTATGACTGTCCTTTCACAAGGTGACAACCCAGGTTTTGAGGGAGATGAAACACAAGTTTGTGAAGGCAGGATCATTTGTGAAGTCACGCTCTAAGAACATGCCCAGCCACATGGTGCAAGCCTTCTGCAAGGAGCTGCCTACTGCCATTCCTAACCAAAAATTGCAAGACTGTTGCAGAAAATACTGCATTTGCAATATTTAGATAAATAGACTTGTCCAAATCTGTATGGTTTGCCTTTCCCTGTATTTCCCACAGGAGTTTTAACACTCTCCAGATAAAGCTGACTTAAAGAAAACCAGCAGATTTTAACACCAAAACAAAGGTTCCATCTTCAGCAAAGCTTCTCTACAATGTTTTAGTTTTTAAATGAGAAGATTTTTTACATCACAGTTGTCTCTACTGGGAATTGTTTTGAGTTGGGTTTTTTTGCTGTTTATTGTTTTCATTCAAGTGGATTTTCATTGTAAACAAATTGATTTTGATCTGTTCTAATACTTATTTACAAGACACAGTTTTGTGAAAAGCAACGGTATTTAATGTTTCAGTGCACTAATTTGATAGGAGAAAGTGCAAACTAATGCTTGTCAAACTGGATTTTGTCCACAGTGTCTTTGGTTCTCTAGTAACCAACTGATTCTCTACCTCTCAACTCCAACCTGCCAACCACACATTCCTAATGGGGGAAAAAAGAGAGCTGCAAGCTTACAGGCCAAATCTGACTTGCACAGTACTATAAAGGGAACAACGGCAGAAACTTTTAGAGACTTGTTAATGTTAGTCTGTTAGTCTGAAAGATCTTCAAATGATTTGGGGAATTATAACCATCTCTAGCACCAGCAATATGCCAGAGTCCTGGCTTTGTGGGAGTCTTCAGGGAAGATGATTTCAGGGAAGACTCAGCTGAAGATGAAAATTATAGATTCTGATGAAAGCATCTGCTGTGTTTTGTTCAGAAAATGATCCAGCCTCTGAAAAATGCCACACTGTTGCTGTACATTGTCTTGCTTGAGTGCACAAGCTGCAGGGAGAGCCGACATCTTGAGTGTAACAGAGGGTTGGAGAAACTGTCTGTCCTCTGTGTGGGGTTGAGATGGGGTCAAGGAGGGACACTGGGTGCCTCAATAGTAAGTAACTTGGCCTTGTCCAGCAAAGGTAACTAAGGACATCTTATAAATGCACTTTATTTTTTTACCTCTGCATCTCTGACTAGTTTCTAATGTTTAGTAGGACTTCGTCTTAAAGCCTGCAATAAGTAACTTAAGAATCTTGGGGGGGAAAGCAATACATTTTCTTAGCTATAGTACAAACAAAATGGTTGTAAATATTTCATAATTTGTATTGAATTTGAATATGAAAATGTAAATGTAAATAAAACTCTATTTTTGATGATCCTGACTGACATAAGGTATTACCTGTGCTCATGGAAGCAGATGCTGAATTTGCCCCGTTCTACAACCTCAAAAGTCATTCTGTTTTGGGAGGCCAAAAAGCAGCAGTGTTTGCTCAAAGTAATTGGAATAAGGAGTGCTAATTATGTGCAGGATGCTACTGTTACGCTAATTTTCAGAAAGATATTTAGAGTTCTTTGATAAAGTGTGACCTACTGCTAAAGGAACATATGCAGGGTGAGTACCTGAGCAGTATTTGAGCTACTGCTAGGCAGAACTTAGTGGTTCTCCAGTTTTGCAGCTTAACTTGAAAGTCTGCCATGTTCTTATCTGTGCAGATTTGTTTGTAACTAGAAGCTATGCAAGGGATTTGGTTTAAAAATGAAAGTGTAAATTTAGTCAACACCATCTGTGATACTTAACTTGGGTCTGTTGCTGTTAGACTGCCTTAAAGAAATTTTTAAGTTCCCCTCTCACTTTTTATATTTCCAAGTTTCCATGGATAGCAGCTGCCTTTAACCAACCCTACTTAAGGCACTGTGCAGCAGAATTTTCACTTGTTTTTGGTGATGTCACGGGCTAGAATGTCTCTGGGTCATGTGTATATGTGTGTGTGTGTGTGTATGTGTGTGCTGTGGCATGACAGACTCTTTCCTCTAAGCAAGAGGCCAACAGGAATGTGCCTGGGGATAGGGTTGTTCCTGAAAAGCAATAAAAAACTGCTGTTATTGTGCAATAGTTTTGGGGTTTTCTATAGATAAACTAATACTCATGTGTAAGATAATGGAAATGAGGAGCCCACAAATGGTACAGTTGCTAAAATGTCTGCATGTTGACTCTGTGAATATTCCTGTTGAGTCACACAGACATTCTTCTGTCCCCAAAGAGCAAGCTGAACAGGCTCCACTATCCTGTCCAAGTGTTTACTCACTCTCTCAGGGAAAGGGAGGGAATCACCCCTCTCCCTCAGGAACGCTCTGATCTAGACACTTCAGTCGAACACTTGCATGCTCTTGAAGGGGGACTGGGAAAGTTTTTTATCCCTGCAGGAGAGGAAACCTTGCTGCCTGGTGCTGGATTACTGTGCTCTCTTGTAAATCAGGCTTTACAAGAGCAGGACTTCATTTTAAATTCCAAATCAAAATAATACCATTTTCTCATCTTGAGGAAAATTTTCAGGTGTCCCTATAGAAATATTTCAGCTAAGAATTTTGCTTAAAGGAAAAAGCACAACTTGCAATGAGGGGCTGCAAGCATATAAAAGCAGTTTGAGTCACAAGGGCAGTTGGATTCTTGCCATCAAACAGAGAGACTTAGTCCATCTCAGTCTTTAGAGGGAAAATTCTGCACTTCTCAATGACCTAACAGTTGGACATAATAAATATGACATCTACCTTCCCTGTGTGATTTAATGTAATTTCTTTCCGTGTTTAACGCACCAGCACAGAAGGTAGCCCTGCCTTTTCACTTGGGTTTAGACTGATGCCTTTCCTGTGCAGGTTTGAATGGGGTTCCTCTCCTGCAGGGGTGTAATATCTGCCGTTTGGAAGAGATCAAAGAAAATCTACTGGCTTCAGCAATTAATTTTGGTTTAAAGAGAAAACTGAAATAAAATTGCAGTTCATGCCCTGTGAATTAAAAATTATGTAATACTCCTAGCGCAACTCTGCACTGGTTGTTCAACTGTTGGTTATACAGAGTGAAGCCCAAATTTATTTATATACCTATTTATTTCTATAATCTTGCCATGGTTATTAGAGGGAAGTAATTTACAATTTCTAGGATAAGTCTTGAATAAGTGAAAGAAAAATTCTGCAGCACTAAACAGATTGGTGTTGCTGTATAATGCATTGATTACACTGTAGCATGATTGTGCACTGATTAAGAAGGTTTTCAAGTGGCTATAAATAAATTTCTCCAATCCAATCGAGGAGCACTCTTTGCATCTTAATAGTATTTGATTAAGAATCCAGTGCCTGAGGGAAATAGAAAAAAGAAAGACATTCAAGACCTTGAAACAAGGAGAGAAAAACAAAACATTTTCCACACAGTAGCATTTTACTGTTAAATATTTATCCAATTAACAAAGTCTGACTGTTACATAAGCAAATAACACATGTTCTAATGTGTCCAGTGTGTGTGTGAGTCACCAAAAGGCAAGCTCTGGGTAGGAAATGCCCAGGGCTCTCTCTCCTTAAAATTAGCATCAGAATTGGAAGATCTGTGTTAGGTCCTTAGTTTCATGTATCCAGTGGCTTGTCTAATTGGAGAAAATTAAATGTAAACACTGTCTCTGGTAATGCTCTTAGAGGAGCAGGATCCATGCAGGAACCACTCAATCAGTTCAGCTGGTAAATGCCCCCAGGAATGTCTGTTACTCGTGGCTTCATGTGGGGGATTAAAGAAACTGCCTCATGAAGAGCCATGTGCCAGGGTATCTGGGATGCTCATTAATGTTTGATCTGTATTAGTTACTATGTGCTGGCTAATGACTTTTATTTTATTTTTCCTTTCTAGTAAAGGTAGACCACCAAAAATTTGTTGCTTCCTCATCTGTTATAAAAACAAGTAAAAGAATCATATTAGTTAGATCTATATCCAGTCCCCAAAGTACAGCTCTTCAATACTACAGCTTCTCTTGCTGTGGTGCCATGAGTGATTGACAGAAAAGGGGAAAAAGTCTTATGCCAGTGCAATTCAGCCAGTTTTGAAGCTTCCTGTAAGTTAAATGTGATTGCACACTTGGGTCTGCTTTCACACTGGTCCTTTGGGTAGGTGGTTGCTTATGCAGCTGGAAGTGGATGGGCATTGCCAAATAATTTCTGTGACTGCTTGGCAAAACCTTGTGCTCACAAGTAGACCAGTGCTGGCAGCAGCATTTTTGGTAGTGAAGTACTATTGAAAAGCATGAAGGAAGGCGGCATAAAGCAAAAGTGCCAAGGTTGCAATGTATAGTTGGTGCATAATGGGCATAATGTTTTTTTTTAGAAAGAGCTCAAATTAGAGGCTGAGTTTAAACAACTGCCTGCTGGATTTTTTGTATGACACAATCAATACAGCGTAATAGCTGAAAATCCTAGGAAGGTCAATTATGCTGGAAATAGAGCGCTAAGGGAAGTGCATAGAAGTTCCTGGGAAACAGGAAGATCAACTCGCTCCAGTTGTACTGAATGAGATTGTGTAGGGAACAGGAGTGAATCTTGCATGGAGGTGGGAAAAGATGGTAACTCTGGGAACTTCTCGGCACCTGAGACAGGAACAGAGGGGGCAGTGGGGCCTCCTGCCCTCTGAAGCTTTTGTTTGTGCTTTTTGTCACCCTTTTTCTCTGCGCGCCCCAACCCCCGCCCGCGGTACCCGGGAGCCAACCACCACCTCTGCTGACGTTTGTCTGTCCTGCGGGCTGGAAACGGAGCCAGGCTTGGCCAGAACTGAAAACGGGACTTGTGCCACGGGCAGAGCGGCCACAGCAGCCGCTGTCCCGCCTGGGGCAGGGGACGTGCAGTGCTGTGTGCGGGAGCGGCAGCACAGCCTCTCCCCGGGGCACGGCACGGCCGGGACCGGCACCCCCATCCCGGATCTCCCGCTCCGGGGCACGGCACAGCCGGCACCCGGCACCCCCATCCCGGATC
>VZTX01030333.1:284169-315996 GCA_013400915.1 Pardalotus punctatus | reverse complement strand
AGCCGGCACCCGGCACCCCCATCCCGGATCACCCGCTCCGGGGCACGGCACAGCCGGCACCCGGCACCCCCATCCCGGATCCCCCGCTCGGGGGCACAGCAAAGCCGGCACCCGGCACCCCCGCACCCCGCTCCGGGGCACAGCAAAGCCGGCACTCGGCACCCCCGCACCCCGCTCCAGGGTACAGCAAAGCCGACACCCGGGACCCCACACCGGGACAGGCCCCACGGTCTGCGGGCGCCAACCCCGCCCCGCCAGCGCCGCCACGCGGCTCGGGGCGCGCCGGGCCCGACGGGAGCTGTAGTCCCGAGGTAGATGGGCGCAAGGCCCGACGGGAGTTGTAGTCCTACTGCAGCAGCGCAGCGCGGCCCTTCGGCGGCAAGGACTACAGCTCCCAGCATGCCCTGGAAAAGGGGCGCTCCCCCGCCCTCCCCCGCCTGGCACCGCAGCTGCGAGCGCGGAGCGGGGCCGGCGGCGGGAGCGCAGCGCCGTCAGGGGCCGCGCGATGTGGCTGAAGCCCGAGGAGGTGCTGCTGAAAAATGCCCTCAAGCTGTGGGTGCAGGAGCGCTCCAACCAGTACTTCGTGCTGCAGAGGCGGCGGGGCTATGGCGAGGAGGGCGGAGGCGGGCTGGCAGGTACTGCCCCCGTGGGGCCGGGGCAGGGCTGGAGCGGGAGGACGGGGGTCTGTCGGCCCCGGGACCCCCGGCCAGTGGGGCACGTAGGGGGCCCCATCGAGTTTTGGAGCCCCGGACCTTCGTGGGTTTCTCATGGGGCTCTTCTCTCCCTCCTTTCCCCGCTTACCGCGGCCGCAGGGGCGGCAGAGCCCGGCGGGGACGGCACCGGCCGGGCTGGGGGCGGCTGGTGCCCTGGATCCCCAGGTCACCGGGCAGCTGGTGCCCTGGATCCCCAGGTCACCGGGCAGCTGGGGCAGCCCAGCCCAGCCTCGGCACGGGCTGCAGCAGCCTCTGCTCCAGCGGAGCCCGGCACAGCTCCAGGGGCAGCCTGGTGGAAGTGGACACGTCTGAAGAAGGAGTGATCTGTCTTTGGCAAAATGCTCATTTCCAAATCCCTTTTCCTGCGTGCATCTGGGGCTGCTTGGGATGACCTCCTGCTCAGGCATTTCTGATCCCTTATTTAAAAGCAAGTGCATGATTTGATGGACCTTGTCAGGCGTGGTGGGTCAGGAAGGTGACAGAGGGGTGGGGCACGAAATTGACCATGGTATAATAAACTTTATTCCATGCGAACTTCAAGCTATGGAACTGAGTTTCTATTTTTGATTCTTGCATGTTTGTATTATTAGGCGCTGCAGGGGCTCCAGCTACTGCTGAGACCTCTGTGATGGTGGTAGCTATTCTGACTAGAACTGACTCCTTTATAGGCTTGCAGTGTCTGTCATTGACCCTGTCAAGGAGAAATGCTCCAGGGAATCAGCACAAAGTCATTGCTCAGTGCGATGTGGTTATCCAGTGTTTTGCATCTCTGTATGTTTTCTAGGCTCTCTCTAATTTGTGTCATCCTAAAGCAATCTATGTTAAACATGAGGCATAATTGTCTTGTGGAAACATTTGTTAATTTTACTGAAGAAAACCACAAGGTCCAAACTCCTGGCTCGTGAATTTCAGATGTAGAAATGGCCCTTGCAGCTGGAGCTTGGGCATTCTTCATTGGCATCTGAAGGAACCACTGGCAGGGCACATGGAAAGGATAAGAGAAAGCATCCCAAAATCACAGGTTACAATGCATATCATAGTTTTATAAGCAGATAGATAATGTCAGGCTTTGGCTCAGAACCAAGGGTGATATATTGCAAGCTTGGAAGTCTTGTGGAGATCAGGCTTGATGGCCTGTTCTCTGCCTTGATATATTTGGAAGCCAAGGAAACTGAGCTGGTACGAAGGTTGTCTTCCTGTGTGATAAAATTAATGTAAGGACTGTGATTAAAGTGAACAATGAGACCTGGAATAAGTTGTTCTGAAAATCTCCTCATAGGCTCACAGCTGGGCCTTCCAAGTGCCCTTTGGGTTTTGGTGAAGGTGAGGCTTCTATCAGTGCTCTCCTGTCCTTGGTGGCTGTTGACAGTGTGGGAAAAAACATTTGGATGGGATAGTTGCTGTACTGTGGTTTTTTTTAATGTGTCATTGCACATTTTATTTCTGTAACTTTTCTTACAAATTCTTACAAGTTACATTTGTCACTGGACAGAAACAAAAGGAGTGAGATGTTCTTGAATTAAAATTGTGATTAAGAACGATTAACAAGATAGTTGCATAAAAATGCAATTACATTTGTGTTTGCAGGTTTGGAAATATTCAAACTTCCTAGGTATAAGACAGCATGATTTGCTATGCCTGGGTTTAATTTGATATTGCTGTGTGTTACCCGGGAAAATTATCACTTCCGTTAGGAAAGCGCAAAGCACAGCTGTTGTGTTATGAAATCATCCCAAATGTACCAGTACAATCCTGTTCTCCTGAAGAGCATTTTGCAGCTGGTGAGACAAGGCTGGAGGTGACTGACAGCACTGAGGGACTGGGGAGTTAGGAGTGAAAGAGAAGAGGCAGCAGTGCAAGACTGAGTCATGAGGGAAGAGGGTGGCAATGCCTCAAGACAGGAGTGGGAAGAAAGATGGGCAGTGCTGCAGGGTTGGAATAGCAGTAATGGGGACCTGACAAAGGATTCCCAAAAATACAGGAGTACACTCGTTAAGACAGGCTTCAAGGAGGGGAGTTTTGAGGTAACAGCCAGTACCTGGAGAAAGGTACAGACCAAGGAGCAAAAGATACATGACAGCAGAAGTACTTATCTGAAAGAAGGCTGGGAATTCTGGTGCTGTCCTAGGAATAGAATGAAGTCTGCAGTTGGATTTGTTTGTATGACCCCTCTGACTGCTAGGGGCAGGACCAGTTTGTAATCTGTAGGTAACACAGGGAGCTGTTACGGTGTGTGCACACACCCTGGTTTGCTTGTGTGGATAACTTGGAAACAGCTACAGAAACACCTCGTGCTGGTTGTGCTCAGCCTTGGCTCCCTCCCTGCAGATATGCACCTGCTTAGTTTTGCATTTCACTCGCTTTGTTTAGAGCTTCCCTAAGGATACAGATGCTGCAACTTGTCTGACTGGTGCTCCATCAGGTAATTCATCATACAGTGGGCTGTCCCATAGTGTGTTGTCTGACAGTGCAACGTGTGACCGTGTCCTCTGGTTGTTCTGTCTTCTGCAGAACCACTCTGGGCGAGCTGCTCAGGTTTTCCAGAGTGTATAGATAAGATATAGTTGTGAATTCAGGTGCTGTAACCAGGATCTAGTGACAGTAAGCATGCTGGTCACAGAACTCTTGCTTTGCTCCTAGTTTAGGCAGGACCTTGATAAGGAGATGGATATGCCAGGAGTAGTATTGGGTGTTATAAAATTCCAATCTTTCACTGAAATTTGAACAAATAAATGGTTTATTTTCTGCTTCTACTGCTTCAACTTGCCTCTCTGCTTGAGAAAGATAGGTAAAATGCAACTGTGAGAGGGGAAAAACTTATCAGTTAAATAAATGCACGGTTGGAACTAGTCTTCCCTGCTTGTTATATGTGCTGTGCTTGGAAAGGCAGGGAAAACCTGTGACTTGCCCAAGTCCTGGATCTCCTGTGGCAGTGGTTGCCATCCTGAATCTGCCAAAGGCCCCTGCTGGTTTTCCCACTGTTTAAAAGCTGTGACTTTTGGCTGGGCCATTGCTGGCTGGCTTGCATGCGTAGGGGTTGGGAGGAGACAGAGCTGGGCAGGGATGTGCACTTTGGGGAAATTTTCCTTCTCTGACATCTGAGAGAAGGAACAGTGTTGTAGTATTAGCTGTGGATGTTGATGGCAAGGACGTTGTCTGTAACAAAATTTCATGGTGGACCAGTTAAAAAAGTACTTGGTGATCTTTGTACAAACCCTAAGAAATTTCTTTGTGCAAACCCTAAGAAATTAATTTTGGTAGGAACTGCAGAATGGGAGAGGAACCTTGTGATCTTGCTTGACCCAGTCTGCAGCACAAAGATTCTTACTTTTCTAAACTTCCTGGTCTGGGCTATGACATCATTAAATACACAGTAGAATAACTAGCAGAAATCATTTATCCCTGCTGGTGTTTTAGCACACAGTGCTAGGAATGATAGGAATCAAATGGGAAAGTTGCTGGTTAATGAAGATCTGAAATTATGTTGGCTACCATTTTTTTGCAGCAGCGGTAGCAAAGATTACTTTACAGTGCCTATATTGGTGAGACAAATAACACCTCTGTTAAGATGCATGTTTACACTTGAGGCTGACAGGTGGAAAAAGTGACTGGCATGTGCTTCCCAGTTCCTGTCAGACAGCTTTTTAGAAACAAAAACAAAGAGGAACTGTGATACCTGCAATATTTTTCTCTGTTCTTACCAAGTAGACAAATACTCACTTTTTTCAGAGTTGTACTTCTAATTTTCCCTGTTTCCAAGGATGTCTTTCTTGCTGCATAGAGGCAAGGTAGATCACCACAAAAAGGCTTGGACACACACCTTAGTTTAATAAGTTACTGTTGCCTTATCTGAGTCATAACCACTGACCATAATACACTGGAGTTACTGTAAATGGAGGTGAAATCTTTTGACACTGAGGGCTTAAACTGACACGTTTTACATCTGAATTGTCTTAGAACGTTCCCATCTCAGCCCATGCTCAGTATTTCTTTAAGATGAAGTTTCTTAGTCATGTGATCAACTTATGAAATAAAATTAAGCCAAAGAAATAGTTCAGTCCTTAATTTGAGGATGCTGGAAAAGGAATATTATTCCCAAGCTGGCATTCCTGTATTTTAAATTAAATACACAGAGATGATGTCTTTTCATGGTTTATATTGTTGAAAACTGGGGCTCCAGTTCAGTTTTAAAAAACTGAACAAAAATGCTCTGTAAAAGTAGTTGCTGATATAGAATGAAGCTGTTATAGAATGAAGTGATGGGCTCTCACCTGGTACAGTTCATTGTGTGTAAAATCTGATGACCCTCCAAGGAGACAGGAGCTGTGATGACATTTTGAGGAGCGCTGCTTTCTAGTGCACTGTGGGAGCCATTGGCTCAAGCTGAGTTGCATTAGCCTTATAAATGCTGAATAATATCCTTGTACTATATATTATAACAGAAGATGTTATTAGGAGAACAGTGAATGAAATAATGCAACATTTGCTGAAACAAAGCCAGCTTTGAGATCAGCTCAGTGTCATGACTCATTCAGTAAGCAAAAGCTGGTTAAACAGACATAAATGTTACTTATTTGATGTCTGTCTTCAGTCAGGAACTACAGAATAATTCTGCTTTCCAACAGCAATTTGCAATCTGTTAATTGCAGGCAAGACCAGAGAGTATTTTTGTTTGATGGAATGTACTGTCTGTTTTTTTTTCCTGGTTGTTGGTTTTGGTGGGTTTTTTTTGCGGTTTTTCATAATTATTTACCCACGTGTTTCTGAGGAGAAGCGAAAACATTTGGAACTTGAATAACCACAATAAGGTAGTCCCACAGGCCCTGTGTTGAAAGTGTATCCTCAGGAAAACCACATTCTGCAGATGAGTGTCTAGACTTCTCAATTTTGCCCTATTTTACTTTCTTGTATTCTTTCACAATTTCTATTTTTCAGAATTTGAGAGGGAATTAATGAAAAGAAAGTGAAACACAAAGTGCTGAAGAAGCCAACCTAAAAATTCTGAAATAGCTTTTGAGGAATGCATTTGAAGTTGTCTAAATCTAGTGCTTCTATAGAATATTAAAAGCCGAAATCAAAAGATCATTTTCCATTAAACAGGGAAGGATATTTAAAGATTTAAAGGTGCTATAGTGTTATGTTAGTTTTGCATGCCAGCTCTCTACCCTAATAGCATTTTTTGGGAATGCTTTACGTCCATGATCTCAACAGGTTTGTGGAACAGACTTTACAGCAGCTCTTTGGGTAATTGTATCATGGTTTTTTGGGTAATCTCGTCTCTCATTTTGCTGTTCTTCTGTAGGAGAATAAGAGCCCAGTGTGGTTGCTTTCGTAACTTTGTTTCAATTTAATTTTCTGTTTCTGTGGCCATGCTAGAATGGTGCAAACATGAAATAGAGGAAAGACGCATAACATTGTGTTGGTTGTATTTTTGTTTCTGTTCTAACAAGAAAAGGTTTTATGGTGTATGAGGAGCCAAAAGTTTGTATTGTTTCTTCAGTATTGATTTTTCTTCTTTTAGAATTTCCTGAGTCTTAAATTTTAAAGGAACTGTTAAGGTATCTAGGCTAATATCTTGAGTGCTGTGCAGTGTCAGAATGATTTTGCTAGTCATTATAAAATGCATACTCATTTTCCCAGAAAAGGTTTTTGTCCCAGTTCTGGGGAGATGAAATTTGTCTCTTTAGTGAAATTAGTATTTTTTCCTCTGAACTCTGTTTAATGGGAGCTAATTCAATACTTAGTAGCAGGGAGGTGACATAACCTATTATGGTCTTTAAGGGCTCTTTCCTGTGACTGGAAAACAGGACAACAGTAAATGACTAATTAAGAGGTAGTTCAATTACTGCTTGTGGTCATTGAAGGCTGGAACTGCCCTATTACTTTTCTGGTTGTGCTCTGGTATCCCATACTGCATGGCTGTCACTTCCACAGGGGTCATCCCAAAAGCTTCTTCATCCTCATTTGTGTCTCATGGCTTTTACTGGATCAGAGTATTATCACCTCCCGAAGAAGTTCCTCTGGGAATCCTTTGTGCTCTACTCAATTGTGCTTCTTATTTTCTCAGAGTTCATTAGTCCTTACTTGGGCAGCATTTCTGATCCCCAAGAAATGAATCAGAGAGGAGTGTATACTTCAAAACTTGAGTTTCACTGTGCTGTGCATTTTCTTGAACACAACAGGTCTCCTTGTGGGAACATTAGATGCAGTGTTGGACTCGACGTCGAAAGTCGCCCCATTTCGCATCCTGCATCAGACCCCAGATTCCCAAGTCTACTGGTCCATCGCGTGTGGTACGTACTGTGCTCTGGGAGCCAGCCAAGTGCAGAAAGTGGAAAAGGAGGGTGCAAAGTATGGGATCCATTTTTGGGTTAATTCTCTCTCATCATTATTCATTCTCGTGACCTCTAAATGGTTTAAAAACATTTGCAAGCCTCAGCTTAACAGCAGTGTGTGGTTCCAGTTTTTCTGAATAGATCTATGGACTCTTCCTATTACACCTTCTCATCGCCTGCTTTCTGCAGGAGTCCATCAGCTGCCAAAGCCTTTGGGCACTGTTACAATGACAGAGGCACGATCTTTTCTTTTGTTAGCTGCAAGGGTAACTTGACACAGTTCAGGATGGACTCCCAAGGGTCACCTTGTCCCAAAATGTGCTGTAGGTAGGAATAACAGTAGATGCTTATCCTAATATTTTTGTCTACTTTGTCTTTGCATGTTAAAACAGTCATGGTCAGAGCTGAATTTTTCCTCATATCTGTTGCTCGCATAGCATAAGTTCTGTCCCTTTCTCATGTTGCATTATTAATCAATAGGGAATGGAAAAGTAAATACAAATTTGTTCTTGTAGCTTTAACCTAATGTAATTCCAAGTCACTTTAAAAGGGCAGCCTTATAAAGTGGATAGAGTTTGAACAGTTTGTGAATTGACAGTAAATAACATTTCAGGACCACTTCTGAAGTCAGACCTGGTGACAGGCTATCAGAAAGGTACTTTGATAAGTGTGCTGGAAGTATACTCTGGGGAATTCTACTGCCATCAGGTCAGCCCTTGGGAAAATACAAATTATAATCTTCATTTTAGGACTGAATTTATATCAATTGCATGCTGCATAAATATACCTTACAACAAAAAGCTACATAATATAATTGTCCTCTGTGTTAGATTGTTTCTTCCATGAAGAAATTGAAGAGATAACACTTTGTTCCTGCTATTACATATTAAGGGTCTGAAACAGTGCTCCTAAACTGTTTAAACAGTTACGAGAAAGTTCCATTATTCCTGGGTCACCTCTGTTCCTCCAATTCACATTATGACTCAAATAATTGGTCTACATGTGTAGCTGGAGAAAAATAATTACTTTTGTGATGTAATTGCTTTGTTAATTACTCTTCATATAATTTGTCAAGTGTTGTTGCAAGTCCACCCAGTGTAATGTAGTCTGACTATTTAACTGTATTTAGAGCAATTTGTATTCGTTCGCAGGGCCACTTTAATTAATTCTGTGGAGTCCATTGAAAGTTGGTTAATTACCACAAAGTAAGCTGAGAAAAAAGCAATTGTTAAAGGTGTGTTCTTGCTTGAGGGTATCCATAGTATGTGATCACACTGCCTGCTTTGGTGCGCATTCTTGTGGAGGATGAAGCTCCCAATTAATTTATATTCTAAAATGCCTTTATTCAACCTATGTAAGTTCTTTCCCTCTCCCTGTCCCCCAGCATCTGATAGGGAGTCACCTGTCTTTAAAGCACTGACTCTGCATTGAATCTGCTGAAACCCTGCTGTTTCACTTGTCTCGTATCAATCCTTGCTGCCTCCCTGGTTATGGTGATGTTTGCTTGACATCCTCACACGTGTTAGGAGGGATTTTGCACAGCAGGTTCCAGTCTTGAAGTTCTGCTCTGGAAACTATTATGGGCCAGTGATCAAAGTTGAGGATATCAAAGGCACAGGTTTAATTTCCTGCTGAGCCTCATGGGTTTGGTCTCATGTTTCCCACATTCTGGACTGTTAGACTGGGAGTGGTGCAGTGGTGCTGTGCTGTCTGTGCTGGGGAGGTGCTGCTGAGAGGAAGGAGCTGTCAGTCCAAGTCAGGCTTCAGCACCAAGCCATGTAATGTTGACAAAGCTGAGATGCTTCTGGATTTAAAGACCAGAAATAGAGCTGCATGAAGGGCTTGAAAGATAAAAACACAGCAGTACACGTGTATAATGTACACTAAGTATATTTTCAGTGTTCACAAGGGGTAACAAGTTTGAGACTTGTGATTTTGACTTGTGTATCTAAATTACTCTGTGAATCAGGAATTTGCTAAATATTCTCTTGATTAATATTTTTAGTGAAATGATTAAAGTCTGTCCTAATTTAAAGTAATACTTTCTTTTCCAATCAGGATCCAGCAGAGAAGAAATAACAGAACATTGGGAGTGGTTAGAACACAATGTTATGAAGACTTTATCAGTATTTGATTCAAATGAAGACATTACAAGCTTTGTCCAGGGAAAGATAAGAGTGAGTAACAGGCACATGGCATAATTGAGAAAGGCTAAGTGTTTTTTTCCCCTCCAACTGTACATGAATAATATGTCTTCTGTAGAGTATCCAAGGATAGCATTGTAATGCTGCCTATTCTGGTGGAGTAGTATATGACTGTTCACTTTAACATGTGCCATTGTTCTTGTTTTGCTGTCTCACAGCTAAGTAAGGTTGTTTGACGTAAACTCCTCTTGGTAAATGATACATCAAATGCCTTCAGACAGTGGTCTAAAACAGTTGATAAATTATTTCACAATGATTTTAACAGTGCCTGGGAAGTATATGGTCTATTTTTGTTCACTCTATATATGCTAAATATTTAGCCCAGGAACTCTTGTGATTAAGTGAGGAAAATATGTCTGTTTCAGAAGAGGAGACATGGGAGTGTGTGTCTTGCCTAAGCTGCATGGGAGACTTGGTGGATGAGACTGAAATAGCACATTTTATTTGTGACCTATGGTTTGATCCTCAGAGTATTCTTCCCCTTCTAAAACTTACTCTCCTGTTGGGAGAACGCTGTGCTGTGTGCATGCTGATGCATGTATGGCAATCACCCACATGGACACATACGTAAAGTAATGTGATTTTTTTGTTGTAGGGTTTGATTGCTGAAGAGGGGAAAGGTTCTTTTGTAAAAGAAGATGATCCTGAGAAGTTTCGTGAAGGTCTTATGAAGTTTGAGAAGTGTTTTGGATTACCGGAGCAGGAGAAGTTGATTACCTACTACTCATGCAGTTACTGGAAGGGCAGAGTGCCCTGTCAGGGATGGCTCTATCTTAGTACCAACTTCCTAAGCTTCTACTCATTTTTGCTTGGAGCAGAAAGTACGTAAGCCTTAATGCTAAACTGAGTCCCTTCATGCTTTACTGCTCATCTTTCAGATTAGGATGAATTCTTCCTGTGTGCTAAGGGAGCTGTTTTGCCATGTGAGCAGATGTCAACAGAGATGAGCAAAAACTGCCAACATAAAATAATTTATGGAAATGAATACATTTGGGTAACTTGCTGCACAATGTCTGGTATTTTGCTTCCTTCATTCAAGCTTTAGAGAGAAGGCAGACTTCCAGAAGTTGACTGTAGTTAAAAGTTGTCTTTCATCTTTAGTTCGTGCTGCATTATTAAATCAGTCTGTAAGGATTAGTTGTTTCTTCACACGTGGACTTTATATTTCACATGGGTGCACTACACACTGGTGATAATTGCACATATCTTTTTTTTTTTTCCCTGTGTAACATTAGTTTGAAATGCCCAAACAAATGCCTCTAATAGTAAGTACTATAACTGTATTTATGTGAAAAATGGAAAACATAAAGAAAGTAGGATCCTTTCAAAGCTGATTATGACCTTTATGGAGAAATGCTATAGCTAATGGGCACAGTTCCTCTACATGCCAATACATGATGGATTTAATTTAAGAAGCCCTGTTGGTGAACAGTTGAAGGGGTTTGGCTTATATGATGGTATTTGCTGTTTGCAGTTTCACATAAGAGCAAGAAAAAGGTGATGTAAACTTGTGTTGTCATGTATGGTGTGTGTTTTAATGTTTTTCTATAAAATTCTTTCTAATGGAATTATTTTTTAGGAAATGTGAAGAGAATGTGTTCTGTGCTTATTAGTTTGTAGTCCTTTCCAAGTGTGTTACCATTTGACTATGTTGCTTAATTATATTTTATTAGTGCTGCTCCTACCACTTTTTTTAATACAAACGGATACTGAGAAGTGACTCACATGTCCTTATATTTTTATTTTCAGTAAAACTTATTATCTCCTGGGATGAAATATCAAAACTTGAGAAAACTTCCAATGTGATTCTGACAGAGAGCATTCGTGTGTGCTCCCGTGGGGAAGATCATTATTTTTCCATGTTTTTGCACATTAGTGAAACATTCCTTCTCATGGAGCAGCTGGCAAACTATGCAGTTAGAAGACTCTTTGATAAGGAGACATTTGAGAATGATCCAGTCCTTCATGACCCTCTACAGATCACCAAGAGGTAATGTATTACTTAGAGTTTATCTGTTGTGGGCCCAGTATTTGTTTAGGCAAAGAGGAAGAGAATCCTTGTCTCAAGGAGATATGTAAATATCAGGAACGTTGGGGTTGTCTTAGCCAAGTGTCTCATTAAAATGTTGGACCAACTGCCATGTGAGGCATTGTAATTTGTTGTTACTTAGCAGGCTCCACAGTCTGTATGAGGGCAGGAGGTAATCAAGTCTTCAGAGCTGGTTTTCCAACTAAAAGGTTTATATTAGTTTGAATTTTGAAAAGATGTTCTTGCAGCACTTAGGATTAGAAAACTCAGATTAGAGCTGCAGTGTCTCCAGAGATACCTGATGAGGAAGGATAAGGTGGGGAAGAAATCATTTAATAAGCGTATAATTGATAACTGCCTGGCTTTTCTGAAAGCCCCTGGAGGTGAGTGATAAAATCAGTGAGCTGCAGATGCGTGCATGGCTTTCCTGAGATACAACATTATTTTGGGTGGTGGGAAAGACATGAATACCAGTAGCTTAATGGTTAAGGTACTTTTCCTTTGGTCCCTCAGTTTGGTAGCAATGCTGGAGAGGGACTGCTCTACAACCAAAACGTTGTTTCTGGTTGCAGTTATCTGGGAGAAGTTAGCCCATGGCAGATGTTTACAACACGTGCTGCATTTCTAGCTAATTAACCCTCTGTCAAGCCAAAACTTGTTTTAGTTTTAAATGGATTATTCTGATGTGTAGGGAAACAGAGCACATTATGCTATTAGTATCTTTTCTGCACTACCTGTAGGCCCTGTAGTGCTCTACTGTGTAACAACATGATTGAATCTGGTCTTGTTTAGTGACATATTTAAGTATTTTGTTAATTGGATGGACAGGTAGGTTGTAGTCCTGCCCTTTGTTGCCTCCTCAAGAAAAACATTGAAGCCTCCAGACGGACCCCATAGATTATGTGAGAGCATGTTGTTTTACTGTCTTTTCCCAAGGTATTTTTGACTTGTATTAGTAAAGATATTTAAAACTTATTCAGTTTTTCTTTCCTCTTTCCTACCACTTTGTTTTGTTTTTTATACAGAGGTCTGGAGAGCCGTGCCCACAGTGAGCAGTTCAGTGCATTCTTCAGGTTACCTAAAGAGGAGACCTTGAAGGAAGTTCATGAGTGCTTTTTATGGGTTCCTTTCAGTCATTACAACACCCATGGGAAAATGTGCATTTCAGAAAACTACATCTGCTTTGCTAGCCAGGATGGCAGCCTGTGCAGTGTAATCATTCCATTGAGAGAGGTACTGCAAATGACAAGTCAGAGTCAGTTATACCACAGTTTTGCACTTGTGTAGTTTAATGCCAGTTTAGCAGATTTTCATTAGAATCTCCTTGCCTTATGTGTTTTCATGTATTTCCCCCTACCCTGGATACTGCATGTAGGAATTTGGTTTGTAGGTTTCTAGAACTGCTTTCATGTTTCAGGTTTGTTTCTCTATCTTCTTTCCCTTTTCTATTTACTCTTGTTTCTGTGGCTTGGTACAGAAACCAAATTTTTTAACACTTTTCTTTTTTTTAAATGAAAAAGCTTTTGCTTAGTACTTGAAGGTGAGTTAATGACACATTCGCAAGCTAAAAAGTAAAGAATTGTAGAGGGTAAAGGATTTTGAAGATTAGTAATCACTCTGCCATGTTTCTTAGCTCAGTAGTGCAAGTTTTTGCAGCAGTTTAGTGGTGCTGTCTGTTCAAAAGTGCAGGAAAATCCAGTGGTCAAGTGAGCAGGTAGCAATGGCATTACATCTGATAATCTTAACAGACTGAATAAGGACTATATAGCAAAGGACACAGCAATGGAATTTGTACAGAGTACTATAGTAGCCTGCAGAATAACCTCTGGGAAAAAACTGCCAACCCTCTCCATTCCTGTCTTGACTTCATGTGATCTGGGGCATTGCACATTTCAGTCTTAGTGTTGAAAGCTTTTCATCAACATCCAGACACATTTTACAATAGCCTGCAAATGAACCATGTTCTGTAATTGCTGTGTAATTGCTTTACATGCTGTGTACGCACTGCCTGACACAAGACACCTGACATGGGGGGTGACTGTACTAATTTCAGCAGTACACTTGGTGTTCCCCACCTAAATAAAACAATTTATTTGATTATCTACAAATAGTGCTGCAAATAATAGAGACTTCCGTAATATAAGAGGCTGTGTTAAAGGAGCTGGCTCTAAATTTGTTCTTACGGACTGTGGGACCCTCATTACTTGTTCTACAGTACTGCAGTTACCTCATTTCACTGGTCTTTCCTTCTTTGCCTATAACAGTGTGCTCAGTTGTTTTCCATTATTTACCTTTAACAACATGAATGCATCAGCAGTGCCAGTCAGTCTAGATCCTCATGATTGTCACACTTGTACTTGCATGATTAAAATGTATTCACTGCTCTAATCTGTAACTGTTCCATCAGGGCAATTAAAGTCAGCTCCAGCTGTCATGTGTTATGACAGCTGTTTTGACAGGGCATTCTCAGTGGAAATTCAGTCTTGTAAAACATGTTTCATTTGATTACTTACAAAAGTCATGTTTTCTCTGCTTTTGGATGGTAAGAAAAAAAGCAACAGCTTCAGCGGGAGGAAGGAGACAAGGCTTTCAAATAAGCTGAGCACTCAGAGCTGGGAAAGCCTTTTCAAAGATTTCTGCTACTCTGTCAGAAATCTATTGCATAATACTTAGTGCCTTTTGCTAAAATAGCTACTGGCAACAGAGCTTTCAAGTTGAAACTTGTATTGCCTGCTTGTGTGGTGCTTCATACCCTGTTTCATTTACACATGCATTCTTAACAGGTTTTCTCTTTTATAAGTAAGCAGGTAAAATTTCTTCCTTAATTTAGGTGTCCTTGGTTCCATAGGTCACAGGGGTGGATAAGTCAGATCCAGCCAACAGGGGAGTCAGCATTTGTACAAAAGGAAAATCAGCTTTCCGTTTCACAGAGGTGAGAGATTTTGAACAGCTTGTGGCAAAGCTCAGAATGAAATGCAATTCAACTGCAAGTCCTCAGCACATCGTAAGTACTGAGGTAACTGCTCTGACAATTCTAATTTCTTAGAATTTGTTCATAGGAGTAAATCATGTACCTCTGGTTTTAAGGTTTGGAAAAATAAATAACTGTGCTCAGGTGAAAGAGAATGGGTTAAACAATGTGAATGCATTGTTTTTCATCAGGTTTTGAAAAACAACTCCAGCTCTAATGCTGGTTTTTAAGTGCACTGAGGTTTTCTATATAGTTCACTGTATGAATGGGGTATTTTTGGTGGTGATGGATGGTCAAGCCTCTCTAGTCTCATATTCTAAGTTCTCATTAGGAATATTTGTCCTTTCATAATTTCATTTTTTGCAAGTGCAGCCTACTGAAAGCCCAGCTGTGCAGAGCAGGGACTGCTGTTTTTCATTTATTTTAGAAGTCTGTCTCTGGTACCTGTAACTTAATATAATAAACAATGGTGGTCTGGTATCAGTGCTGCTTCATGGAGGATTGTTTGTTATTTATGGGTACCACTGTTAAATTTTTTTCAAGGTTGCAGCTGGTTCCACCACTGACAGTTCAAAGGATTTTGGTGCAGGACAGTCAAAGATGGGCCAGAAAGATAACAGCAAAACTGTCAGTACAGAAGCACTGATGACTGTCTACCATCCTCAGGATGCTGAGAACCTCGACTCTAAAATGGTAAGGGATAAAATAGCCAACAGTTTTTGGAATTGAATTGGAAAGGACTGAAATATATCAAAATGAATTCCAGCCAGGCTGCTGATTTCCTCTGGGGCTTTGCCAGTCTTCTTTCATCTGCATTTTCTGTATTTGGAGTCCACAGGGTGCTTCTTCATGGCTCCATTCAATTTTCTGCTCATCTTGTTTAATAATGATATCCCTTATCTTCATGGAGTTAATTTCTCCTGCTCTTCCACCCCTCAGGGAAGAGTTGGCTGTTTGTTTTATGATAGTGGACATGTTGCATTTCTATCTGAGTTTTCAAGATACAAAGTCACTACAAAGTCTTCGGGAGCAAGAAGAATTTTATAAGAAATTGACTTAATTTCTTCCTTTTTTGATTCTTTTGTACCACTGTCTAACAAACTTATGCTCTGGAGGATGTTTATGTAGTTGTTTTTGCAGCAGAACATCCAATTTTTGCTTCTCCATAGTGTGTTCAAGAAGACAGATTTTATTTCAAAATACGTCTTGCAGTGGAAATGAGTAAATTAAGATATTAAATTTTTTATATTAGAAATCTCAGAAAATAAACACCCTTTGGACAGGACAAAAGGGAGTCCATATTTTTAAATTTTGCTTTTTACAGTGTGTTGAACAACAGTGAACAAAATCTAATTTTCCTTTCAACGCCTTTAATTTCTTTAATAATATTAAATCTTAGTGCTGCATGCACAGAAATTATAGTGGTCACCCTGTCTCAGCCCTGGAGGCTCTCATAAGCTGGAGCACCCCATCAACAATTGCTTTGCTTCAGAGAAATGTCTGTTTAACCACGTGCTGTGGCACTTGTTGGTTTCTGTCAGATGGGATACTGGATTAGACCTACTTTCTGTGCCATCTGGTATAAACATACTTTAAAGAATAGTAGGTCATGTATGAGATGGTGCTTTATGCTAAATTTTTGCTCTGCATGGGCTGGATTTTGCTCTGATTTGCTTCAGCATTCATTTCACACGTCAGTACGGGTGCCAATGCTGCAATTTCCAGTTTATATGAATATAAGTGGGAGCAAAATTTACTTTTGTTGGCTGAAACCTGGGGAAAATCTACCAGTATACTTAATGCTTGTTATCTTCTGCTTTTTGTAGTTGAAAGAAAAAATGAAGGAGCAGTCGTGGAACATCCTGTTTGCAGAACGGGGCCATGGGGTCAGTATGTTTCGAACAAAGAAGACTCGAGACCTGGTTGTAAGAGGCATCCCAGAGGCATTAAGAGGAGAACTCTGGCTACTCTTCTCAGGTATTGCATAACAAGTATAATTGATTCATTTTTGGAGTCATCATTGGCAATTTTCATTGCAGAGTAATTCCATTAATTTCAGTGGAATTACTCTGATACATTACTTCAGTAATATCTGGAGATTCATGAGGTACCTCAGTGATCACCAGAATTTTTAAGCAAATTTCAAACAATCGAATAGGTGCTTTAGTGTTGTCCTCTAATCCTGTGCAATGCAATGTATTGGCAGGTGCTGTAAATGATATGGCATCCAACCCTGGTTATTACACTGAGTTGGTGGAAAAGTCCTTAGGAACATGCACTTTGGCAACTGATGAAATTGAACGAGATTTACATCGCTCCTTACCTGAGCATCCTGCTTTTCAAGGTGACACAGGAATTTCTGCACTCAGGAGAGTTCTTACAGCTTATGCATACAGGAATCCACAAATTGGATATTGTCAGGTACAGCAGTTTTGAGAGTCTTGGTGTTGGTTGTCTAAATATTAGCTCATGATGGCATTGTGGTAGCACCTCATAAAATCTGTCCCAGAAATGTGGGATAGTTTCTTGCTCAGTGGTTCACTTACTTTGCTTATTTAATCCCACTGTGTAAAATGAGTTTTTACATTTACTTGAATTAGTTTATAAATGCTGTCATGTCCACTTCATATATGCACTTGCATTCTAACTAGACATATAGCACTTAAAAATATTTTTATGTAGTTTAAATATTAATTTCTATATTTAATAACATAGGAGTAAAACTCTTATCCTGGATATGGCTGTAGGTTATCCCAGCACTTTAAAAATGTGCTGTAAAGGCTTTCAGAAATATAAATTGTAAGAAATAATAACAGTTGTGTTTTCACCATCTTTTCTTATAAATGTTTCCTGTGTAAATGTTGCAGGCAATGAATATTCTGACATCTGTGCTCCTGCTGTATGCTAAAGAGGAGGAAGCATTCTGGCTTTTGGTTGCTGTGTGTGAAAGAATGCTCCCTGATTATTTCAATCGCCGAATCATTGGTAACATTCATCTGCCTTTTTATCTATCTTGAATTGAGTGTCTGTCTGTATTGAATGGTTATTTGTTAAGAACAAATGTAAGGAATGAGCTGAAGACTGTCCAGTGGAGAGAAACCATTGCATTTGGTTCGGTATTGTGAAGTAGAAAATGTAGGTTGCAGAGAACACCCCATGGCTCCTCCTTAAATAGGCGTGGATGTGATTTTCAGATATTGTCAGTATTCTAGGCATAACTACTTGGGAAGTAGTCAGTTAGACTATTATACTGTTCTTTCAGAATTATAACTGCAATTCATACTATTTATTTGAAACTTAGCCAGTTAAAATAAAGGAAAAGGAGTTACTCCAGGTCCAGACTTAGACTTTGAGCTCATATGCGGTTCTTACAGGTGTATGTGCTAGAAGAAAATGGGGTGTGAAGTTTCCCTCTTGTTGTAGAGTGTGTTGGCTGTCAGGAGAGTCACTGGAAGTAGCCTTGGGCTCACCAAAGTGCCAACACACTTGAAGCATGCCCAAGGCTCTGGTGCCATGCATGGAGTGCACAGCTTCCAGCACGGGGGAAAGAGCCAATGGTTCTGTGCAGCTGGGCCTGCGTGTACTTGTACAGCAAAGCTGCACTAGGACAGGAACTTTGTTTCTGGCTGGTGCTCTGAGAAAAGTGTGCTTGTCTGTATTAAGATTTGGGTGGTGGTTTTGTTATCCTTTCCCTGCAGGTGCCTTGGTAGATCAGGCAGTGTTTGAGGAGCTCATCAGGGTTCACCTGCCTCAGTTGACAGACCACATGACGGACATGACTTTTTTCTCCTCGGTCTCTCTCTCCTGGTTCCTTACCCTTTTTATCAGTGTGCTGCCAATTGAAAGTGCAGTCAATGTGGTGGACTGTTTCTTCTATGATGGAATAAAGGCAATCTTGCAGCTGGGCCTTGCAGTGCTGGAATACAACAGGGAGAAGTTGCTCACTTGTAAGGATGATGCAGAAGCAGTCACTGTTCTCAACAGGTATCAGTATAACTGTTACTCTTTCAGCCTATATAGCAGCTGCTATAATTGCATATAGAAAGTCATTCTGAGGTAGCTGAGAAGACATCTGGCCAAGTCTTCAAAGGAATTAGTGTTCATCTCAGGCTGAAATTTTGGAAGATGTGGCTGGAGAGTGGGCCTGGATCCTCTGAAAAATCCCATCAACCTTCAAGAACATTCAAGTTCTTCTAAAACCATAACTATTTTGTGAATTTTAAAGAAAAAGCAATGTCCTTTTTACCTGGAATTTGTATCATGTATAGAAGGCAGCTTTCCTTAATGATGAGGTAATCTAAAGCTCATTATGACTGTTCCAAACAGTTCAGGCATCAACTTACAGGCAGCATATTCTTCAGCTCAGTTCTATTAGTTTAGGCTGCTGAATCCTCTGCTCTTAATGGCTTAAAACAGAAATAAGACCAAAAAAATGTGATAAGTTCAGTCATGACCAGCTGTTCATTCTGTTTAGCAACATAAAGTGCACTTTAAACTGATGTACTGCAAACACAATTTGCACAGCTTTTTCCTCACTAACTGAATTTGTTTTTGATACTGTGATTGTGTATCATGGTGTATTAAAACAGCAAAATTACTGTGCTATAGGAGTTAATGAGTTATGACTTAAGAACTGATAATAAGAATTTCTGCTTGGTGAGGCTTTTACATGTTGCATGTTTGAATGGGGTAGGAGCTACAGAAGTATTGAGGAAAATATAGTTTTTGTTATGAGACCATTCAGCCAGGTGTTTATTGTAAAATCTGGCCTCCCCACTGCATCTGTTTAGGCTGGTTATGCAGGTGTGATAAGCAGGTGCAGATCAGGCATGTCTTTGGCTTATACATCTGGGGCAGTTAAGATTGTCTTGTTCACAGCTCAGGACAAGCCGTTTTCTGTGTCCCAGTTAGTACAACCTTGCTAGATGGATTAGAAAACCAGGGGAATGCCAAGTGGAAGGGACCTTGGCTAGAATCTAGTTTAACTTCCCACTCAAAAGGGGATTAGTGCTAGCACTAGATCACATAAACTCAGTCTTAAAAACTGAGGCGGGAAGCTCTACAACCTGCTCTGGGTGGGCAGTTCCCACGTTTGTGTATCTTTGTTATTATTACTGCACATTTATGCTACTGACTCTGATACTCTTTGCTATTTCCCATTCTCTGCACACTTTTTCTTCAGTAGATGCCAATGCTGTTGTTTTATTGTGATAAACTGGTTCCTGCTGATTTCTCATGTGTTTGCTTTGTGCAGATTTTTTGACAGTGTCACTAACAAAGACAGTCCTTTGCCTCCAGCTGTGCAGCAAGGCTCCAACCTCAGCGATACAAAGACTGACCATCCAAAAGTGGACATCACTGATCTGATCCGAGAGTCAAATGAAGTACGTGTTCTTGTGGGTATGTTTTTGCATCCCATGCAGTGTTTATGTTTCATGGGCTGCTTTAAAACAGTGCAGTTGCATTGTACAAACTAGGACAGAAAATTTGACTGGATCAGTAGAAATTTGGCTCTGTATTTTGGTGACCCTCACTGAAAACCTTGTAGGTTATGGGATAGGTTTGCTTTTCTGTTGTTTTGTGTTTTTAACTGCCTGGAATGTGCTTTCTGGCCTGTCCTGAATGCAGTTCCCTAGACTCATCACAGGTCGTGTATTACCATCCCTCATTCACATTATTAGTATGTAAACTAAATGACAAAATACAGCCTTAGTGTTATACTGATTTGTTTACTGCACATTGCAGATACTGGTAACTTTTGACATAACAATGTATATGGGAAGACCATCTAATCCAACCCCCCTGCAGTGGTCAGGGACAGCTAGATCAGGCTGCTCAGTTGGAGTTCATCCTCATAATGACTCTAAGTGAGACGAATGAGTCTTACAGATTGCTCTTCCAAAAGGGAGTTGCCAGATCTATTATTTTTCTAGATTTAATACAACCAGTTCCTTGAATGCGTCATCAAAGTTAATGTGCTTAGACTCTTTTGTCTGTGTGGCAGTTTTTCATCTTCTTTAAAGGGCATTGCTGATAAGGGAACAAACACACTGCAGAAAAGCTTCTGACAGTCTTACCTAGTTTGGTTGTTTATCATTCATTTGTTCTCAGAGTTTGCTTATTAGAAGCAGTTTTGCCCATGGTGCATGGTGGTCATGGTTAGGCTATGTCTTCCTCGTTGCCTGTGCTGCTGAAAAGTGTCAAAAAATTTACAGAGGAGAAGTTGAATCCTATCTGCTGTTTCAGTTCTACTGAATTTCCTCATAGAGGGAAAGTAAATGGATTTGACATGGTCTTGATAAAGAATGTTGTCCTGTTTTGATCTCTTGGTTTCTATTTAGATTTTAATTGTTTAATAATTTGTTCCATGATTTCTCTGGTAATTTATTTCTAGTTTTTGCCTCCTATCCCACTTTTCCTTAGAGGTAAATGCATTTATTCTACTCCAGTGGTCAGACACCTTTCCTCTCCTTCAGAAAATACAGAGGTAGCTAGGAATGGTTCAGAAATTACTTAGATAATTTCTTAATTTCACTAGAGTGAACTTCAATCCCTGACAACATGCACATCTCAGACTTTGCTGCCTTGCAGTAGTAGTCACCATGTGATAGCAGAGCTGGCTATGGAACCAACACACAGTAAAATCCCTTCCTTTGTCTTCCCACACAGGGAACTACTCCAGTGTCTTCTTTCTCCATCTCTCTCTGAAACACTTTTTAAACCCCCTTTTGAAAGTTATACTGGTTTGGGAGGATGTTAGTGCTCTAATAAATTATCTTTTCCTCAGAGTTTCTGGGATCTTCCTTTGTGTCCTTGCCTGTATTGTGCTTAGATGCAAGAAAACCAAAAATACCTGTTTAGATGTGTCTCCCAACAGTTGATTGCATGGAATGGTGCTTTTCTTCTTAGAGATACGGTGATATTCGCTATGAGGATGTTGAGAGCTTGCGCTGCAGGAACAGGCTTTATGTGATCCAGACCTTGGAAGCTACGACCAAGCAGAATGTGGTGAGTGACTTGGAAGAATTTAAGCCTTCTCTCTGATAAAATTTCTTCCCTTTTGGAAGGTTCTGAGAAGAGCTACAGTTTCCAGGGCCAAATATATGATTTTATACACTGAACCCCCTCATGTCTGCAGGGTGTCTGTTAACTGACGCTTGGCCTGTGATGTCTTCAGGCTGTGAATCACAGCGTGACCTTCTGGTCTCATTACAAGTAACACCATTGCCAGCCTCTTCAAAAGGCTGGATATCTCTCACACTTTTTGTGGATTGGAACAGACTGACCTATATTTCTATCTGCTGGTGTTAATGCATTTTTCTTAGAGGCATAGAGCACTGTACAGTAAAACAATTAATCACCTGCATTTTTGCTCTGGGAAGCAGCACTGAAGAGGTTATTGTAGTGTGTTCAACAGGGGCTGCTTTTTGTCTGTGACATGTGTGAATGTCTGGTAATGAGGCAGCTCTCCATCTGCCTATCTCATCCTGTCAGTTCAGAATGCTGAATGAAGGTGGAGGTTGTGAGGTGCTTCCTTTGTTTACCTTTTCTTCAGTGGCTCATTTCCAATACCTGATGATAGAAAACTAGTCTGTCCACCACCCAGTGCTTCTTTCTGTAGTAAATGTGGCTTGTAGCAGCAGAAGCTAAATGCTGGTGGTTATGCTAAGATGGCATTGTTGTATTTCATTTTACAAAACATATATATTGTGACAATGGAAGCTGGTTTTATAGCAAACTTCGTTTAAAAAAGCTGTGAATGTTTTTTTTTTTAAATTTAAAAAAAAGGAGGATTCAGCATCAGTGTTGAGAGTTGAACATGCATTTGCCCATTTAAAGGAAGCTTAATGTTATGTCATTATCAATAATTGAGTTTTGTCTCATGGGTTTCATAGTGTGGGTTCCATGTATGTTAGTAACATGACTAGCTTTAAGCTTCTCTTTTTTTTTTGAGAAATTATTAATTTTAATCTATAATCGTCAGATTACATTTTAAAAGAACTGCTATTCTTGCTTCTAACTGTAACATGCCAAAACCTGAAATATGCGAACAGTGTCTCTTAATGTATTGTTAAGTCTCCCATAATTTTATTCTACAGTCTTATTCCAAAGAGGGAAGACTCATTAATTAATTTTTTTCTTAATAATGTTTCAGCTACGTGTTGTGTCTCAAGAAGTAAAATTCAGTCCTAGTGATCTTGAAGAGCTTTATGAATTATTTAAGGTAATGTGCCATTTTCCTCATTTGCTAAACAGCCATCTTAATGGTAGACTTTGAAATGGTTTTAATAAATAGCGATAAAGGTTAGACTCAACATATGTTTTACGTGTCAGCTGTAAATCTGATTACATAGTTAACTCCTTACATCCTTCCCCTAGAGAGACTTGTTGTTTCAGAAAACTGAATGTTTTATCTTTGCTTTGCAGAAGGAGCACTTTCTTTCCTGTTACTGGAGCGTAAATAGCCCTGTGCTGCAACACCACGATGCCAGTCTGCCCTACCTTGACCAGTACCGGATTGACTGCCAGCAGTTCAGGGATCTCTGCCATCTCTTGAGCCCCTGGTCACACTGTGCAAACAGAGACTCCCTGGCCCTCTGGACATTCCGACTGATGGATGAGAGCTCTGACTGCCTTGTAAACTTCAAACAATTTGCCTGTGTTCTTGGTATGGGAGAAACATGTACATGAGCACATTCACAAGGCTTCTGGGAGTAGTTCTGGGGGGTATCACCTTCCATACACTATACAAAGAACTGAGGAGAGACTTAGTCTCTTAATATAGGGTCAAATAGTGTGATTTTTACCACAGACCGAATAATCCCCTCTTGGAAATTAAATTTAGTTATGGCTTGTCCGTCTGAATGTCTGAAAACTAGGAAATGGTCTGATCTCATTGCCCAGCCTGTTTTGTTTATGATTAATCTTCATACTGAGTCATCTTATTGGTCATTGTGCACGATGACCAATGCTTTATATCTCTGGGGAACTGAATATTTTCTTGGCTCACTGTTTTTTTCCTTTCATCTTGTTTTCAAAGTGGTATTGTTCAGGAAGCAAAAATTTAAGGGAAATGCTGAGAAGATGTTAGTGTTATATTTCTTCAATGCTGTGGTTTTATTTTAGTAAGTCATAGACATTATTAGTGCTCTTTCCTCAGTGTAGGCTAACCCCAGGCTCAGCCACAGGTGATAGTGCTTTCCTTAAGCTTCATCTCTCATTAGACTCCTTGTAAGACAGGGCATGTGTCCAGTTCCAACCTCCCTGAGTTGTATTTCTTTAGGTTAAGAGGGTGTTTTAAAGTTTGGTCCAGTTGAATAGACTGTCTTACCCCTTTCCTCTAACAGATACCATGTATAATGGAAGCTTCACTGACAAACTCAAGCTTCTTTTTAAGTTGCACATCCCTCCAGGTAAGTGAGCAGCAGTGGCATTTGGGGAGAGCTGTTTCTGGTCTTTGTCATCTTTACCACTGCTTTGGTAATGCCTGGGAGCCACATACCCACTTCATTTAATCATTTATTGCAGCTTATACTGAAGTAGAATCTCTAAGCCCTTCCAAAGGGGATGATCTTTCAAAAGAAGAACTGATCCACTTCAGCCAACTCAGTGGTAAGCTCCAGATCTGCGCTTTTGCCTGCAGAATACGAGAAGGAATCTATTAATTATGCTGGGAAAAATGGGGAACTTTCTTCTGAAAACCTCGTAAATCCAGTAAATCACATCCCTGTTAACAGAATCCTCTACCATGATCTTCTGTAGATAGTTACAATTTAATGAAGGTGGGCAGAATTTGTGGGTGGTTGAATTCAAAGGCCATGGGTGTTTACATGGAATTAGGGGAGTGTATTTGGTTGGCATTTTTCAGCACTCTAGGCAGCCTATTGCGGTGTTGAAGTGATGGCCATTTCACTTTTGCATCCCAGGCATAATAGAATGGTATTTTCTGCCTCAAGAGTTAAAATACCAAATCCATACTTACTCTGAGGCACATAAACAAGTGTTTCAAAATTCTTTGCTTTCATTTTAGACCATGTGAGCTGAAAAAGATTTAGTATGTTTATGGAGTTTATAAAATAATCTGTTTCAAATACTCAGGAAAGCTGTGTGATTTTTATAGGGAAGACAGATCCCTTTTTGGTTTTTAAAATCTGCACAAAGTAGATAATATATAGGTTCTGTTCCTGCTGCTATTCAAGTCATGGACCATGAACATTATAAAGACTATTTGATTTAATTGATACCAATTTCTTTTGTGATCTTCTGACTCTCAGTGGCTTCTATTTTTATAGCAAGTGTGTGAATCTTACTATGTGGTTTCTTCTTGACTTAATCTGTTTTGAGAACATTCAGGGTCTTGCCCCTTAAGGAAGGAATTTTTGATAAAGGAAATGAAATGTTGGTCCTCTTTTCTAAAATAAATAACTTTTTTGTTTGTTTCTTCTCCTAAATTGTAGTTTCATCTGTTGGGGATGGTCTTGAAAGTGATTCTTTGAAGAGCAGCCCAGAAAAAGGTACAAGAATCCTGGTGGCACATTTGGTAACTGTGTCTTTTGGGGGAGTAGAGCTGGGAAAGTGTGTGGTGACAGAGTATATTAAGTAACATCATCCTTAGAGTGCTGCTAGCATTCTATCCACTTACACAGGTGTAGTCATGGGAGCAAGAGGGCAATGTAAACTTTGATACTGTGTAGTCCTTGGCCCCACCAATCTGTTGAGAAGGAATGACATTGAAGATGCCAGTTCTTTTGCTTATCATCCCTTGTGGGAAGCTCTTAGTTCTTGTTTGTTCACTTTTTTTTTCCTACTTCTTCCCCTTCAAAAAGGGAAGGGGAAGGTTGATATTCAGGCATATCTGAAGCAATGGCAAGATGAACTTCTTAAAAAAGAAGAAAACATCAAGGATTTGCCAAGAATGAATCAGGTAAACTGTCTGAGTCTTATTTAAGTCTATTTTGTCTTGGAAGTTTACCCTTTAAGGCGTGTTACAGTATTTCTAAAGGATTTGTAGGATCCCTTTAATTTCAAATCTTCACATCAATCATTAGACTGTGGCTTTTTAAAACTGCTGTAACATATGGAGAGGGACTTTGAGACAAACATAGGTTTCTCAGGGCTGGTCCATGCTGTCATTAGAGCAGCTACCCCAGGTGCCTGGCAGCAGCAGGCTCTGGACTGAGAGCACAACAGCTTGTGAAACAGGACAGTTGTGTTGCTCTTCTCTGAACAGTCTCCTCTGTATCTCTCTGTAGTCTCAGTTCATCCAGTTCTCAAAAACTCTCTACAATCTGTTCCATGGGGATCCTGAGGAGGAACTGTTGTATCGGGCAATTGCGGTGGTGACCAGCCTCCTGCTGAAAATGGAAGAAGTTGGCAGAAGACTGCAGAGTCCCATGTCACCTGTCAAAAGTCCAGTTGTTGTTACAGAGGTGGCTGCTGAAGGCCCCAGAGAGAGGCAGAAGGAAAGCATCTCTGAGCAGACTGAAGGCAGTAGAGCACAGAGTTTGGGAGGGAACCATGAATGGTCTTTTGCCTTTGAACAGATTCTGGCATCCTTATTAAATGAGCCAGTCTTTGTGAGATTTTTTGAAAAACCTCATGACATAAAAGCTAACATAGAGAGTGCTAAAAATTTACAGCTTAAAGCAAGAACCAGAGTGTAATTTTCTTTACCTTTGGCTCTGAACTAACCACATAAAGCGCTTAAAAATGAAGGCTGTAACTATGGAAATCAAGTCTGGTGTTTACATAAGAAATGAAGTTTGAAGAATTAGCTTTAAGTATCAGATTGCTGGTATGTAATGTAAATAAAAATAGTTTGAAGCACAATCACTTTCTTGCATTGTTCATAAATTTCACCTCAAAAAAAGGGACTGAATAACAAACTGTCTTTACCATGTTATTGAAACATGCAGCATTGCTTGGAGATACGGGGTGTGTACCTGTTGCAAACCTATCTGAATGACTGCAGTTAGACTGGGTGTTCTCCAGGTTCATTTCTATTACTGTGATAAGAGGAATGACTTTCCCATTTTCACTTAAAAGGGAGTATCAACAACTTGGAGGTTGTCTTCCACATTAATTAGTTATTTCTAAACCTGCATATGGACTGGGGTCAAAGCAGGGTGAAGGCTAAGAACAGGGGCTGTGGTAGCACAAGAGCAGGAGATTAGAGAAGGAAGTTGCCCTGCTCTCAATTCCTCTGCTTTGATGTTACCAATGGGTCTGGACTCTTGCAGATTCCAGCCCCTCATCAGCAGTTTTCAGACTGCATTCTCCCAGCCCATGTCTCAGTTTTTGCAACAAAAAACTGGTTTCCTGATTTTCTAGCTCAGCCTAGAGATCTCTTTCCCAATTTCATACCAATCCTTCTACTGAAAAAGGTGAAAAAGATGGAAGCTTATTTGGTCATCCAGGCTGCACAAGGATAAAAAAAATAATATTGATTGTTTGAAATCAAGGAAAAACAGTGGCTAAATCTTTCTGGCCACATGGTGGTTGTTCTTTATCTGGCAAGAGAAGACATTGTTGTGTTCTTAGGAGCATGTTGATGAAATATAGAGTTTTTCTGGTGTTTGGAAAGCCCAAGTACAGACCATCTGTAGCTGAATGTTGACTATTGGGCTGCTTAGGGACAGATTGCAGTTGCTTCTTTGCCTACCCTGAGTCCATATCTCAGCCCAATAATTACTATTGCTTTTCTATAGCACTCTGGATTATTGCTGCTGTAATGTTTTCCATCTGTCAGGATTCAAGGCAACAAGAACATCCCCTTGAATATGACTTGAAAATTTTAATATATAAAATATGATATAGTGGAGATCCTGTGGAGGAAAGCTCTGCCAGTGTAAATGCTGAGGAATGTTGATCTTGAGTCTTTGGTAGCTTGTGCTAGAAGGGGAAGGAGGGAAAGAGCTTGTATTTTAACAACAGCAAAGTTAAGTGGGGAGTCTGTGCTCAAGTAGTTAAAAATATCTGTTTCTAAAGCCCGTGTGACAATCTTTCTCTGCAGAACAGCATTATTTTTATACTGTGCATGTATTTTTAAAGAAGCAGAATGGGGATGGTATCATTCTGAGGCTTTTCTCGCAATACCAGTGTGAATGAAAAATAAAATTAATTTCTGACTTGTGTTACAGGCACTTTGTGAAATGCCATAATTGCAGTTGGTGTTAAATTTATGAATTATGTCTTATCCTCTCCCTGATACTCTCAGGTATTAATGTAAAATAAAGTTTTACTGACGAAGTCCAAAAGCTATATGATCTATGTGGAGAATGAGGAAGCTTTTTTGAGAAAGCCTTCACAAAGTAATTACACTTGATACAATATAGTGAAGATTTGTATTTTTATGTGTAAAATATAAAAACTAATATATCCATTTATGTGGATATAGATAGGGCCACACTGTATTATTTCTTCTAAAATGTGTTTACTCACTGTTTTCACAAAGTTGTTTAGAAATACAAAGCAGATGATATTGTTGTTCTAGTCTAGGATGTACTCAGACAAAGTCTGATCAGTGAGTAATTCTACTGCAAATAGCCATGATGAAATTAATGGAGCCTCATGAAAATAGATACAGCTGCCTATCCCAAAAGCTTTTGTAGGTTTATGACAGATATTGTTTATGGCAGCAAGTAGTCAAAGCTGTGAACTGTTTGCCAATCAATGTAACAGAGATACAAAAGTCTTAAAAATCAAGGACTTTTTTTGATTGCGAGCCAAGATGTGACGATCTAAGTGCAGAAGAGTGTGGTGAAGGAACTTGCAAAGTACAACCACCTTCTGTTGTTACCTGGTTGTAGAAAGGTGTTCAGTTTGTACAACACCCTTTTCTATTAGTGCCCACCCCAGAGACTGTAGAGCCTTTGCCAGTTGGGTAGTAGCTCTTGTCAGATGTCATACCCATGTATAAAGAGCGATTACCAGCAGATATATACATATCAAAATAGATTTGAGAAGTTAGGATATGTAGGGAAGCACTAACTTTTTTTACCTGCATGGATTTGTTAATTTTTTTTTTTTTGGGGGGGGGGGAATTTCTTTGTGGGTTTTCTTTTTGTTGTTTTTTGGGGTTTTGTTTTTTTTTGTTTTTTGTTTTTTTTTTGGGGGGGATTTGTTTATGGGGTTCTTTTGGTGGTTTTTTTTGGGTATTTTATCTTTTTTGGTTTTTTTTTGGGGGTGGGTTTTTTTTGGGGGTTTTTTTTTTTTTTCTCAGAAAGGGCAATATCTTTAAATTGTTCCTGTAATATACCTGCAGGTTGATCCAGGAAGACTAGTCACAGTGACCAGGCATCCAGTCTCAGCAGGATGGAGGGTGGAGCAAGGTCACTTCCAACAGGCTGGCAGCTCTCAGGCAATGGCCCAGCTGGCAGGTTCTTCCTTCTGGAACCTCTGGATCATGGGCTGATCCTTTGGGGCGATGTAGATGTAGCAAGTGCTAGTTATTTCTAAGGAGTGTGACCCAGAGGGCGGTTTGCTGAGCTACTGCCACAGTGAGTGGAACTCTGCTTGTGACAGAGTATCTCTGGAGTTAGTGTCTAGCTTCCCTTTTCTATTTCAGCTCCTTCCATCCCTATTCCAGGCAGGCTGGCTAACAAATAGATGCAGGTTTAGATGGGATTGGTGGAGCTCGAGCAACAGCAGCTCGTTCCCTCCCTTCACTCCTGAAGAGCGATGCCTTGACTTCAAAGCCCTGCGGAGTCAGGGACAGAGATGCCTGTGCCGTGCAGCTTCTTGGCCAGGTGAAGGTGGTGATGCAAGGATGGCCCCAGACCCCCATCACATCACCTGAGGGTGCTGGGTGTGCACATGAACAGGAAGCAGCTTGGTTAAGTGGGTTCTACTGTGTCACTTCACTCATCTGTGTTACTTTTTTCATTAAGTTTCTGCCAGGTTTTCTGCCTTTATTTTTCAGGTTCAGTCATGGGAAATAAATGAAAGGGCATCATTCAGTACAAAATAGTGAGTTGTAGGCAGATTGCTGCAACTACTGCTGCTGTTTTTACAGTTTGACAATTGCAGTGCCTGCTGTGTCATAGTTACCCCCCAGCACTGACAGTGGCTGTTGGGGACACTGCACAGTCCTTCCTTGTGGCTGGGCTGTTGTTGCTGTGCACTAAGATACCTTTTTTCAGATTGAATCATTGGCCTGGGACCAGAGCCAGCAGAGCTGTGATGATCCCTCAATTTTGCCATATGGAATGTGCTGCGCTGGAGCCTGGTGCTGCTCCCTCTGCTCCAGGTGACTGGTGACAGCCCTGACCCCCACAAGAAACTGGCTGCTTGGGCACAGGAGGGGAGGGAATAGCTCAAAAAATCAAAATACCAGCTCTTTTCAGCATGGGGGAGAACTGATGGTAATTCAGCTGGTAGCATTTCCCAGGACATGGAAGTGGCTGGTGCCATGTGACACAGAAAAATCACTTTCTGTTACCATCCATTCCTAAAACAAGCCACTTGTTCATCACTTGAATGGCTGGATAATAACGTAATTTTAGAAGAGTTTGCTACCATAGTGACTAAGAAATAACTGTGTATTGATTTTATCAGAAGTTTCTCATCCAGTTGTACTGTACAAGGTTCTTGATTGTGATTGCTGTTGTTACCTGGACTAAAACAGAAGGTTTTAATTCCAATTTGTTTCCAGAAAAATAGGCTATTCTGTCTTTTTTGCTATAGCTTTGTCACTTTACCAAGATGGCAGCACATGCTTGTGTTGACAGATTGGCTTTTATACAATGTATTGTATGGAGAGGTACTGTAAGACAAATGGGATGTTAAATAAAATACTGTTTCACTTAAGAAAAAAGTCCTGTGTTTGAGGCACTATTATTTCTTGTGATGGCAGAAGTTCCTTCAAGAGCATTGGTTGTGTTAAAGCCACGTTTAGTCTGTGCTTTCCAAAACAAGGACCAAGCCAAAGCCCCTGCTGGGACAGCAGCCTCCCCAAAGCAGAGGAAAAATGGAGACCCAGATTTCAAAGCCTGGGATTATTTTAGCCTGGAGTACAGCCTGAGCTGGTGAGTGAGAGAGCCCAGGACTACTGTCACTCACTTTGCATCCAAATTCAAACACAATGTACAGTCCCTGATGCCTTGTTGTTTCTAATTTATGCATTGTCCCTATTGCTTCTGGTCATGGAAATCCCTGTCCTTAACCTGAGCCCTATCCCTTCAGCTGTCCATGCACAGGAATACACGATGGCTGCTGCTCTTGTCTCTCCTGGAGAGCAGGAGTCAGATCCTGATCCCCAACAGACCCACACCACCCAGGGAATAACAACAGCACATACTGTGTAAGAGGTCCTACGAGTATTATTTTATTTCTTCTTTTTTTTTTTTTAATTTTAAATACTATGTACAATCTGTTTAAAGCTTGTCAAAATGCACAAGCTCCCATTCAATGGAGCTGTGTAGGGACATAGATTCAAAACAAGAATAAAATCTTTACTGTTCATCTTCATAAGACACTTACTTTTTCCCATTACAAAATACTTTTAAGAATAGTAACATTTATAAATGTATTTATATTCAACATCATATAAAATAAACCAAGATTTATACTCAATTCTAGACTTCTTTTTTTTCTTGCATGGACTATATACAATATATACAGTAACTTTTCATTGTGTTTGTCAAATCAGCCTGATTATACTCACCAGGCTTTAGCTTATATGTACAAATACGCTAAAAAGTGCAAGACTTTATTAATTAAAGCTGCCTGTGTTTTCAGAGGTCTGGAATTGTGTGGCCTATATATATTTATATATAGATATACATCAGCATACATATAAATGTATATTAAAAATACGTATATCTATATATAGCGTTATAGTATATAGGTACTTGTATACTAGAAAACCTCAGAACATTTATGACTGATAGGTCGACAGCGACACTGGAGACCAACCCTGCTGCCATCGGTCACGTCCCTGCCCTCTGCTCGTCCCCAACAATCACACAGCTTTCTTGTAAGCAGCTGGGGGGTGTGAACCAAACCCACCAGCAACCCTCAATTCCAAATAAGTCATAAAAACACAGGTCATAGCTAACACCGAGGTAAACAAATACAAATCAACCTGAATAAAGAGATTTATTTATCCATCTATTTTTTTGAGAGCGAGTGACAATATAAGGCAAAACCCCCCTGGCCCTGACTCAGCCTCCCCTTTGGCTGGAGGCAGACTGAGCAAAGACCAAGCAAGCCCCAGAAAGGGACGGTGGGATTTTGTCCTTTGGAGCATGTCTAGAAAACGAGGCCCTACCTGGGACTGTGCAGCCCCCACCCTCCAGCAGCGAGGCCAGTGGCTGGGGGGCTCTGAGAATAAGGGGGGGCACATGATAAAGTGCGTGTTTAGGTCTCTGGTTTTAGCAAGGCTGATCTAACATGTAAACATCCTCACCCAGCTCCTGTGCTCCTCGCTGGGAGCTGTGAGCAGGCTCTGCACCCCCAGCCCTCTGTCCCTGCAGCCCAGCGCTGCCATCAGCCCCACCACCCCCCACCTCCCCTGGAACCCCTTTCCCACCCTCTTTTTTTTTTTTTTTTTTTTTTTAAACCCCCAGCAATCCAC
>VZTX01030333.1:232916-284163 GCA_013400915.1 Pardalotus punctatus | reverse complement strand
AACCCCTTTTTTTTTTTTTTTTTGACTGTTAAACCCACAGCAATGCCAGAAAACTGCTCTGCCTCAGCTACCTCCCTACCAAGCCCTGCTCAAAAAATACACCCCCCAAGCCCCTGAGCTCAACCACCACCACATCTGAGATCCATTTGATTGCCACCTGCCATGGCTGGGCTCATGTGTGGTGATGGGACACTGCAGACCAGCCATGGGGATGTGTTGGGGTGATGCAGGTTTAATGGGGAAGCCAAGGAAATGCATGGCCTTTCCCTCCAGCCAGCCACCCCACACCACAAACTGCATACAATACGGGAGCCCTAACACAAATATATGTTTGCCTCCCCTCTAACGTTATGTGCCAAGGCTATGGTGAAAAAAATCTCACAAACAACTCCCAAAAGTACAACCCCCTCCTACCGCACCCTCATGAGCAACCCCGCTACCTTAGAATGGGGAGAGGGAGACCCTAAAACTAATAGTGCTTTAAAAAACCCACAAGTTTCCTGCCCTGAAGGCTCCGTGCTGGCCCTTGCTGCAGTACAAACCTGCAGAGCAGGAAAGCCCCAGGTGTTATTGTTTTAGCTCCAGATTGCCCCACAAAGGCAGGTGTTCCACATCCCACTACCAGCAGTGAGGTGGCCCCAGCCCATGGCTCTGCTGTAGCCACGATTTCTCGTCATGGTTTGAAATGGGGGGGCTGGTTCAGGCTGTGCCCCAGCCAGGGACTGAGCTGACAAGGCATGAGCCCCAGGGTTGCACCCCAGGCTGTCTCATTGCCTCCATTCCATGGCCCACTCCCCAAAATGCTGCATGTGGCCAGCTCTGCAAGCCATGGTCCATCGTGGCACCCCTGAGAGCTGTGCACTCAAGGTGCCAGCCAAAGCCAGGCATAGATTTTGTTCACAGACCCACCCCTGCCCTGGCCAAAACACCAAAGCACCCTAGGGCCTGGCACCATCCCCTGAAAGCCCCTGGCTGCCCCCAGCACCACTGCCCCAGGCAGCGTGGCACGGCAGAACCCTGCGCCCCTCCCCAGGAAGAACTGCTGGGAAACAGCCCCTGGTCTGCCAGGGCTGGAGGAGCCCTGCTGTGCCCTTTTCTGGAAACACAGAGCTGCTTGGGGCTGCTTGTGCCAAGGCTGCTCCACCAGTAACACCAGTAACACCAGCTGCTGCAGTGCTGCGAAGGGCCAAGAAAGTGGCTTGCAGAAGGAAAAGAAGGAAGTAAACTAAAAAAAAAGAAAAAAGAAAAAAAAGAAAAAAAAAAGAAAAAAAAAAGAAAAAAAAAGAAAAAAAAAACGGGGAAAAATAAAGAAAAATAAGAAAAAAATGGGAAAAAAAAAAAGGCAAAACCGCAAAACCAAGCCTTCTTTGCTTGGTTTCAACAGACATTAGGAACTAACTCCTCTCTAAACTTGCTCTGACTGCCAGCTGGAGCTTTACTGCTAGATGGACATGGTCCTAACTAACCACTGCCTTGCAAAGTTTATAGTAATGGCCAAACCCATCTCCTACATTTGGGCTCTAACAGTTAGTACTCAGTGCCCAAAGTTAGTACTCAGCTACTGACACTTCAAAAATGTACTTTTTAATTTTTCCTTTGGAAAGACACAAACAGTAGGGACACTTAACTATACACCCACTGAGGAATAAACTGTTTTTTCAATCCATAAATATAAACTTATAGTTAAAAAGTGACAATTTACAAAAATACAATTTATTGCTGACCCTACGGGCTTGTAACATCGCCTGTGTCGTGATTATACATTTTGGGTTTGCCAAATTGAAACGTGACCTAGCAAAACCACAAAGTTTGCTGTCATATGCTGTTCTATGCATGTTTGTTTGTTTTTATGTATAGAAACATATACAACTACATCACTTGAAAAAAAAAAAAAGGAGTAAAGATTCTTTGTCTGTAACCTGAAAAATATTTGGCTACAGGGAGTAAAAACCATACAAATTTATCTTCACTTGTTAACCAAAAATAAAACATGACAAATATTGTACTAGCTGCGATGTGAGCTGGTATAACAACAGTAAGAAATTCAGGCAAAAGTGGTGTTATGTAAATTAGCAGCATTATCCAATCTCCTGGAAAACAAAAAACTGCGGGACTGAGGTATAGAAAAAGGAAAAAGAATCCACAATGGACCTACTACAGCAAAACGAGTTATATACATGGTAATCCAATGGTGTCCTGCGGACTGGTACAGTCTATGTGCTCCAAATGCTGGGCTTAAATTCACAGTGACTTTCAGCATTGAAGTCCTGAATGGAAAAGGGGTTTTTCCATTGCAAACCGAGCTTCATGGCAACCTGACATCTCACCTCCCTGCAGCCAGAAAACCACCACTTCCAGCGGCGCTGCGGTGCCGGGTCAGGGCACACCCTGCTGCCGGAACAGCACCGCGGACTGGCTGCACGGAAATCCCAACAAACGAGACCCTTGCAGCCGTGCATCCCCGTCGGGGATGATCCCTCCAGCCACCACCTCCCCACGGAGCCCGACCTCTCCCGTGCGTGCTCCGACAGCGTCGTGCTCTCCTGCGCGCGCCCGGGCGCAGCGCCGTGTGCTCCTCGTCTCCCAGAACCGACCTTCAGGGCAGCTGCATCTCGGGCAGGTCAGGCAGGTTGCAGGGCTGGCCCTGAGTGTGGTGGCTCTGCTGCTGTGGGTGGAGGAAGTAGCTCAGGGGGTTCTGCTGCGGGGTGTGGGGTGGCTGGAAAATGCGCTGCGTCGGAGCCCCAGGCACCAGCTCTGGACCTTGCATCTGTCGGGGGACACAAATGTGAGCAGTCAGACCTGCCCCATCACCCAGCAGTCCCTCTCCTGCTGCAGGGCTGATGCTGAGACTCGTGCCCAGGAGTGTGTGCACCAAGGCCCAGACCTGAGCGTGTGAGCTGTGCCCCTCGGGACGCTGGTGCTGTCAGCACGACCAGCAGAGCACAGAGGGGAAGCAGGACCCATCTGTCCTGACAGGCTCAGGGGAGCCCAGCAGGAATGGAGACCTTCAAAGGCTGCTTGGATGTGAGGTAAAATCTGCAGGATGTGCAACCTCCGTCTTCCTTGGGAAAGACGTTCAGATAACCAAGAAAGAGGTCCTAGAGAGACCAGGACCCATCCCTCCCCCAAGGCTGGTACCCCAGAGACCTGGACTTGCTGTTTCACCCCCTGTTAAAGGCACTGTGGCACTAAACCCTGGTTTTCTGTGGCTCTGGAGCTATTTTTGTCTGTGCCAACATCATCATTCTGCTGTCCACATTGCTGGGCCTCAGGACTTTAGTGCAGCCCATGAGGACACGTACCCAAAGCAGAGACAGTTCATGCCCACATTTGCTGACAACAATTCATTTCTCATTCTAAATCCAGTCCTGCTGTGTGGCTGCTTTCAGCTGTACCTGCTCCTCCTTTCTTTTCTACCACCTTTGCCTGGAGGACAATAACTTACCTGTGCCAACCAGGCAACGCTTGGAGGGCATATGAGACATAACAGCAGGAGGCATGTGCTCCAAAGAGCTCATCTCTCATCATGTTTCATGACTACAGCAAGCTTCCCACCAGAGCTCCTCCGGATGAAAAGCTGTGTTTGAAAAACTGGGCATTTCTTCTG
This sequence comes from Pardalotus punctatus, assembly GCA_013400915.1. Taxonomy (NCBI): domain Eukaryota; kingdom Metazoa; phylum Chordata; class Aves; order Passeriformes; family Pardalotidae; genus Pardalotus; species Pardalotus punctatus. Next base: position 280,556 of record VZTX01030333.1, on the reverse strand, counting down.
TACTCTATGTGATAACTGGGTTTGGTGGAAAACATGGCCTTGAGTGGGTGCAGAGTCAGCCTGGAAAGGCTGAGCACTTGGATAAATGCAGATACAAGGGGACTGGAGGATGTGCAAATGCACTGACCCGGTTTGATCACCCATTTCTTCAAAAAACCCCAACCAATCCCTAAGCCATGCCTGTGCCTCCTCAGAAAGCTGCTCCTGCTCCAGTACCTGAAGGTAGAGGCGGTGCTGCTGGACCTGCTGCTGTGGCCACTGGTGGAGATGAACGGGTGTGTTGGCCTGGTGGGACGTGAAGCTGGTGTGAGGGATCATCAGAGACGGGGAGAAGATGGGTGGTGGGGCTGGAGGTCGGACGGTGCTGCAGGTGACTGGCTGTACCTGTGCTGGGGGCGGCAGGGTCTGCTGCTCTGCAATGAACCTGCCATGAGGAGGAAAACCAGGCGTGAGAACCCACACCAGACCCACCCTGAGAATGGGCACTGGGGAGCCCAGCTGCTGCAGGAACCAGCAGGGTCTGCTGGTCCAACCATGCAGACCCTGCTGACAGCAGGCCCCAGATTCCCCACTCCCCATAAAGCACGGACTGGAACAGCAGAAAATTAAGGTTTTTAAGGCTGTACATCTCTCTGTCTTGGTCAAGCATTTTATGCTTTGCAAAAGCCAGAAAACAGTTAATTTTTTTAAAGCACTTTATCTATCATAAAGTTCTTTGTAATTAAAAAAATATTATTTTTTCTCCTAACCAGATGAACTTTTGTTTCATTTCACTAAGACTGTTTGTTTGTTTTACCAGGTACAAGTTTTTCCAAGCAATTTTCAGTGCCATGAAGTGCCCAACTGGAACATTGCAGGAAAACAAGGGCCAGCAGACACTCACTTTCCTTGCTGCCTGCTGCCACTGCTCTGCACGGGCTGGCCACTGCTGTTGGCTGCAGGCATCATGGCTTGGATGGACTGATCCAACAGCATCCTGTGGTGGAAGGAAAACAGAGGATGGTCAAGGAAGGGAGAGGTCAGTCTGTCAGTCTCTAGAAACAACTCCTTGAAAATCCTCCACAAAAGCAGGCAAACCACTACCTTGAAAACAAGCTAATGAAATAAGATGCTTCGTATCACCTCACATCTCTCATGTGAGTACAGGCTGAGAGGGTTGGGGTTGTTCAGACTGGAGAAGAGAAGGCCGTAGTGACACCTTAGAGCACCTTCCATGACCTAAAGGGGCTACAAGAGAGCAGGAGAGGGACTTTTGACAAGGGCAGGGAGTGACAGGACAAAGGGGAATGGCTTAAAACTGACAGAGGGCAGGGTTAGATTAATTAACATGGAGAGAAAAGGATTTAAGGCCCCTGATGACACAGCATGATGTGCACAGCACCCTGCTTGCCCGGGCACTGGGCTCACCCCTGTGGAGGGAGCATCCTACACCTGCTGTGGCATCCTGAGCCCACAGCCCTGAGCCAGCTCCTGCCCTCCCTGCTGCCCCAGCACTGCTGATCTCTGTCACTGCCCCCAGGATGGTCCCAGCAGGTACCTGAGGCTCCTGTCCTGGCTGTAGTTGGCCGGTGGCTGCCTCTCACTGCTGTCAGCCGGCACCTGCGCAGCCACAGCGACGGGGTGTGTTTGGGAGAACACCATGGGGTTGTTGTAGAGGGGCACTGAAATGCTCGCCTGCCCCTGCACACATGTTTGCTGCCCTTGGCTTCCTCTCAGTAGGTGCTGCTGCTGCTGCTGCTGCTGCTGCTGCTGCTGCACCTGAAACGAAGACATAGATACCCACATAAGTTTCAAAGCTCCCTATTGGAGGGATAAAATAACCACTTACAACGGGAAGATGGGAAAAGGAGAAGGAACAATAGGATATTGCCCCTGAACACAGCAGTAGGAATAGTATATGTATTCAGGACCACCAACCCATTGGCATTTATTGTCCTTGCAGGGCAGGTGTTGGCATCCTCAGTGGCACAGGCAGATGATCTCTTGAGAAATTAGGGTACAAGGGTAAGGGCACAAAAGGCCTGAGGAGGAAGAAAACAGCTTAAGAGGGGAAGTAAATCTGAAGTCTCCAAGAAAAGCATCTCATCTGTCCTTTAAAGCAGCAGTTTTAGCCTTTTTTGCTTTTGAACAGCTCAAGTCTTTCCCTTCTTAATAGTGGATTTAGGTCTAGTGATGACAAAATTGTTTTTCAAAGCTGCCTTCCAAGACTCCTCAGGCAGTGGAAAATTAATCTTTTAAAATGATGCCCATCCTGTGCTACAAAACCACAATTCTCACTGGCTATGAATGAGCATTGTGTTGATGAGAGCCCAGACCTCCCACTGACTTTCTCCCCAGTCACCAGGAGGGCTCCAGCAGTCCCTGCGGTTTAAATGCTTTTTCACTACCTGGCTTCTATTTTTACAGTTGAGTGACATTGTTCACAACCAACTCTTGACACGAATTCTGCAATTCCAGCTACGCAGTGAAGATGACACAGAAGGGATGCACGGGACCACGGGGAGGAGTGACACAGCAGACAAGTATTTAGAAGCCAGGAAAGAGGGTGATGAAGACAGTGAAGCAGCCAGTGACCTGGGGGGCTGTGCCACAGGGGTCCCTGAGGAACGGGCGCGGTGACAGCAGGTGGGTGTTGCAGTAGTTCTTTGTCCCCATGACGCCTGGCTGCTGGGACTTCTTGGCTGGGGTCTGCCTGGGTGTCCCCTGCGGTGGCGGCCTCCGGGGGCTCGGCTGCTGCACGTTGTTAAAGACGACGGGGATCGGCTGCTGCATCAGCATCTTTAAGGGAAAGAGGCACAGGAGTTGTTGGTTGTACTGCCTGGCAGAAATAACACTGCATCAGCAGCAGCACTATCTTTAAATCCAGGGGCAAAGTGAACCATGAGTAACAGAAAATCAAATGTTAGCTTATGTCAAATATTTATTCAGAGCCATGACCGCTCCAGCTCCATTGTGCCTGCTGAGTTTTGCAGGAGTGGCAATGGGGATCCAGCAGCACTAACCAGACATGGAACCACCAAGCTTTTTGTGCATGGGACTTTGGATTAATTTGGGATTGCTTTTTCTAAATCACGGAAATTATCGATTCAATACTCAGCCAGATATTGATGTCACTCATCTCACACGGCAACGGTGTGATCAGATGTGGAAATACCACTCCCAGGTCTGCAACCAAGTTACCAGTTTGCCCAGAGTTCATTTCCAAATGCTGTTGCCACAGACAATTTTGTTCCTGCTCTGTGTGCTCAAAGGAAAAGCAAATGGCTGGTGAGTTTGGAAGCCCCAGGAGCAGCAGGTACCTGCAGGTTGGAGTCCTGCACGAGCTGGAGCTGCTCCTTGATGACGTGGAGCTCCTCTTGCTGTGTCTTGATGTCAGCTTGCAGTATGCGAGTCCTCTCCTCCAGCTGTTCTTTCAGCTGGTGCATCATCCCCAGCTGGGTGGGGAAATGGTATACTGGCTGCAGAGAACAGACAGAAAGGATCACAGGGTAGGACCAGTCCTGCTACTCACATTAACAGTGATGCTGGATTCAGAAAAAATACTGCTTTTCAGCTTTTGCCATAAAAAACATGATGCTGACAAAAATGGCAATTGCATATTTAACCGAAGTGCCACTGTAGTTCCAGAGCAGCAGCACATCTGGCTCACACGCAGTGCCTCCCTCCAGGTGTTGGTGTGTTAAATTTCTGCACAGTGTCTATACACCCTGCTGGTTTGGGCCCACTGGCGTTTTGTGGCATACACCACATCCAAACCCTTGTCACACCTTCTGGCTTGGACTTCAGGTGTACTGCTCATGATATTTGCCAGATGCCAGGCCCAGGTTAGGCTGTAATCCCACCTGGAGATCCATCCTTCACACCTACAATGGCCATCTCCAATCTCTGTTTTATAGTCTGAACATTCCCTGCACTGACACCAAGCTCTCTAAGGAGAGACACTGTCATTATGGTTTATGACTCCCCCATTTTTCTTGTGGTTTTTGGTTTTTTTCCCTTTTCCTGGCTTAACGCAAACCTTCCATGACATCCCCTTACACAGCAAAAACTCTTCAGCATCATATCAGCCTGTAGGTAGCTGCTAGAGATTCAGGGAGCAGCCTTCAGCAGCCCCCAGTGCTTTTGACAAGGGTAAACCTTCTCCTATGCTATTTCTTTGGGTGCCCCACCTGCTCTCTCTGCTCCCTGAAATAAGTGGTTGCAATAATTTGGTTGCAGGTATATCTCAGTAACAGGACCAGAAAGGGCAAAGAAACCCTGTCCCCACTCTGGGATGAGCCAGCAAGGAAGGGAGGGCAGTGAACCAGAGCCACCAAGGCTGCCCTGCTGACAGGACACACCAGTGCACTGAACAAAAATAAACCACGTACCATCACAGGGTGCTGGGAGGGCACTGCCAGCTGAGCCACAGGGTGCTGAGGGAGGTGTTCACCAGGGGCTTGAGGAGTGGCTATGGCCTAGAAATGAAAACTTCGCCTTACTGTAAGTCCATAGCACCTCTAGTGCAGAGCTGGTGCCGTACCAGCTCATACCAGCGATGAACAAGTGCAGGGAACTCGACAACTGAGATTGGAGATATGAGCATAAGCCTGAAGGGAGAATTTAGGCTCATGTATGCCTCTGCTAACTGCAAGTCCTTGGTGTCAGTATCCATTTTGGATAAAGGCAATTTCATGTGTACAGACCCCAAGAAAAGAGGGTTTTTGGTGTGAAAAGGCATTTGCCTTGGAGGAGCAAACTGAATCCTGAAAGGAGGCAGCAGAGGAGCCTCCAGCATCTCTCCACTGGCTCTGCCAGGCTGTGGCACTCCCCAGAAAGTCCCAGCACACTCAGAGCGTGGGATCCAGCATCTCTGAGGGTGAGATCAATGCTGGTTGAGCTCATTTCACTACAGCCTCAGAAAGGCTCTTGCTCCTTGGGACCACTGACCTGAGTGCTCGCGCCTGCTGCCAGCCGCAGGGCTGCTTTCTCGGCCGCAGTGCCCGGCCCCGCCGGCCGCGTGGGAGTGCTGGTGTCCGTGCGCCGCATGGACGACGTGGCTGGAAAAGAGAATTCACCGTGCTACAGCAGAGCCGTGCCTGGCTGCCCTGGCTAAACTCTGCATATGCAGATGGGCAGTGACCCACACACTGCCCAATGGGTCCCCAGACTGCCCCTCTATGGTCTCTCTGGCTCCCCACCTGACTTGCTGTGTTCCCTCCTGATGCTGACGTCCCTCTGTTCAGCCTGCCCTACATGGGTGTCTCCAGATGACATCCCTGCTCTCCCCACAGCAAGTATCTCAAGACAAATCCCAAGTTGTTTCCTACCCATGCCCCACAGAGACACTATGGTCACCTTGCTGCTGCCTCCAGGGCAAGGAGGGCACTCATGGGAGCTGGGATGAAGCTGCCAGCAAGGCAGACATCCTTCTGTGGTCCTTCTTCAGGGATTTCACATCAGAGACCCCATAACAAAATTATATTATCCCAACATAAAACTTTGCACAGTGAGGTTTGTGGCTCAATCAAGCTAGCGAGTCACCTCCTGTCGCCTGAGCCCCAGTAAAAAGCCATGAGCCTCAGGTGGTGACAAGCAGGGGAGATCTGCTCTCACACAGGCAGTGGGTTAAGAGGCAGGAGGCAGCAGGTGGCTGTGGCTCTGTTGCTGCCCTGTGACTTGCCATGACACCATATGCCGGTCCCAGGGCTGAGCATTGCCCTCCCACCCTGACTCGGTCACTTCCAGGGGACCCCCAGCCCTCTGGAGGCTGCTCTGCCCCCCAGCCCACTGCGTGCAGCCAGGCTGGGCTCCCCGGCACGTACACGTGGAGTCGGAGAGGGCGGTGTGCGAGGAGCGCCGCGAGCTGTGCGATGACAGTGACACTCCCTCCCGGCTGGCGTCCTGGCTGCTGCCGCACTGCCCCACGTCCAGGTAGCTGCTGTGGCTCTGCAGGGAGCGAAGCACAAGCGGGGAGATGGTCAGCAGGAGGGACTGGCCCTGGAGGGATGTGCACCCCCCTGAGCCCTCGTTCGCAGACAGACCGTGCTGCTCTGCCCTCTGAGCTCCCCCGAAAGCCTCCAGGCACACAGCACCCTCACACTCCTGCCCTGGGCACCCCGCTTTGGGGTGATGCCTGGGATCCCACCTGATGGCAGCGAGCAGCAGCGGAGGGGACACACTGTGCCATGGGGATTGCTGCCTGTGGTCTGCACTCTGATGGGCCACCCTCCTGCTCCCCTGCCCACAAAGCTGCGGGCAACAGGAAATACGCTTTTGCAGCCAGCTTCTTTCTGCCTGGCTCCTTCAGGGATGTCACAGCTGGCTGGCTGTGGCACACTGGGAGGGGTGGCAGGGGGAATGAATGAAGGTTCATCTAGTTCCAATCCCCCTGCCACGGGCAGGGACATCTTCCACTCGATCAGGCTGTTCACAGCTTATTCAGCCTGTCCTGAACCAAGACAGGCAATTTAGAGCCATGCAGAGGAAAACTTCTCAGGGTCTGACTGACTCATGACACAGCTGAAGGCTTGGAACGAGATGGGAGTAAAGGAAAAGGAGAAGAAACAGCAGATATTTTCCTAAGATTGGCAAGCTATTACTCAGTTTGGTTTAAAAATCTTCTCATTCAACTGTGGAAGGACATGGTACCTTTAGAGAAGAGGATGCCAGTTCAATTGATGACTCTTCGAGGCCAAGATCTCGCCTTCTCTCAGCCCGAACTTCCGCGTAACTAAAAAAACCAAACCAAAAAACCAAACAATGATCCCACAGCTTCTGCACAGGTAAACTGCCATAGAAATTGTACATTCATTTTCTAACCTGATGATGATGACCAAGAATCAATTTTTTTGCATGGTAGCTCAGTGATCCCTACACCAGTGCCTTGGGCAGGACAAGGTCCGGTCCCTCCTTCTGAGGGTGCACACAGTGTGCTGCATCAGAGTTATCACCCTGCACACCAGTGAAAGCTCCAAATACAAACCAGCAGCCACCCAGGTGCAATGTGAAGTGCAGGAATCCCTAGAATGTGCCTCTAAAACTATATATTTGCTTTCCTTACTTTTCTCCCCTCTTAAATAATAAAATATTTACAGTGACAAATGCCACATGATTCACCTCTGGGATAAATCGGAGAGGATGCTTTAAAGACTCTCTGAGTGCTCATGGATTTGTGGGCACTGAGAGGTGCCAGACTTTAGGGTGATGAAATATTTATGAGCCACAACCTCTGTGGGAGGCAAGAGAAGTTGCTGAACCGACCTCATTTATATCATCAAGGCAATGAATTTTCCTGAAACAACATTTTAACTTGTGTGCTTCAATAATATATTTTAAACCTTAACTATCTGAGGCAGAACGGAACTTTAAAATCTATTTAGGACTACATCGTTATGTTTAAGAGGCACTGGAAGCAGAAAGAAGAAACAAGTTCATGCACAATAAATTCAGACCTTAAAGTGAAGCTGAATTCCTTGAAGCAACACAACTGAGAAGCAATCTCTCTGTGTAACATTTACTTATGTTAACATTTCATATGTAGTTTATATCACAGATCATAGAGTCAGAATTAATAGAATTTGGGTTGAAAGGGACCTGAAAGATGGTCTTGTTCCAACCCCTCTGCTGTGGGCAGAACACCTCCCACTAGGCCAGGTTGTTCAGTGCCCCATCCAACCTGGCCTCGAACACTTCCAGGGGTGGGGCATCCACAGCTTCTCCGGGCTTTCAGTGCCTCACCACCCTCACAGGGAAGAATTTCTACCTAAGATCTAATCTAAACCTATCTCTGACAGTTTAAAGCCATTCCCCCTTGTTCTACCACTCCATGTCCTTGTACAAAGTCCCTCTGCAGCTCTCTTGGAGCTCCTTTAGGCACTGGAAGAGGCTCTAAGGTCTCCCTGGAGCCTTTTTCTCCAGGCTGAACAATCCCAGCTCTCTCTGACTGTCTTCACAGGAGAGGTGCTCCAGCCCTCTGAGCACCTTCATGGCCCTCCTCTGACTCACTCCAACAAATCCATATATTTCACATTTACTAGTTCTTGCTCTTCCAGATGTTTGACAGAAAAAGAGGGTGACCAGAAAAAAATTGATTCCTGACAGTAAAGAAATACACAGTGAGCAATCAGTTTACTCAAATTAATGGAGCAAACCAGAATGTGACTATTTTTTCAAGCCTTTCAGTATCTTCTCACCCTTCACACAGTCTTTTTTGAGATGGCTGCAGTAATCCAGCAGATTCCCCTCCAGAAGGTGCATTCACAGAGAATCCCACACATGCGCTGCCTTCCAGCACGGGCTGCAACTCAGCACAGGCAGCTTTCCACTAGGGGGGGATCCAGGGCTGGGTTTGGGTGAGGAATAAGGCCAGCAAGCCAGCAGCTAACTTCAAGTCATAAATATTTAAAGCTCTGATCAAAAGGTTTTGTAGGAGTTATATGATCTCATTTGTGCCCAGAAAGCTGTCTGATTCCCAACAGCTTTAATTCTTTCTATGGCCATGTCACCACTAGAGATAAAAGGGGCATGTAACACACTGACAGGTTTGGCCAAAGGTGGCTTCCAGGCTTTTGGCCCAGTTGCGGGGGGGAAAAAAAAAAAAAAAAGGCAAAAAAAATGGTAAAAAAAAAAAAAGGTAAATAAACCGTATGTTCCCTGTCAGAATAGTTTCATGGAATTACATATCATTTTAGTGTGTCAAGTAGGCACAGCAAATATTTAGTTAACACGAAAGAGAACTAGAAAAATCAATGACTGAACACTGAGACATTACATACACTGTGAAGTGTTTGGTGCTTGCTCCTACCTAACTACCAGGTGAGTGCAAACGATGAACTCGGGCTTGGAGTTCCACTGGTGGTAGGTGATGTAGTAATGTGTCTGCAGCCATATCCACTGCTGCCCTTTGGTCAGGAACCGATAGTAACAGGACTTTCCTTTTCCAAACTGCATCACTGTGTAGCAAAAAGAGAAAGCAATTTACAGCAAACAGGGATTTCATGGTGTGAAAGAGATTAGAAAAACCATTCAGTCCCACCCCCCTGTCCCAGACTGGGGCAGTGTTAAAATGGTTCTTGAGCTCTGTGAACATGACAGATGATACACAACCATGTACCCAGCTCTGGTTTGGGGTCTTTCCTGCTGACTTTCAGGAGTGCCCTTTACTTTTTGAGATTGCTCTTATAACTAGTTACATTCTTATAACTCATGGGCTCCCCCGAAATAAGCATAAATAACATTAATTAAATAAATTATTTGCCTTTCACAAGTACATGAGAATGCATTTCAAAGACTGAAGGTGTGAAGTAAGAATCCTAATAATGGCAAAAAAAAACAAGATAGAGGGGTTTTAACAGTTTAACTGAGAGTTTTCTTCCAAGATCTGGCCTACACCAGACCTGGTATGTATTACCAGGCCATGACCAGAAAAATCTCAAGTGCTGTAATACAACTGGAAAACAATAGGGGAAACTATGTTAAATAACCACATTAACTGTTACAGACTGCTGGGAATGCAAAATGAAACATGCTCACTTAAAGTACCCATAATTAATGCAAAGTAAAATACAAATGCGGTTTAAACAAACTCATTTCACTTGACAGTAGTCAAGATGTCTGCCCAGAGTGTCAACATGACAAACAGAAACTTATCCAGCCACACTAACCCAAGTATTTTTACTCACCTGCACACCTCTACTTTGTTAAAATATCAGCACTGACTTCTTTAGTGATTCCATTAACAGTGATGGGCTGTAGATGAAGCACTTAGCAGAGGTTTTCTGGCTAACATGCTGTGCTGGGGACCCCTCAGCTCCTTGTCCTGGCACAAATGTCTTGAAGCAACTTCTCTAAGTCACTTTGCCAGCACTTTACTTTGTTTCCCTGTGCAGTAAAATGAAAAGATCCTTTCCTACAGGTGTGTTGTGTAAATACTCTTCTAATAGGTAGGAGGAATCCATGGCTGCTAGAAATGTATAACTCATCAAATCAATTTTCTGCAGAATGATCTGACCCACTACCAATACAGTTTGTGTCTACATCAAACTGCCATGCATTACCAAAAGGCCACTGTCTGCTTAAGTATCTCACTTGTGTCTGAATCTGAATGGTCTTTTAAGCAAGCAGCTTGAACTAAGAAGTACTGTACTCAAGTGCAATTAAAATACTCCGTTAATATTCCCATCTACACTCTTGCCACACTGGACACAACCTGTGTGTCCCCCTGTCACAGCTTCTTCCATGTGCTGTACCAGTGCTTTGCCTGGACAGGGCAGAGAAGCCAGCAGGGAAGTGGAGCAGGGAAACTTGACATTCAGAGAAGTATTTTTCCCCATTTTCTTCTAGGTCCCTCAGCTCCTCATACATGCAAGTGGTAGAGGGTTCGTGGTAGAGATGGGAGTGGTTTGCAACTCAGAGAAGGGTTGTCTCCAGTGGACTGTGGGGCTGCTTGGTGGAGTTCCTTGGTCCCAGCACCGTGCTGCTCTGCATCTCAGAGCAATTACAGCATCCCACTTGCTCCACTCCCTGGGGTGTCCTTGTTTCCTTTTGACAAAACACTCTCCTTTCAAGTGGAGACAGCAGAGAGACAGTGTTCCCAACAGGAAACCTGTAAGTAATATTTCTTAGCAAAATACCTTATTACCTAGATGCATTTAGAAATTATGTAGTTCTTTTTCATTGCAGTGCTTGGCAATGCAAAACCACTGCAGGACACACATAATCCTGGCTCAGTATCTCAGTCTGAAATGAACCCAAAAAAATGGAAAAATCAGGGTCTTGGGGATAAAGCATCTCGCATCTGGTAGGCACTGCACACTGGCTAAAAGTAGACCACATCTGCAGACACCTTTTGCCCTTCCTCACGTTAGCTCCAGCCCTCAGCACGATGTGGTTCTTCAGCACTGCTGCGGAACTCTTGCGAGTGCTCCTTCTGCCCCAGCTCCCACAGGCCACACTATTTCTCTTTGCATGAAAATGAACTTCATGGACCTTCTTTGCTGTTCACACATCAGCCTGAACTTGACTCTTCTGATTCGTTGCTTTCCTTTCAGGTTGACCAAACATGAGCCATCTTCACCCACAGGGAAACTGTATTCGGTACTTTGGTATTTAAAATAATACTGAATCCCCAGAAGCATTTTACTAATGAGTAAGTGAGGTTCACAGCATCTAATTGCACAGGCAGGAGATCTAAATGATGCTTTTATAAGGTGTTTTGGTGAGCTGAGCCTCCTGGCTGACTCTGGACCCCAGGGGAATGGCAAGACCCTGTGAACTGTGACAAATCAACAAAAATCGCAGGGCAGAGGAGGGAAAGCTCTGACTCCCAATCTGTTAATCTCATTTCACTCTGAGACAACCTGTGCTCAAACAAGGTATCTGTCAGTTGAGGTATCTGCACAAACAGTTCCTGATCTGAGTGAATTCAGCAGATTTCAACCTCCCAGGTGTCAGCTGTGACAGTAAAAGGTTTTGGACAAGTGACATGATCAGAGACAGACACGCTGCAGAGGGAGGGCAACTTACAGTGTTCATGGCACCGAGCAAGAAGCTCCAGGTCATCTGCGTGGTAGTAATCATACCCTGATGTTCCCAGAACCTCAAAGGGTAAATATCCTATAATAGGTGGAGCCCTAGAAAGGAAGCAAAGGGCAGGGAGTGAGCACAAAACTTGATGCTTTGACATCCTGGCAGATAAGCTGTGATACCAGCAACAAACACTTCATTCATTCACTTGGCAGGGAAATCTGGCATGGATTTTCATATAGGCAGTGATGTATTTTCATATACAAACAAAAAAAACCCACAGTGAGGGAGAGGTAAAAATTGAGAAAATGAAAAGGTGTGTGTTTACTGTTTCCCAGCCTATTCATTATGTGGGTGTAGAGAAAGGCATGTACGTATGTGAGTGACTCAATTCATTAAGGATGCCTGTGAGACACAGCTTGAGAAATGCTATGGCTGATCCTGCACATAACAGCTTGGAGCTGGAGTAAAATTACCCAGTAGGTCGGATGTAAATGTCATCTGGGTAGTAACTGTAGAAGAAGGAGTAAGTGGGAAGCTGCAGTGTCTGTCAGGACCAGCTTGGGAAAAAGTAATTGCTCCCCTGGAAAAGCTTGGGAAACTACAGCCAGCAGAACTTTCTATGCTGGTAGTACAGATAGCAATAGGCATGGGGCTGATTTAGGGCTGGTTTTGCTTTGGCTGGTGGAGAAGGAATTGATGAAGTATTTAGATAGTGAGGTAAGTCATTGCAATGTGCCTATTTTGTTGTCAGTTCTAGATTTTCCATTTTCTAGGCAAAATATGAGATTTTATTTTAAGCAGGTGTCCTAACGCAGCCTTCACTGGAGCCTGATAGTTTATGATTATGAAACAACACTGGAATGTAAGGAGAAAACCATTGTTTTTTTCTCTTCTCCCTCTACCAGCATGTCACACTTAATCCCCCAGTGCTCAGGCACACTCCTGCGTGCCTCAAGTCAAGCACTCAGTGAGGCAGGACCTGTGCTAATGTGGCTCCACCTGTTTGCTCTGGCTGCAGGACGTGCTGATAGTGTGGAGTTCACCTGCCAAGTTCAGTGTACTTCTCAGGAATAGGGCAAAATGGCAAATGACTCAAAATGGGGCAGGTCGAAGGGGATGGTGCCCTTCAAACCTGCCTCTCCTGGTGTGCTGAGTGCTCTTAAGGAAGAAGGCCATAAAGTGACCAAGACTACAAGCAAGAAGTTTTTTCAGTGTAGTACATGAAAGTGCCTCGAAACAGAGTGTGCTGAGCACACAGCCGTCTCTGCCACAATACAGCTTTATTTATTCAAGTAACTTCTCACAGAGCACTCTGTTCCTTCTCCTCATGTGACCCAGCTTTCTGTTAATGATGATAATATGTGTATTTATTAAAGTGTCCTTCCTTGCTGTCTCTTTGGCAGAAGGCATCCCTGTTTCTCCTATTTTTAATGACATGCTTATATTCAAGACAATAATGTCTTTCAGATGCACATCAGATAAACATTAAGCTGATCAGGAAAGCATTATGCTTTCCTGAATCTCACCAGAGCTCTTTATATGAGAAAGCAACCACAAAATGCTCCTCATCTGTCATTTGACAAGGAACTGCCTTGTGGAGCAATTTAAAAGTGTCTTGTTAGCTTAAGTTCCAGCCCTGAGACCTGCAACTTGCTGTGCAAATGGGAATGCACAGTCTTCAGAGAGCCTTTTGGGTGCAGTCTTTTAATAATTGAAGGGAAAATAAGAACAGTACCACAGTGCAGAAGAGAAACAGATCATTATCAAAGTTGATGGGTTTTTCTTCCTGCACACATATTTACATATAGACACAGAATACAGACTTTTCCTATTTTTCTCATGTTTATCTAGATCTATGGAATGCTTTTATTGCATCTATCTTTACTCTGATTTAAGTTGTGATCATGATAGCAAAGGTCCTGACTCCAGCTCCTGCTGGGTACCCTCTGCCCCTGCTGATGGCACACCTCAGTGTCAGGCAGCCTGGGGTGGTGCAAATAAGCAAGAAACAGCAACATTTTCCAGTGTCCTGCAGACTGCACTGGAGAGAGCTTTGAATCAGTGATTAAATGAGACAACTCCCATGATCTCCTGCTCACTCTTGGCTCTGAGCTCACTGCTTGCATCTGGGGCTGTCACAAACTCTGCCTCAGCATCTGCATCATCTTGATTTCCTCTCTGGGGATATCAGTGGGACTGGAGTGTCTGCAGCACCCAGCACAGAGATTCTTCTCTGAGTCATAACCCAGATTCATCAAAAGACTCTTTGACAAGTTTCAAAGTAGCTCCTACTCACCTTTTTCACAGGAGCTGATGGGACACAGCCCTGTGGAAAAGCAGCTCACTTCATCAGTGAAGTGAGGGGCTTGGGTCTCTTTTACAAATCTGAACTTTAATCAGCTGATTCTGAAACTGTGCATTATCAGACAGGCCAATTAGAGTCTAACAAAGCCTGTCCAGCAAGATCTCATCTGAATGAATAATTATCTGACTGTCCCAAACAACACATAATCAACTACAGAGCTGCTGCAGGGTCAGTTCCTCCACGTTTCAAGGTATGAGGTGTGAGGCACACACCTTGTGTTCTACATAAATGAAAGTTATTATTAATTTACATTTGCTCTCTCTCTTTCCTGCCCTAAATGTGCAGATGATATTTAGATTTTTTCCTCACTGATATATTTTTTTCCTTAGAGCATTATTTACTAGTCTTCTATTTTTAGTAATGACTACCTTTGCATAGCTCACAAGGGGAGGGATAATGAAAATGGTAGGATTCTGCAATGTGCTTATGCACATATGTCAAATACAGAGAAGTAAAAGAGTGAATAAAATCCTCCAGCTTCTTTTGAAGAAAATGAATCCTAAATTAATCAGCTTAATAAAGTGGTTCCAGTCTGTTTCATTCACCAAGCTGAATTCTGGCCCACCATATTGCACATTCAAAAACTAATCTGCAATTAAATAATAAAATTCACTGGTTTTTATTTTATTTTTAGAAATTCTATCATTTCTCAAGGTGAAAAATCAAAAATTTATTGACCCAGCAAAAGATTTAGAAGGATTCCTGGAAGCTGTAGGTGTAAAACAGAGGAGCAAAACCAATACAGGGAATAGGACCCACACTGCTCACTTTCAACGAATTATTATCTTGGTTAGAAGATTAGACATTTTTCTAGACATTTTCCATGGTTTCTTACTTGCCTAAAATATGGAAAATAGTGAAGCACTTAAGGATGCCTAACAGCTAAGTTCAGAGTACTGCTACTTACTAAGTTGCATTTAATTATAACCATTCCATTTGGGATCTCAGGCAATAGGTACACAGAGTTTTCTATTTTTAAACTCCATTTTAGTTATTCTTCAGTGACTATATCCAAATCTCTTACCTGTGGTCCAAGAATAAAAACTTCCATTCTAAACTATGCCTCGATGTAAATTCTTCACACGGCTCTTCAACATTGCAGAGCTCCTGCAAAACAGTGGGCACATTCAGACATTTAATTCTATGAAACGACAAAAGGAGCCCGCTATCAAAACCTAGGATGCACCTTGTTGATATGATAAACCACAGCAAAATACAGTGCTTTTAAAGCACTTGACTCATTTTCCTTTAAGGACTGTATTATAGATGCATGAACTGATGAAAAATGGCTGAATAGTTTACCTTGAGCTGAATTTCAGAGCTAGGATAAATAGTCTAAGAGTCTCGTTTTGCACTCTCTAGGCAAAATTCCCCAGCTTTTTGCAAATATTGGTATTTGGATACGGATGACAGCTGCAGGTCCAGCCTCTAACTGAGCTGGCTAATGCCCTCTGAGCAAGCAGCACCCAGGGCTGTTTCCCTGTCACCAGTGCACAGTGCCACTTACAGACCAGCAGGAAGAGCCCATGACATACGTTCTCAAATGGGTTTCAAGATGCAGATGGCCTCCTTACACAAAGGACTGGTGGATGTATGTCTTTGAAGGCTGCAAATTCCCAAGTGGTGCAGCTGGTCCCTTTGTCCTGGTGCCTCTGAGACACCCCACCACAAACCCACCTCTTCTCAAAATCAGCTCCCGCTTCATACCTTACCTTTCCAAAATACACACGTATGTCATCTCCCACCCGCAGCAGTGTCCTCTCTCCTCTGCTAACCCTGGCACAAGCAGCCCGTGCTGCTGACCCTGCTCCCGAGCAGCAGATCCCGTGCCCGAGGGCAGAGCGCTCACCTTTAAGAACTGCGGTGTGACCAGACGAACAGTCGCTACCAGGCAGATCTGCTCCTCCGTGGCTGACCTGAAAGCTCGTGCAATAGCTGACTCAAAGCCATTACAGGAGGGTGTAGGCACTAGGAACAACCAGACAATTTATTTAAGAAGAAGAGGAAGGAGATCTTTCTTTTCATGTTAAGACAGGTACAGTGACTGATGAAACCCAAGCAAGAAACACCTCCTACCACAGGGTGATGCCACACTGATCCACGATGATGTTATTTAAAGCATGACCCTTTAGGCTCCAAGTTACACAGCTGTCAACACCTACCTGCCCCTGGCTTGCAGGGGAGCTTTGTAAGAGCTCTGAGCAGCTCACAGTGTGCAGCTGCAGTCTCCTTGTCAGCCTTTCTTCAGGTCAACATTTGCAAGATTCAGGATTTTACAGGCATCTCAAACCACCTAATCTCTATAAAGTGTCATTTCACTGCCACAAGTGAAACAGAATACCATATTTTACTGGCTATTTGAATAAGTAGGCTGCTTTACAATTGGCATTGGGTCAAAGAGAGGTATTTTCAGTGTGGTATCAGCTTTAGGCACAGCATGCAGGAAAGTGCACTCTTTGATCAACAGCCTCCCCACCACTTTTGTATGAAAAATGTATCCAATGTATGCCCAGCTCATTCCATCCCTGACAATTATGGGGGGTTTTCAGCAGAAACAGAGCCTTTAGGATGCTACAGATCAACACAGTTTAAAGGAGAGGGGTGGAGAGGCAAAGGTAGCTGGAACAGTAACTTACCATGAGTAAAATATTTAAAATCCACTACAAATTTCACATATTCATACATCAGGGGTTCATTTGGATCTAAGCTGCCTCTTGCTAAATGGCAACAAAACTCTATTTGTTTTTCTGCTGAAATGAAAGAGAGGGAGACACAATGTTGTTAGAAGTCTGCACTTAAGCTCGCTCACATACTTATCTACGAACCCTGCTCCTGTGGTATCTGAGCACACCCTGCTGGGACGCTTCTGATACCCAGAAGTAAATATATAACATCCTAATAATGGCATCAGCTGTTTCTGCTTAAGGAAATGTATTCTCACCCTTTTCTCTTGTTTTTGCAGTCACCCCAGTAAGCTGGGTGTGAAGCCCTGGCTGCACTGTCAGCAGGATTTTTTCCCTGACTTCATGGATGCAGGATTCCATGCAAAGCCATTACATGGTATTGCAGTTCTGTGCTCTGGCACCGCTCAGTAGGACCCAGACCCAAAGGGCACTGAACTCACCCGAAGCCTTTCCATTAACAGTGGAGGGCACCGTGCCAAACTCTAATCCAGTTTTCTGCCCCAAGTCTGAACTCTATGGATCAGACCACGCGGCCAGAGGGAAACCATCCCCAGGGCAGAGCATCATCGGGCTGCTCAGAGCATCATCAGGCTGCTCAGCTCCCACTGATGCTCACGGGGCAGCAGGGAGGGGAGCCCAGTGCTGCTCGGGGCCTTGCCAAACCCATGGGGAAAGGGGTGGGGGCCCAGCACAGGCTTGGTGAAACACAACCCTTGGTGCTGGGAAGATGCTGCTGCCTGCTCTGGTCATGGGGACATTTTCTGGGGGAAAGGGACATTCTGGGGGTGGGACAGCAGCGAGCAGTACAGACCCACATGGACTATTCTGATAGGAAGGCTGGTGCCTAAGTTACGTTAGGGCTTCTCTCATGCCCTGCAACATGCAATCTTCCTAAGGAATAACGGCTTGGCCAAAACTGTTTGGGATTTCTCCAAATTTTTTTTCCCCTAAGCCCTGACTTCTTTCTCAGACTTAGTCTAGCATCCCACCTGGGGAAAAGCATCTACTGAGGGCAATTCCATGGGGCAAAGCCGATTATAAAACAAAGACTATCCAAATCAAAGAGCAAGTAGTGGGAGCACAGAGGAACATTAGAGATGTGATGCACTAAAACCCACAAATGCAGCAAAACCGAAGTGGCAGGCAGGAGCATTAAATAGCTGGAGAGCTCTGTGCAGGCTCCCCCGGGAGCTGTTTACCTTTGGCAAACTTCCCTGACCGACAGACAAGAGCAGAGCTTACCATTTAGAAAATCAGCTGCAACAGGATCTGTCATGAGCACATGTGGAGAAAGGAGCTTGTAGACTTCGCTCTGCTCCCGCTCAGGCAGAAAGTTTAATATATTTTGGTCCACCAAATCTGACTGATACAAAAGAATGCTTTGTCATGTTCAGCAGTACAGCCTGACACAACCACATGCCTTTTCACCCCACAGCAGAGCACAGACTCTGCTGGTCTGGCGTGGATGCCTAAGACAAGGTATCCAGTCAATCTGCAGATGGATCTAGGGCAGAATATAACCCCTAGGCTATTTTACCCCTTTTATTTACAAGCACACTTTATTTACATCTATTTGCAAAAGGCTGAACGAGTCCAGAGATTGTCCTTCAGCTCAGACGTATATAGGTTGGAGAAGAAACCCTGGTACTACAGGAATATAACATGATGAGAAGTGAAATATTTTTCTTTGAAAGCAAGACACAAAAGAGGGAGAGCTCCTCCCCACATCCTCCATTTGTCTTCTAGGCTGAACATCTGCCAAATCAGCTTGACCTGCAAGCAATTCAGTGCCCATCAACCCACACATCCTGACCAAAGGGGTTCTACCAAAATGTCAGCACAGATTTGTTCTTTGCACACCAGGACATTCAGGTAACTGTCCTCACATATGGCATCCTTGGTGCTTCACGCTTAGCACCAGATAAAGAGAAAAATGTTTTTGAGGGGCCAAGCCGAAATTTCTGCACCTGAAAACTAACTGGTTTCTAGAAGTTCTCCTGGAAAACCCTGAGGCCACACATTTGTTACCAAAGACTATGGCCTTGAAGTAGAAAAACCCAACGTCATTAGAAGAGCACAGATTCAGTTCTGAAATAATATTGATATTACCTAAGAAGAGCTTCTGCACAGATTTCACAACCATAAGATCTTCCATAAACCTGGTGGGACAAACACCTCCCAGACCTTTAGATGTGCAGCCAAGTGATGAGTACAGCAATTTTGCATAGTTGGGTTTTTTTTAAGCTAACTCATAGACCCTGAGAGAGAATCCTTTATTCACAGGAACTTGAGAAACGCCACAAGAGTTTGTTGGTTGACCTCCCACTCACAGTCAGTTGCCTCTTTGGTTGGACAAAACCAATCCCCAGCCCTGAACTGATGGATTTGCATTAAGAAGGGGAATGACCCTTCAATGTATTGCGTGGTCAGAACTTACCGGTAAGTGTCCTAGCAGAGATGAAACACTATCAGATACATAAATAATAATCCCATCAGTGGTAAGAGCAATGAGAAAGCCATCTAGTGCCTAATGATAACAGGCAGAAAAAGAAGAAAAAAAACCAAAACAGAATTATGCAAGGGAAAAACTTAAAATACAATAGGCTAATTGATTCTTTAGTGATGCTTCTAACAGCTTAAACCTAGGAGAAATTAATCATGGAAATGACAGTTCAACATGGAAAAATAAAAATTACACATGCTGTCTAATTTAACATTCTTTTTATATTCTTATTTTCTCATTCTCATTATTATTAAATTGACTTGTATTTTTCACTCAGTCGGTATTTATTTAACATAAAGCTAGACAGTGATGCTTAGAATTTCAACACCCACACAATCCTGGTGAGTTCAGTCACTTCATTATGTGTTCTGAATTACACAATAGTTGACAAACTCAGTGCGTAAGATGTTAGATATCATCATGGCAAACCCAGCATTGTGGATGGATGGATGGATAAGCAGAGACAGAAAAATTACACAATTATGTATTTTTAGCAATTTATGGACCATATGGAGAAGA
Organism: Pardalotus punctatus; assembly: GCA_013400915.1. Lineage (NCBI taxonomy): Eukaryota > Metazoa > Chordata > Aves > Passeriformes > Pardalotidae > Pardalotus > Pardalotus punctatus. The sequence continues at coordinate 260,977 of VZTX01030333.1, read as the reverse complement.
TCTAAAGCCTTATTTATTTTGCTTAAAGCACTGGTTTGTAAGGCTAGTGACAAAACAATTTTAAGGCTTGTTTTGTCTCCCCTTTCTTGTTCACAGTGGTTTCTGTCCCAGAGTCAAAGCTCTCTGTCCCTTTTAAGTCACTGCCTGTGCTTTTCTCCTTGGGTGCTGTGCTCTCCCTGTTCTTCACAACATCTCCTTGTACCATTTACTCAGTGTCTGTCCTTATTCTTCTCTAACATCAAGATCTGGGTTTAATAGCTGGGCAGCACCGTGCACAAAGCCAGCTCTTCTAAAGACACTGTCAGGCTGCTCTGCAGCTCAGCTACAGGGAGCCAAAGATGCAGCATTCACCAACTCCCCCACCTCACTGACAGACTCTGCCTTTGCTCAAAATGAGTCCTCTCTGGAAAAAAAACACTGATTTTAAGTGAACTGTTTAATGGTCTACCAGAGCCCAGCAAGCCAGCAGTTCTTTAAGGGCTTGCTCTCCCCCACCAGTTCCAATCTATGGGGGGAATTTCTTTTAATTCAGCCAGAACAAGCTATCTTGTTTGGTGAGAGATTCCCAGAAAGAATGAACAGACTTTTCCAGAGAGGTGAGTCATGACATCCTGATGAAAAGGAACAACTAAGACACAGCAGCACCTCCCAGCTCAGCCCAGCATACACCCTTATTTTGGTGGGGCAAAGAGCAGCAGCTGCCCACGCAGGGTAGGAGATGTCCCTGCCAGAGGAGCATGCAGAACAAACCCAGAGCCACATCCTTAAGAAAGGAGAAAATGCAGGCTTGGGGGGTGTTTCTAGAGAGGCAAAGCGTTTTAGAGGTGGGAGTATCAGAGCTGTTTTCCTGAATGCACTTAAAGGCAATTCAAGCAAAAGAGGCAGCACTCGCATCACGAGGACAGCAGCACACAGCAGCAGCTGCAGAGGCAGCACAGGCGATGCTGCCTGGCTAATGGCATGTGGGAGGAAGAGAGCTGCTCTGCTTTTTTCATGTCCTTTCAAGTTTTTCCTAAAACTGCCAGCTCTAGCGGCTCTTCTGAGAAAGGAAATTCTCTTTTTCCTCTCTCACCAGGCCAAATCTGGGCCAAATGAGTCTTCACTCCTAAACGAAAAGCCATTTATCTTCAAGGAGAAGCAATCATATTTTTAATTCTGTGTCTGCAAAGCATTTAGCACAACACTGGTCTCTGTCAGGTTTGTATTGTATGTGCCAGCAGAGTAGAAATCATTAATATTGGGACCTACAGGTGAACAGGAACTGTATATCCCTGAACTACTCCACTGAACTGATTATTTCTCACTAATCTATTTAATTTCTTCTTACCTCTAACATCAACTGGGTGAACTCCTCGTTGCTAAGAAATGAAGGCTTCCAGTCTTGTCTAATCTCACAGGCTTCTGTCTGTGCTGTGATTTCTTAAAGAGAAAATATCAAAAAAGCAACATGACTCATGATACTTGGATTTTTTTTTTCATTTTCAAGTAACACTAGATTTCTTTAAAGAGGCTTTTAGAGGAATCATCCTCAGATCATTCTTCACACAAAGCCTTCTTGCATGCAACAGTCATTTTCCATGCCATCACAATACAAATGCATTAGAAATCTAGAAAGGGAAATGGAGACATTTTGGGTAGTATGAAGAAAACCTTAAAATATTAGGGTCAGTGGGCTAATTTCAGAGTAGTAGAGCATCCCTGTGAGCAAAGGGTGTCTTCAATTCCACAGTTGTTTCAGAAAGGCTCTTGTCAGTGCCCAGGCAGCAGGACAGGCTGATGGTCATTTCCTAATCCAAGGGATTTGGGAACATGGCACAGAATCCCCTTTCCCCTGATTTTTGTAATGGGTGCTGTTCCTCAGCTTTTCCCTCCTCAGATTCTGTTTGAGAGTGCACAAATCATGCCAGGGGATACAGAGGCCAGTGAGGGAAATGATGTCTCCACAGTAAAAAGCATACAGCACGGCACCTTTTCCAATCTGTCCAATCCAATGTTTAACTGGTCAGCACTGCATTCAGCTCTAGCCCATTTCCTGAGGACAACTGCTGTGCTATTCTGCCCCTCACTTAGGCTCATGTGCTCTCTGGATGTCTGAGATGCTCGGGAAAAACAGTTTTCATTTTCTGAGTGGAAACGGATGCAGCACCAGCACCCTCCAGTACCTTTCTGTTTCTGTAGGAAGTCGATGGTCCTCTGTAGTATTGTGGACTTGTCCATCTTGAGCGGGTGGCCGTGGCCCTGCAGCATCGTGCAAAGCTCTTTAATGAGGACATTGAACTGGTCTCTCCTCTTCTTCTCAGATTTGTTGCGTGATGCCCTGGGCGACAAACATAAAAGCTGCTAAGCAGAATGAAGGACCCACAGCTCAAACCAGGGTGAGGTAAACTACCCTTCCCCAGCAAAACACTTTGAATGCAAGAATCTAAACTCAGCTGGGAATGTTAATTTGTTTAAAACTGGGCTTGCACACAAGGATTTTGCTGGTGCTTAGAGCATTGTAGCAAGACCGAACTCACGGGCAGCAAGGAACACCTGGAGGTAACAAATACATTTGGGTTCATTTGGGAAAGACCATATCTTACATACATTTCTGCAGCAGTTCCCGCTGTTTGAAAAGCAGTGATAGTGAAGGTGTTGTGGGAGAAATTCCTTCAGTAAGAGAAATGTATGTTCATGCATGTTCATGGTTTGCTCACTTAATTTTTATGAACTTTTGTTTTGCAGTTAGTACACAGACATATAAACGTCAAAATGTGGAGGGTTTTTCTGGTTTGTACTTGCAAAAGGAGCTTATCAAGAGACAAGACTGTGCAGAGACAACTGAACTGAAGAATAAAATCTTGTATGGGGTCTTGAAAATCTACTGCTGTGATATATGAAAAAGGGAATGTTAAGAGTCTGGCTGCAGAACTACAGACTAATTTTCAGTTCACATTGATACAATTTGAGAATGTTTTATCAGGGTTTTCCCCTCCACTATAAACAATGAAGGAGAAAGCAAATCCAAAGTTGCTTCCAAAGTGTTTTTTCCAATGCTCATATCTGAGATAAAGCTCTTTTCATACAACCTCTTCCAGTAGTAATTAACTTGCTTTACAAGCGTATTCATGATGATACTTATTTCCTGTGATCTAGACTGAGGGTGGTATGCAGAAAGCATTTCCATTCATATTCAGGCTGGCATTTGGATGTTCTCAGATCCAGCATTTACGTTCACAGCCATCTCTGTTCTGGCACTCGTGTACAATGACTAAATAGAACTGAGCCAAGTGCTTCTGCGACAGGAGACTAACTCAGACCTGTGCTAAAGCAGCACTGCTAAGGGAACTCTGCCCCAGGTGGGCACTACTGCTTGATGCCAATAAAATCCCAGGCCAGGAGTCCTGCTTCAAGATAATAAATAGCCATGGGAGGGCATGAGATCCTGAGGCACAGCAATGTAATTTAAGGACCACTCAGCCAGAAAATCCATTGCTGGGGTGGCCAAACTCTATGAGAAGCCTGAAAATGGTGACCTAAGTTATGCTGCTTGTGGTCAGCTGTACACAGCCTGCAAACTGTGTGAGGGCTTTGCTTCTGACATCAGTGGGGTGAAGTTATTTGTCAAGCACTGGACAACACAGCATTCACAGTTCTCCTCCAGGAGTGTATCCCATCATACCTCTTTGCCCTGTCCTTCTCATCTTCATCCATCAGTTCGTTTACACAACACAGGGCTCTGCAAGGAAATGACAGAAGTACTTATTGAGACATTATTCCCTGGTCTTGCTAAGAATGTCAAAATATGGAGTGTACTGGTTTGTGCTTTAGGACCTCCTGGATGTTTCACTCTTCCCTTTCCCAAATTCCACTCTTGGTATGCCCTTCCTTGCTTATTCAGTCAGATATTGACGCATGAGAAGTGAGACCGTTGCTACATGCCCAAACATTCAGCTACAACATCACAAATTTAAAGGGAAAGAGCTAAAAGCCAGCAGCCCCTCAGCCTGCCTTTGTACCGCCCTCTGAGCCGGGATAGGGAATCCTGCTGAAGCACTCAACTCTGCACAGGAATCAGCATCGTCCTGGCAAATGTGAGAGCAAAACAGAGAGAGATCTGACCTGGTGTCTGCAGCAGGCAGCACCACAGCTGGTCCTGTTTTGGGAAATCAGACAGGCTGCTGGGTGGTTTCAAGCACTGCATTGCTTGAAACACATCTGAGATCTCTTTCCCAGTGGAAGGACATAGGAGAAAGAAATTGTGCTAATCCCCTAAAGGATTAGTATTAGGCAACAGTAGGGTATTATCAGGATATCTAAGAGATGATATGATAGACAGGTTCCTCCAAAGCATCCTGCAGCCAATGACTCCTGGTGGCACTGGTGGACCTCTCCCACATCATCTCAGCTGAGTCCTGGGATTCACAGCCAAGGCTCCAAGTTAAAACTTCCTCACCCAGCACTACCCAGGGAAGGAGAACAGTCCCAACAACTCCCAGGAAGGACACACAGTGCTCTCGAGCCCCATTAAATTATGGAAAATTCAACACAAGGGTAACTTCTTCACTGGTGCCGTGCTTTCTGTGACTCAGATGGACTGAGTTTGAGGGACAGAGAGCCAGGGAGGTGCAGGTGAGGCAGCTGCTGTCACTCCACGCCACATTGCCCAGGTCAGCCCTGCTGGAATGCACCCCGTCAGACACCTCCAAAGAGGAAACTGCACCCGTCCCCACCGTCAGCACCAATCTGCCTCCATCTCCAGCGAGCACTTTCTCTGCAAAACCTTTCCCATGCTGCCCAGGACTCAAGGGGCATTTTTCAATAGGTACATCCAAAAGATTTTCTCCGTTTTGATACTCCAAGCTCAAATAACTTGGTAGCTATAAAAGTAGCACAAAACAGAACCACCCACAACTGTCAGGAAGTCAAAGCTCACAGCAACAGCTACAGAATTTTATCCTTCCTTCCCTGCTCCAGGGCAAGGATCTCCCTCCCTGAAGATGACCTGGGCAAAAGAAACTATATGAATTCTTTTGTTATGAACGCACTACATAGAGAGGGAGTGGTTCTCACTGCCTGAGTCACCAAAAACTACAAGCCAAATTAGAAATTACCTGTTCTATTCCTCAGATTCATCAGTCCAGACTGACAGAGTGGGATTAGCACTTCTTATCACCATGTAAATAGAGACGGAGAAAAATTAATCCTGGAAGGAAAAGCAAGTCCAGTTAAAACACAGTTGCAGGCAAGACTTAAGTCTAGAAAGCAGCAATCACTTCACGCTGAGAAAAGTCTACGACCACAAATTAGAAACATGCCCAAGTATGACTGATGGAAGCTCAGCAAAGCCTCCAGCAATGGGAGCTGGACCAAGTTCTTGGGCTCCTGGCTCTGTGGGCACCCCCTGCTGCCACAGAAGCAGCCTAGGAAGGCCAGAGTGACCTCTGATGTCCAAAAAGCCATGTGACCCAGCGGGGTGGCGGAATGGCCCTGCTGGCTTGGAGCCACTGAGGATCAACTGGAGCTCTTCCAAAGTATGACAGTTTACCTGGTGTGCTGGGAAAACCAGAAGTATGACCTGTACCCCGTTTATCAAATCTTGCAACTAAAACCTCCTTCAAGACAAACACGATCAGCAAAAGTCAGCACAAGCCACAACCACCCACCTGTGGATGAACTTAAGGCTTCCCCTTAAGATTTGCTACTGAGGGCACTCACAAAATCCAGGGAAAATATCATGTAACTCCTGACACCCTCAGTGAAGCTCCAACTGGAAACAACACCTGTGTGGCAAACCTAAACTCAGTGGATCTGTTCTGTTTCTGTACTCACAGTGGCCGTACACTGGTCAAGTGACACTTTAATTCCAGTTCAAAAGGAGCCTGTGATCTTATCTGTTACCCTATTGAGTCAAGGCAGTCATCACTGCTGCTCATCCCTCAGTGCTGTTCTAGCAAAATCACACAATTGCTTCTTCTCTAGAAGAATAACCCCTACAGAAGTTTTGGTGACTTGGGATAAGTTCAGAGATATCTAGGTATAAGAAAATTCTTTTTAAAGCAATGGATCAAATTGTAAAAAATGCTTGTGGATACACAGAAAGATCTACCACAATTTTTCAGAGAATGTTCTTTGTACGCCAACTTAAGCATGCAAAAAATCAGCTAAAGAAAAGGATTCTTCCTGAGCTTGGCATGCAAAGCACTATTTTATAGAAACTGTATTTTATAAAAATTTTGCCCACAGGTTGTCTAACAACTGTAAGCTCCCAGGAAGCCTGGTGGGCTTTCTGCCTCGTTCACATGGTTGGCCTCCCACCCAGCAGGAGCAGCAGCAAGTCGAGGGAAGCTGTTTGGTCACCAAGAAAGTCAACAGCCCAGCTAAAGCCCTCTGAGTCTAAACTGGGCAACGAAGCCTGGATTCTCCAGTCTCCAGCAGGAGCTTCCACACCCTGCTGCAGCACAGCTGATGTGAGCTGCCAGAGGCAGGGGACGAGGCTCCCTAAGGAACGGAGCAATGCCCTCAGCCAGCACCAGACCTCGAGGAGCTCACAGAATAAATGGCCATAAAAGAATTCACAGGCCCAACCACACAGAGCAGCTCTTTGCATGATGCAGCAGGACGGTGAGCTAGGAAAAGTCTTTGTGGAAGACACCTAAGGACAAAATAATCTTAACCGGATTAAGCACTTCAGGACTACATTTAGCTAAGTGCTCTTTGTCTTGTTATGAGACAGAGCTAAATATAGTAACCAGAATACTTAAGAATAGTTTCATAAGGGTTGTATACACTCCTCAGCCAGATAAGGCATTTAGCACTACTGACAGCAGTATGTCTGCAGGTTAAGAGTATTTTAAAGAGCTCCAGATAGAATCTCTTTGACCTTAACTGTATTAACCAGAGGGATCAAAATTTATTTATTGCCTCTTGAAAATCCCCTTCTGTAACACTTTGAGAGAGGAATTCCTGAACTCTGTGGGCAGATAAAGAGGAAACTTGTCAGTGCTGCTGGCATCATTTGTCATCCCACCTACAACAGGTGAGGATCAGCTTTCTCACAAAGCAATGCACATCCATCACTGCTTAATGCCCTCTGTAAAGAGAAATTATTTTTTTCCTCCTTTGTACAGGGAGTCTCAAAAACCACTCACAGCATTGTAAGGGCATGTTATATTTTAGACTTTCAAATATCACAGTATTTGAAGTTGTTTCCAGGGTTACGGAAAGGGTAATATAGCCAAATGACAGCCTTAATAAGACAAATGGACTTTGCAGACAACAACTAATAGTTAAAGCATCATTCCATGCTATCTGCTATATTCTGGCACATCTTTTACTGAAGAGAGAATGGCAGAGTGATTTTTAAAAAATTTTCTGTTTTGCAGAACTATCTAACTTCAGGAGCTATCTAAAACTGCAAACCTGTGACTAAAGAAAATATTTATTTATTGACTTGCAGAAAATCATCAAAATACTAACATTACCTTGGGTTAATTCTTAATGGAACAGTCAGAATTGTGCCCCAAAACCAACAGTTCCTACGAATACTATATTATAGGTTAAATTTTAATTATTTGGTTATGTCATTGATGGCAAGGCAAAGAAAGTGCTATGTGAGATGCTTGCCATTTCTTTGTGATCAGCAATGAATAAAGCTTTCATCCATCACCTAAAAGTATCCCTGAACCCAGATGATTTGATTGCTTTTCCCAGCTATAACAACTGGTCTAATGAAAAACATTACCTATGCATAAAAACTTTGTTCTGCTTATATTTTCATAGAATTTTGCATTAAAGTAACATACAGCAGTTAGGGAGTCTTCAAATCCATACTGTAGGAAACATTTTAATTATGGAAATGTGCTGTGCTAATAATTTCCACAGACTTTGCATGCAATGAATTCATCAGAGAGCCCTCAATTACAAGATGCCGTACATTGTGGCACAATGCAGTCATAAATAAGAGAGATAATGCATTCTCCAGCAATACGATTTATATGTCAGTATGCCAGTGTTTCATTATTCTTGAGGCAACAGGAGGGCGCAACTGTGGTTGGCAGCAAAACAGCTGATTTCATTTTTAAAAGGCAGAATTTAACCTCTTCAGTAAAGTGCTACTCATTCAACTATGAGATGCTGATGTAAATGGCGTTTGAAAAACCAAACAGCGTGGCTGAATCCCTATGGCTGCTCAGCACAGGAAGGGTCAGCACCTCTGCTGATGCCCAGCAGCCCCGAAGTCCTGGCCCTGCTGTGCCACCCACCCCATGCTCCTGGCTCCCCTCCTGTCACACAGAGACAAATGTTTGTCCCAGCACCACAGCCAGTGGGCAGCAGCAGCAGCAGCTCAGCACGGCTGTGGCGTTCCCACCTGCCGGAGCAGCCACAGGGCACGGGCTCAGCACTGCTGTGTCACCGCTCAGCGCCAAGGCATCTCGCAGAAATGCAAAGACCAAACCAGGTGTGGCAAAGGAGTTGCATATCTGTGTTATTTGATCTGCTTGATTAATTTTTTCTGCATGCATTTCACCCTCTCCTTTCCTTGCCATGCCTTCCTCCTGTTCACTCTTTCCTGCCCTTCCCTCGCTTATCTCCCTTACTTAACATCTACTGGATCACAATTCAGAAAATTGGATCTCTCTTGAACATGGTTTCTCTCCATCTTGTTTTTTCTTCTATCACCTGCTTTCATCTTTCCATTGCTTTCTCTTCTCCATGTTCTTCACTTTCCTCTTCTCAAAAGAGAAAAAAAAATGTTACAAGGATCTCAGTTTTGACAATCACCAGCCATTTCACTGTGGGAACTTGGCCTGCCCAGGTCTGAGGCACGCATTTCTGACAGGCTCTCTTTAGGGACACACTGCCTTAGGAATCATGCTGGTGGGGATCTGACAGGTTTTGGCTCCCATGGCACCTTGGTCCAGCACCAGGGGTCCTGTCCTGCCTGACAGCTCCCAATCCCAGTTTCAGACCCTCTTTGGAGGAACTGGGGTCTCCCTCAGGTCAGGGGCAGAGCTGTGCAGCTCCAAGCTCTACAGAAACACCACCCTACATCCCTGGTGTGGGGTGGCCACTGTGGGCAGTGCTCCAGCACAGCACACCCGTCCATGGCACCAACACACCCTGCAACTCTTTGGGGGTACCACGAGTACACCTATATTTTCTCACAGCATCTTTTTTTATTAAAACATGGGTGATAGTGGTCAGTGGGTGAGGGAACCAAATGTTGTGTGTTCCCCCTTTGTTAACCTGCCAAAAGTGGGCTTTTTGTGCCACTATTGTAACTGTTGCATCTCAATGCACTCACTCATCTACAGCATACTCTCCCCTGGTTTATTGAGCTCTAAATTTAGCTTGTTACCTGCAACAGATTTATGACTACATTCATTATAGCAGCAACAGCTTCAGACAGAAGCTAAGAGGTGCCCAAAGAAAATGGATTATACAAAACAATTACACCATAAAAAAGGCTGTATTGGAGCACTGTGATTCAGCACAGAAGAGAAATAAAAGATACAGGAAGGAACAATGCTGGTGTGTTGGGGTTTTTTGGGTTTTTTGTTTTTTTTAACCAGTATATGGTGCTTTTGACAAAAGAAAGGCAGAAAAGCATTAAAAACTAACAGATACTTGAAAATAAAAGATGATTACTGGAACATTTTGTTCTCTAGGATTTTTGTCAGATCCTGGAGAAAATAGCTGGCCAAGTTTGTTCTGTTCTATCAAATTGCTGAACCTTGCAGGGTAAAGACACAACACTGTAGAATATTATTCAAAATGTCTCTGGGGTTACTGTAACAAGAAGAGCATGCATCTAATTAATTCTATCAATTTGTCTAATGGCCTCTTAAAATTCCCAAAACATGGCAAAAATCAGAATGCTGATTTACAACGCTAAGAAATACAAAACTGTACGATGGGCACAAGCAAGGTAGGATAGAAATGCATATGCAAGTAATACTTTCGCAGTCTTGGGTGAATACCTGTGTTCATTTGTAGCCACTCAGTTACTACAGGAAAGGTAAATAAATGTGTGTTGTAATGTGAAATTATGTTATCTAACCTATTAACAATTCTTTACCATACCTGACTCAGACATAGAGCCAAATAATCCTCAAATAATAACATGGCTTTCCCTCTTGTAGGATGGGAGCAAAGATAGCTGCTTGCAGTCAATCCTTCAGCAGCAGTTGAGATCGTGTGTTTTCATGGGACTGCTTCCAGGAAAGGTACACAGAGCTAAAGAGTAGGCAAGAATATTGAAAGTGAACGGTCAGAAGTCTTTTGAACAGAATGTTCTCCAAAATTTCCAGCTCTTTAAGCTCTGATTCTGTTTCTGGCTGATCCAAATGATGCAAATGCATGTGTGTGGGGGTGAGTGCACAAACACATATTTTACTTCAGAGCAATTTGCAAAAAAAATACTGAGAGCAATTTCTACCCAGGAAAGCAGTGGTGACATTCAGGATGACTCCTGCAGCGCTCACCTCCTGATGTTGGAAGTTAAGTAACCATTCCTGCTGGGTGCCTGGGAAGGGAGGTGAGCAGAGCTCCCTCACTCCTGCCTCAGGCCACTTCCTATCATATTCACTTCTCTGGCAAAGCACAAGGGAGCGGGGGGTGTGGGAAGGTTAACCCAATGAATTTCAGCAATGAAGAGTCACTTAACAAGCTTAAAAAATCCCTCCCAAAGCTATTGATTCTCCAGCTTAAAAAATTTGAACACCATCTGATCATAAACCTGGTGCTGAAATCCTAGCTCATTTCAGGATTTCATTCAGAAGAGTTTTAACACTATCAGAGCCAGCCAGGGAGGGACATCTTTAAAAGAAACCAGCATTCTGCTCTGTCAGCAGTGTTATCGTCTGCAGAACTGCCTGCAAAGCTGGTGCTGGGCACCCTGACAGCTCCTGCTCTGTTTTCAGGGATCGCCAGCTGGAGCAGGGATCACCCGTCTCCCTGGGAGGTGCTGTGTGTTACTCCCACCAAGAGGACACAGCTCGCATCAGCCGCACTGGTGGCATTAAGGGAGGTCATCCGGTCCTTTTTCGGGTTTGGATTTTGTTTTGGCAACAAGGTAGGTACGAGGACAAACATGTCAAAGCTGCTTTTTCGGATGCATCACCCTGAAATCCCTCTTGTAATTCCTCTTCTCTTCTATTTACTACTGGTGAAACTCATCCTAAGCGGAGAGCTACATAAAGTCTATGTGTCGTTAAACTGCCTGCTTTTATGCTTTGAGCTCTCCCTGTGCACAAAATAAATGTAATCATTAGACAGCTAAGAAAATCAGTGGTCTAATTAAACTAAATACCTTATCCTCTATTTTTCTGAGTAAGAGAACACCCCCAGCAACTACCAGTTCATTGAAAGAGGCAATAGTAGCATTCATGTCCTTAGCTGTTCTCTTTTTCTCTTTGAACAATACATTTTTTGCTTTGTTTCTTCTTTGCCTTTCTCCATCTTGTATATAAAATGCATTTCAGATGCTTGAGGATGGTACAGATAAGGAGGCGAGCACTTGTGCTTTGTGTTAGCTTGTGCTGGAGTTTGAATTCATATTGCAAAAATAAATGTGAGGCCTGAGGGGCTGCTTGCCTCATACAGAAAAAAGCAGAGACCTTCAGCTGGGTGAGGAGGGGATCCTAGGTGGTTCCTGGACCACACTTCAGAAGTGCTCTGCTCCAGTGGGGGCAAAAACACTGTGTATGACTTGGCTTCACGATCCATCTACTCCCAGGCTGCAGGACCAGCAGATGGTAGGAGCTATTTGTGGGCTGGAGGATTTTCTTTCAAAATCGAACATCTTTTCCCTGGCCATCACTCTATAAACATGCTTCAGCTCACTTCAAAGCCCGACAGCAGCCACGGTCGATCCTGGAGCCAGGATGCAGCCGTGGAAGTGATGTACTCACTGCCCACGAAAGCAGGAAGAGCCTAGCAGCTCCCCAGCCCATTTCAGGAAAGCAGCTTGATGCTATCAGGACTCTTCCACTGCCTGAGCAGATGTTTAGCAGAGCTGCTCCACCCCTGCACAGCAGATCTGCCCCTCTCCAGTGTGCACAGACTGACTGTGTGTGAAACAAATCACAGCCTGCTAGAAGCACGTGGCTTCCCACACCTGCATCACCCTGACAGGGATCAATCCTATGGCTCTGGATCCCCCTTCAAAGAAGGGGCAATTCTGCTGGTCCTCTGCTGCTGCTGGGAACAGGTGGGAAGGCAGCTGGATGGGCTGGATGCTGCACAGTCTGCAGACAGCCAGCAACCTTTGGCTCTGTCATTTCTGCTCTTCCTTAGATCTGCTTGGTCCTCTACACAGTCTGGGGAGCCCTTCAGCTGGCGAACTCTTGGAAGTCTGGTCCTTGTTCAGTATCCTTTGATTTCTACTGAACAATGTCTACTTTTCTGACACTTTGCAAGCAGCTCGCTGCCATCCTTTCTCCTGTCTAATGCTTTTACATCAGGAAGTCTTGGCACACTCTACAAACACAGTTTTCCATCCTTGTTGTACAAAGGAGGAAACAGGGCCACACATTTTACTTCTGTCTCCTTTTTACAAGTGTCCTAGTTTTGGGAAGCTGAATTTGAAACAGTGAATGCAGTTACATCCTAATTTTCAGTAATGCTGAAATCCAGCATAAGCACATACAAATACTGAACATTTTGGAAAAGCTCGACCTAAATCATTGACCCAAGGTCATGCAGCAGAGTTAAGAAGTGAATCCAGATGTCCTGATGATTAGCTCTGTCTACTGGCATCCAGTCAAGTCCTCCCTCCTAAAATAAGCTTCCTGAAGCATCTAAGACTATAGTCTTAGGACTCCCTTAAATACGCAGCACTGGTAAGACCTGATTTTCAAATGAAGGAGGGGGGAAAAAGCCCAGTTCATTATTTTTTCCTCAAGTGATCACTGAACGACCAATGAAATGGCAGCTCAGAGTCATTTGATCTCAAACTTCTTCCTATAAATAAAAAAGGGAAGATTCTTCTCCCTTTTCAAACAACATGAAGAAAAATGCTCTGCCTCAGTAATTCTAGACCTGAGTAATTAAATCTGCTCTCTGTTGCAATCTGCTTCCCATGTGTATCACCAACCTGGAATTTCTGGAACTCAATACATAAGGAAGCTATTCAGTAAAAGGAAATACTATGACAAAAGGATTATAGATAGGTCTGAACCAGATTGAAAGCCTCCTTATACCAGAGAAGAATCCAGTTCCTGATCCAGGATTCAGCTTTTCCATTTCAACCAGTATCTCAGACTAAACATTGCCAAACGAATGGACCTCCCAGAGCCAGACCACCTCTCACCTCTGGTTCAGAGGAAGAGGAAATAGGAAACATGTTGAGGAGAACCTGCAGTGATATTGCAGCAGAGGTGGAACAGCACTACCTGTCTGTACAGTTTAACTGCTCAGTAGAATAGAATAGAACAGAAGAATATTTCAGTTGGAAGGGCTCTACAATGACCAGCTGGTCCATCTGCCTGACCACTTCAGGGCTGACCAAAAGTTAAGGGTGGGCATTGTAAAGACGCCTCCTAAATGCTGTCAGGCTTGGGGAATTGAGCACCTCTCTCGGAAGCCTGTTCCAGTGTCTGACCACCCTCTCCTTAAATAAAAGCTTCCTAATGTCCAGTCTATGTAAAAAAGCTGTGAGAAAATTATAAAGAGCTTTAGTAGTTAAAATTCAAAGTCTTCCCTGCAAGCTCAGAGTTTTATCTACTTATCCATTAAATGAATATCAAAGGATTCACTGCAGCTGAGCTAACTGACCTCATTTTACATCTTTGGCTTCATGCATTCAAGTTCAAGCATAAGAAACTTCTTTACCCTTTCGGTGTGTTTCATTCTGGAGCATTCCAGGTATAATGTGCACCTAAGTCAAAAGGAATTTAAACAAAGCCCTTAGATTTCAAAATTTGTCTTATCCTCATTTGGCTCCCAGAATTTCAGCTGCTTTCCTTAAATGATCTGCTCACATCTGCTCTCCAGCTGAGCCTTGTTCATGCCCCACTGACCTGACCACTGCCATCTCTGTAATCTTGCAGCTGAGAATAACCAGCAATGCACTCAGTCCCTGTAAGCGTCAAGAGCCTTTCAAGAAGGAGGCAGAAAAGAGCCAGCCTTTATATAACAGGGAAAAGTAAGATTTCAGAGAAAAAGCATTGTTCGGCTAAGGTGAGTAATGGGAGCAGCACGCCTGAAGTGCCCTGGTCCAGTTCCCTCGGGCAATGCGAACTGGAGGCGTCAGCATCTTGCAGGATTATTCTCTGCAATGGCAGCTGGCAGATATTTTTCTAATAGAGAGCACAGCAGCATCATTCACACTCATTTGATTCCATTTGCTGCTGCTCCTATTCAAACTCGGCTAATCCGATCAAGTTATTTCTTGGCCTGTGCCTTAAAGCTGAGTAAGTAAACACCTTTCATAAGGTCTGAGCCCACTTGTTTCAAGTGCATGATTAAGGGCTAGACTTAAGCATTATTGTGAGAAAACCCACTTCATTACTCATAATTTCCAAAATCACTCACAGGTGTCTTGAAGTGGCACTTTTCCACCCAGTGTTTTACTGCCTGCATTACAAATATACAATATGGTCGCAAAGGGGCCCAAACACCAAATATACATTTGTCTTTCAGCTGCCCTAAAGAATGGCTCTTTGAGCTGAGAGTAGCTCATAATGGCACCACTTAGAGACTATGATGCAAAATATTTTCTGTGGCTACCAGACCTTCTCCACAGATGTCTCTTCTTGTTTACTATGAAGAAGACAGATGATAAATATAGTCAGCAAATGTATTTCAGACAAAGTTGTACTCACTTGTAGTATTTGCATTAAGTAACAAGAGAAGACTTATGCAACAGAAAAGATGTTGACCCAACTGTAACTCCTTCCCTGGTACACCAGGGATGGATTTGAACTATTGAAGTTTACAAGTTCTTTTTCAAGAATAATTGTTGCTGCTTATGCTGGTATTGCTAATAATATAACTGGTATTGGTAATAATATATCTGGGGTATTTTTTTCCTTTTTTAAAAACACCTCCCCACACTTCTCTTTTTCTTCTCTGAGGCACTTTTAACTTCACATCCAATATTCTCTTTTGCACCATCTTGCCCACATCACTTTTCAACTAGCTCCTCAAAAGATGGTTATTTGTTTTGAAAGCTTCAGGAATAAAGGAATATTTAAACAATTAACTGCAATCACATTCATCATCCTGCATGGTACCATGGATATGCACTAGAAATATAATGAGAAAGTAAAACTTTCCTTCAGGAAGAAAAAAAGAGAAGATAAACATCCACAGATCTCTCTCTCATTACTTTGTTATCTTTTTTAGACTGCAAATATGTCAGTCACTGGAACACTTTAATACTAGGTCATTATTGTTACACGTATTATGCGCAAAGACCCAAGGCCTCATTCTGTCGTAGATAAGCTATTCACACGCATCCTTTTTTCCCCTTGCAGTTTATTTGCATGGCTGGATGGATAATCAGCCATAATAACAAAATATGACTCAGCATGGCTGAATGTCCAATTCACTTTGGGGATTTTCTTGGAGGGTTTTTTTTTTTAACTGTTGAACACCAGAAAAGACGTGTCCTTCCCAGATAATGTTAATGTAAAAAAAGACTTGATTAAACACAGAGGTCAGGAGAAAGGGAATGGATCAAACAGCAACATTTCTGCTGCCATGCCCTCAGAGAGGCTCTGGCCACTGCAGCTGCTCTGAGCAGCGCAGGGTCCCTTGTCCCTCCCTGCAGCACGGACAGGGGGATTCCTCACCTATGGCAGAGGGAGAATGCTGGACAGAGAACTGGTCATGTTGCTCAAGGATGGCCATCCCTGATATTAAGGATATATGTGTTTTTCTGGACATCTAAATTCTGTCTATGGGTTATTACAACTGTGCAAGCATGCAGAATATTTTAAAATATTATTTATTTCACATCTTCAATAGTCCAGTACTAAGAATCCTCCTAGTATCAGTCAAAATCAAGACTCTAGTATGACCACTAAATGAAATATGTGGGTCCCTCTCTTTCAAAGGGTAACTCTCCTCTCCTTAAGTAAGTTAATGGCAATAGCACTGGGCACTGCCATCATGACAAGGATGGTGGATCTGAACCTATTGACACCTCTGGGCCCTGGTTTTCACATAAGAAACCAGGCCAGCTGAAAAGGCTGCAGTGTAAGAACGCATTTCACCTGGGACAGAGTGAAAAGAGCATTGAAGAGCGTGGCCTTTCATTTAGTCAGATCCATTGGCACATGTCTCTATTTTTACCGGTCTGTGTAATTCTTGGGTGAAAACAGCAGGATTTATTTGTGTTTTCCAGAATTAGGGTAAACATGAGTTTGTTACCTAGGGCTTTCCTGACCAAAGCACCTTAAATTGTAAAACTATATTCTGACAATGTCTGTTACTGTATTTAACAGAACAAAATGAAGTCGGCTGAGAAAATACACATTAAAATCAACTGATGAAAGGAATCACACTGTAATGTACATGCATAAAAAACACACGGAGCTTGCTTCTGTGATAATCTGACTACGTAATACCATCAAGGCCAACAAGATTCCTGACAAACATCTAAGCAGGAGCATGAAGCCAGCAGCAGAAGTTAAAAATGCCCATGACCTTTAGCTGGCAGTCCCAGTTTCCTCAGAATTCCACACCGTGTTTGAGAGGCAAACATCATCTGTACTCCCAGCCTCCTTCCTTCGTGCACTGCTTACGTGCACATCTGCTAAAAATCACAAGCAAACTACACAGTGGTTTAACTGAAACTCAAACAGGGAAAACATTCAATTAGGCAGACAGAAAAGCTAACTTCCTCCTTCCTTTCCTTCCTCTCATCAGCCTTTCTGCAAGAGATCAATAGTGAAACTCTTATCTACTTCGAAACTGGTATTACACTCACCCTGATTTCAAGCCAAAGTTTCTTCCAATTTAATTCGGTTTTGTTTTTAACAAGTGAGAAGTGTAAAACAAACAAGAAATTAAAGCTGTATCCTTAATTATTGCTTACATAGAGGAAGTACTTCAAAGAGCCAGCAGAGATCCGAGGCAGCGACTGCCCGAAGGGGCACAGAGCACCTAATCCTGGCTCAGCCACCACACAGGGCTGTGCTCACACCACAGCTTGGCACCAACTGGGCAGGGAATCCTTCCCTGTGAGAGTATTGAGGCACTGGCACAGGTTGCCCAGAGAGGCTGTGGATGCCCCATCCCTGGAAGTGTCCAAGGCCAGGTTGGGTGTGGCCCTAAGCAACCTGGTCTGGCGGAAGGCGTCCCTGCCTGGGGCAGAGGGGTTGGAATTAGATGATCTTTAAGGTCCCTTCCAACCCAAACCTTACAGTCTGGCTGTCTTCAAAGTGAGCCCCTGGTTATGATCAGTGCTGTCACAAAATGTAATCCAAAGTACCTAAACTTCTTTCTTCTACACTGAAGTTAAAATGAATAAGAAATCAAGAACAGTGTCACAAAATGCTTCTCTTCAGCCTCTGAAGCTTGTTTACCATTGCTGTAGTAGCTGAACTGCTGAATGAAATATTTACAACTATTCATGCAATCAAACTCATTTTCCTTAGGAAATAACTGATTAGGTATCTCACATCTGTTCCTGACAATGATTTAAGCCTCTGCTGATCCCTATCTAGACCTGACATGAATGTTAATGTTCTAGAAACCATCATCCTTAATAGGAGGGTGACGACAGACTGCCTGGGTCTGGTGGTGGTTGGCTGCAATGGGCAAGCTCTGCATCTGCAGGTGAAGGATGACACAATCAGCCCACAGTTTTCTCTAACCTTGTGACCCAGGGCTTGGGAAGCCTGGCAGGAGACACAAGGAGCGGAGCTTGATGCAGAATTATCTTGAGAATTATCTTCCTATCCCTGTCAAAAGTTTTTAATGTCTCCCCAATGCTTGCTTCCTGTGTGCAGAGCAGCAATCCTGCTCCACCACACGGCAGCATTGCATGTCGTCCTTTCAGCAATGTTTCCCCATCGGCGCCCTTTGATGGAAGCTGCTGCTAGTGTTGTGAGGCTGTGAGAAAAATCAGCTGCTAATAAAGCAGATTGACATGATGTCCTCATAAAGCATGATGTTCATGTCAGGAAAGACAAAAATAAATTCCACTTTTTTTTCTCTCAAATAAAAGCTACTTCATGGGTAAAGAGTCAATGCCAATGCACTATTAGAGAGAGAAACCTGATGTTTAGTTAAGCTAATTCATCCAGAAATCCTCTTTTCCACAGGAAATTTATCACAAGAACTTACCAAAAAAGTAGGAAAAAGAAGTATTAATCTCACTATACGCTTTATTTCCGCATGAGCAAGGGAGAAATCTTCATCCCTCTCAGGTCAACCGCAAAGCCCTGCCACATTGTGCCAGAGATTCCAATGGCAAAAGAATTGGTCCTTACTGCTCCTTCTGGTCAGGGTGATAACTGGGCTTCCTAAGTTCTGACAAGAGCAACTAGGTCAGAAGAATAACTTCGGGCAACACTTACAAAGTTTTACTTCAAGGTCAAGGGACTAAAAAACAACTCAGGTAAATGAACATTTGCCTGCAAACGACCTTGTAGAGCTGTAATTCAAATAGAAATGAAGTCTACGTAAGTGTCTGAACAGTAATCTCTGAAACAGTCAGAAATGCTGCATAAAAGTAGATTTCAAACACAATCCAAAGAAGATTAAACTGGCAATTCATCTCTCTTAGGACTTCTATACATCATAAATAGGCATTATGCCTTCTATGTAAAGCAGCTCATTATCTGATTTATTCACCAATATCTTTTCTAATTCAAACAATTCAAACCGGACTATATTAAAAAAATCTCAGAACAGTTTCCTCAGCACTGCAACTTTTGAAATAAGTTGATGATTTATATTTATAAAATTTTACTTACTGTACAACCAAATGCACATTTGTTAATATAATGCACTATCTCCAAGGACAATTTTAAAGAAAGATGCTATCCCAGCTGGATCATTTATTAATATTCATATGCTTTCTTTAAAAAAAAAATNTCTGAACAGTAATCTCTGAAACAGTCAGAAATGCTGCATAAAAGTAGATTTCAAACACAATCCAAAGAAGATTAAACTGGCAATTCATCTCTCTTAGGACTTCTATACATCATAAATAGGCATTATGCCTTCTATGTAAAGCAGCTCATTATCTGATTTATTCACCAATATCTTTTCTAATTCAAACAATTCAAACCGGACTATATTAAAAAAATCTCAGAACAGTTTCCTCAGCACTGCAACTTTTGAAATAAGTTGATGATTTATATTTATAAAATTTTACTTACTGTACAACCAAATGCACATTTGTTAATATAATGCACTATCTCCAAGGACAATTTTAAAGAAAGATGCTATCCCAGCTGGATCATTTATTAATATTCATATGCTTTCTTTAAAAAAAAAATAAATCAAAATACAGAAATTGTTCTTGCTGGCATTAGTCTTTTTTTCATCCCTCAAGTGAAAACAGAAATTCTGCGCCAGTCACAACAGCCTACTACCAACAAACTAACCATTCTAACACTCCAGATTCCATTCAAACACTCCTTGCCAATGTAACTGTGAATATATCCAATATAAGGAATTCAGGTCCAGATTCAAAACATGTGCCCTGGATAAGACAAAGTTCTCACTCAGCATCATTTCAGGTTTACAAATGGTTTAGTGGCAATTTTAGTCCATTGCATTTATTCTTCTCCCATTTCAGGCAATGGATCCTTGCCCTTTCCAGACAATACACCAGGACTATTGCAGAATCATACACACTCTCCTTCTAACAGCCTTCTTTTGGGAGCCTCTCCTTCCACACTCTGAATTATTTCCAGAAAGTCAAAAAAACAGAATTGCAGACAATTTTCCCACATAACATATTTTTCAGCAAGGCTTCCTGAGTTGGGCAAACTTCCCCAAATAATGGACTTCAGCTCCAGTCCCTGCGACACACAGATACCAGGAAGTCTTGCCATTGAAAGAACAAGTCCCAGGAGATGTGAAGATGCTTTCTCAGAAGTCCATGCTCCAGCATAAGGAATAAGAATTGTCTGTCCCAGGACTGGCACTCGAGGGCCAGTGTAACCTCCCTCTGCAATTGCACAACTCCACCTCACTGCTGCCCTGTGGGAGGTTAACCCCGGAGTTTATGACGGAAAGAAAATACAGTAACTCACTTTTCCTATGTGGACACATTGTCTCCACTAATGACAAGGCTCAGCCCTCTGCATAAGTAAAATTAAATAGAAAATGTAGGTGTTAAGACTAGCACAATGAGTTTGTTTTATTAATACTTCCTGCTGTGCCCTTTCCATGAAAAGCCTACCCCAAAAGGAAGCCATTACAATTATTCTATTTAAGAGAAAAGGCAAACTGTTAATACTCATCTTTAGTACATACGTCAGTAGCGGAGCCAACCCAAGCCCCACCTTTTTGCCTCATGTGACTCACTTAACACACACACCTAATACATCACTTAATAAAATTTGATTGGAAGCAGTTTGATCAGAGCGAACATTTTTAAGTTACTGTAAATCGAGCCAGTGTACACTGCACTCAGAGACAGGACAAACAGGTTTATGGCCAAACTTCCTCAGCAAGGGGTGTAACCCTCCCCAGCTATTACAGCCTCCCTAATTGCTGCCTTTGCTGTGACAAGCCAGCAGTGGACCAAACACACAGCATCCTCCTCTATACATAAACACCTATTTGCAGCTCGTGCAGCAGAGCTTTGAACAGCCTAAACCCAAGGACTGACTCGCAGGGACATTGTTCTCTTCAGCTGATACTTTGGGAGAGGTCCCCACATAGAACCTGGTGGAAGTTCAACCTTTGTCTTCATCAGGGGAGAGGTTTATCTCATCCCGTGCCGATAAAGCCTCTGCACAGGCTTGAAAATCTTCCTATAATGCTGCCAGTCTATGCAAAATACCTATCGGCAATGGGAGCTCTTACCAGTTCATCTATTGTTCATTAATTACTCAAAAAAAGGATCAAAACTTTATTGTCTGGAAGCAATGTGCTGCACATTAAACAAAGATTAAAGTAGGCTGAACCCAGAAGAGAACCAACAAACCTCATTAATTTCTTTTAAGCATGTGTGCATGCGTGTGTTTGTGGGCTGAAAAGATGAAGCAAGAGAGGAGATTAGCATTTTTATGGATATGATTCCTGCCATTGCTACATACTCAAAAATCTTGCCTAGGCTTGGGCAGTTTGTAAACAAGAATAAATATCTCTGCCTTTATCTATTAGTCAATCAATTAATCAATCTGCCTATAGCTGACACTCAACCAAGCGCTTCACATTTACTTATAGGTGACAGGGAACACCTTGATGATCCTTGTGGGTTCTTTCCACCACAGAATATTCCATAATCATGGGAAGAAAGAGGCCCAGTGCAGTTGTCTGCTGAGCTGTGACAGTGCCAAAAGACCAAATCCTTTGCTGCTCAGGACATCAGGTGACAGGGATCCAGCAGGAGGGTGATATAGTTGTCCCCAGTCTGTCAGCTCTGCTAAGATCAGGCAGCAAAAGTGTCGAAGGCAGTTGTTAGCCAGGGACACCTCTTTGATCACACCCAGAACATGGACATGGCCAGCAAACTGCCTGATGCTCACCTTCCATCACCTGCTGCAGGAGCCCAATTCCAGCAGCTCAGGTGTGAGTGTTTGTGTGTGTGCATGAGTCCTCCAAAGCCACAGCTCCAAGGTCTTGCTCTGCCTGCCTCCCTCCCTCCCAAGGAAAGCTGTGTTTTGCAGCGTTCTCCGCAGCAATGTTTAGCGAGCCTCTCGGTTACCATAGCGTTGTGCACCAAAGGAATGTCGACAAATTAATCAATTGTACAATTGTGTTTGCCTAAGAATACAAGTCAGTCAGATGATTCAATGCATTTCAACAGCTCCATGGAGTTTGGTTAACACACTTCCTTTTCTACCATCTCAGTGTTACCCTCATCAGTGCTGCCATTTTTCAATATTTCAATTTCCCTTTACAGGCAGATTGGCAGGTAGGCGATCTCTGCTGCAGGCTAAGTTGAGCTGTTTTCCTTTTTCCTTGCCTGCTTCATTTCTGTCTCATTCTATTTATTCCCTCCTCTTTCTTGTAATAAGATAGACATCATACATTCAACTTTCCACTAACCAAACTGTGTTTTAAAAGTTACTAATTCATCACTAATGGTCAGCAACCACTTTTTTCTTCTAGATTTTATCTTGCATGATTTAGAGGATTTTGCTCTCATCAGCACCAGAGCAAAGCTGATACTAAGCCCAGGTTTCTGATTTATTTTAGGAATATCAGGTTAAAAGGGAACACCAACACAGCACTCCAGTCTTGGAAAACAACACAGTTAATGGCTACTTAACAACATCCCTTCAACCTGCCAAGAAGCACCAGAAGCCCAAGAACACATCCTCACGTCATACAATAAATTTATGATACACATCAGAAGAATGCAAGATTAAACTGTGCTGTGACACAGCAAAGGGCAGGCAAAGATCACTGCCAGCACTGCAAGTGTGTGGAGCCACACAGAGTTCATTAACGCCAGCAAGAGATCCCAGAAAATACACCATGAAGTGTAATATGGTCACTGGCAACACAGTCTGAAGAAAAAATGTCTCTGGCCCAAAATCTGATGAACAGGTTGAAACACGGAGCATGCCAGAAAAATCTTCAGGCAATTGTGTCTGTCTAATGCTACAAGGAGTCTGCACTGCAAGTTTTGAGAGGAAGGCAGATATGGGAGAAAAAAGATTCCAACCTGCAGCAACAGGGAAAAATATTTCTTGCCTCGGCTCCCAAGAAAACAGCAGAAGCCTTGGTACATGGGGTTAAAAGTGTAAACAAACCCGGTCCATTTTCCTTTCAAGCGTACATTAAAAATATGACTATACTGCAGACCAAAGAATTAACTCTGCAAATGTAATTTCCTATCTCCGGGAACTCTCTAATTTAATTGTATAATCTCTTTCATAAGATTATCAAGATCTATCTCAAAACTACCCTAATTGAAAGACTCTTACGCAACTTCAATCCTTGGGTAGCTACAAGCTTTCTTCTAATTCCCCACCCAAATTTATTCATGACCAACTTAGACAATTTGACCTTGTGCAGATGCTATCTTTTAGCTTTTTTTTTCTGCCTTCATGCCATATAGTGTCAACTGCGTGTATAAAACCCCAATGTAACCCATCCCTTCATTGCTTCAACTGGCCAGAGCTAAACAAGTGATGCTGTTTAACCTCGCTTTGATGATCTGTTTGTGTAACCACGTCTCTAGCCCTCCTACTGCTGGAATTTAACATTTTCTTGATGAGGGTGTCCAGAACTATGCAAAATGCCAGTGGGCCACTCTACAAGCAATGGAAAGCTCTTGTATTGACACCCTGTATGATGATTTGCACAATGATCATATCACATTTCCCTGAATTTCTCATATCTTCCTTTGGTATCCAAGGATATCAGGGGTCCCTTAACAGCTGTATCTCAGTGCTTGCTCCCAGGTATCTCCTGAGCAACCAGTGCATCCACAACTCTCCATTCTGTCACGGACAACTGATGAGCTCCTGTTTCACACTGGAAATTCTTGTTACTGGTCTCCACATGTACAACTTTACACGACTTTGCACGCAGCACTATTAAATGTCACTTTATGTCTATTACTGCAATCGACAAAGTCATCTAAATTCCTTTCATATGATAATCTGATCCTCCTCTGTATTGACAATACCTCCCAAGTTTTTGTCATCCCACACAGCTCCTGGGCACACACCCAGACCCTGCACACAGGTCAGAGCAGATCCACTCAAGAGGCCCAAGCCTGGTGCCAAGGGAGCAACTCTGCCAACCTCCCTCCATCCTGATGACTTTCACTGAACACCTCTTTCCATTCAAACAACTTTATTCGCATGCAATGGTTGTATCTTCTCTTCGGCCAGGTTCTTTTCCACCTTTCAATTCTTGTCTTGAACCACCATCTTCATTTTAAGGCATAACGTCCTGTGGGGCATGGTATCAGATGCTTGGCTTTAGATAAATTACATTCTTGCCCTACCCCACCTAAATAATCTGCTATACGAAAAAGATGTTAGATTACTCTAGCACAATCCGTCTTTGATAAAATCTGGTAATTTAGCCTGCTTCCTCATTATTTCCATGTCTAATTATTTTTTCCTACAAAACACGTCATGAGACGCTGGGTACTGTTGCGTTCAAACCAGCTGGCCTAGAGCTTCCTGCACTTCTTTTTTATTTTCTGACTCTATAGGGACTCCCTGTACAGGACACAAATGCTTTCCCTCTTCTGCATCTGAAGAACCATGGGAGAGCCTTGCTGCAAGCTCTGCAAGCCTGGTGCCATCGCTTTCAGTATTCCAGGACTGGGATTATTGGCACTTCCTCATTTGTCTCATGAAGATATTTAAGCTTTGCCTGTTTTCTTTGGGTTTTTTTGAAAACTTTGCTATGAATAGCTTTCACTTGCCTGCAGATTTGTCAGTAATTACATTCTGTTCCAGATTCTACAGAAGGTTCTGCTTTCATGAGAAAGTTGTGTCATTATTTAGAGACATCAGTTCCCCTTCCAGTTTAGGCACGTCTAATTTCGGTTCTGTGCAAATTGACTAAGTGCAGGTTTTGGTTGAACCCAAATAAGCTCATTCAAACCAAAATAACAATGTCCTTACACAAGGTCATATCAGGTTAATCAAATCACTTTAAAAACAGACTTAAACTAAATTGGCATAATCTCCCCATGTAGACAAGGCCAAAGCCAATAAAGGAATATGAAGTAGGTCAAATTCTCTCATTAATTGCACACACCTCTGTGGTTTGACGGAATCTGGCGATTCTGAGGCTGCGCAGATGTGCAGCCAGCAAGCCCAGCTGTGCACACAGTGCTTGTTGGGCTTTCCACCACCTCAGCCTCCCTTAAACCTGGGCTTAAGTGAGACTGAAGTAACAATAAATAAGGTCTTGCAGGACTTTTCTACAGCGACATTGCTCCTGCAGCTTACAGGCCACAGGGCAAGAAGTCACATTGTGCTACACCAAACGTAGCAGTGAAACAAGGAGAAAAGAGGAATGGGCTCAGCCTGGGTGAGGATTGGACAGAGTTGGTGGAGCTGCAGCCAGGCAAGCCCATCACTGCAGCCGTACTGAAGGCACAGAGCTGCTACCACAGCGGGACATCGAGTAGAGCATGGCCCCAGCTGAGCCAGGACTCACCTGAAAGAAGAGTCTTATCCAGGTCCTAACAAATAAATACAATTGCTGTACCTGCCGGACTTCCTGAACAGAGATTTGGAACTGAAGTGATAGAGAGGTCTATCATTTCAATAATGCCAGAAAACACTGGTTCATACTGTTTTGGTTTTTATAGGTTATAGGGTTCTGGTTAAAGCCATATTATTTCACTAATCCATAACTGTTCCAGTATAAGCCTGAATTCAGTTGTTCTGATATAGGCACATAGCTTATTCCCCCAGTCTTGAAAGAATGAGCTATGTTGGCATTAAAACCTTTGTACCATTACATGTGAATCTCGGGAGGTTGCGTAATTTAGGGTAAAACAAAGCAACTTCTGTCCATAGACAAGCCCTGGCTGCAAACTGTAAAGATATCCTACCAATATTTTGATACTACTAATGAACAGAAGTTGGATTTGACATTAGTATCTCTGCAATGTAATGCCACTTCCTCCATCATGAGACTTTAATTACGAACTACTCATTTGCTAATTTTAATCTTTAACGTTGAGCTATTTTTGTGTACTTGATGTATGTCTTAAACCAGAAAAATAATTTAATTCAGATACAGTCTCTGGCTAAAACCCAGGAACCATCAAATATCTTACTGAAGTTAGCAGTTTATAAAAAAAAAATTTCAAACCAATTGTACTTTTTCCTCCAAATCAAGTAACTGTGATCCACAGCTTGGAATGATCAGGATAAGTAAGCAGCAAGCAACCACTCCTAAAGCCATTTGCATTTTTCCTATTACCTCTTCCAGAAAAATTCTAAAGATTGGGTAGTAACCATGTTTAGCCCAAGAGATATGAATGCCTCCCTTCCACACAAACTTCAACTTTTGGCTTTCTCTGGAGCCTCCTCTCCTCATTAGAGCCTGCTGCGTTTGTCAGGGCTCCATCGGCCACAGAGCCCCCAGTGCTGTTGTTCTGGCGCATCAGTGCCAGGGCTCTGGTCCTCCCTGGTGCAGCACTGACACACTGGCTTACTCTGATTAGCACATTACAGGAGAATGATTTTTGATGTTTTTTTTTATATACAGTTTCTTAAAAACCCAAAATCCATATGTATTTTTCTGATTGCATAACTATGGTGAGGCGTTGGTGAGGAACTTTATAAAAATTACACACATTCCCAACCAAAACATCATGTTGCCAGACATTCAGTACCAGAGTTTCACACTGCATACGCTCAAAACTGTCTGCTGCTTCAAACAACATCCATTAGATCTGTGAGGACTCTAAAGCCTACATATCAAACCCATGAAGAGCTAGCTGTCTCTTTAACGCATATTCCCATTTCCAGAGCTAGGGATTAGCCAGCAGTGAACCAGCAAAATAAGGACAGGAGAGCACCGGCATTCTGCTCAAAAATGAAGTGACTCCTAACATCTTCTCATGTCTACACCAGAACGTCTCATCCCACTAGTGAAATCAGGATCACAGCTTTCACTGCACACAGCAAAATAAACTTCACCTGCCCTCCCCAGGTGATCCTGCACCCTCCCAGGCGGGTAAGGTACAGGATATTTTAACGGCTTTGATTTCAGGGACATTATCTCCAGGGCTACTGCCCTGCTGAAGACAACTTCATTCAGGAATCAGGGGTATTGGCACTTGGGTGCCAGTTTTGTCCCCAGAAAGAAACTGATGTGCTGGACTTCTTCAAAATCCACTGAGCAGGGACCTGCTCTGTGATGGCTCAGGAGCCTTCTGCCCTCGGGGACTGTGGCACTTCACAAAGGACTAGAGCTCTCCAAAGCGCGTGTGACACCTCACTGATGAATCACACGGGGCTCAGCTCCGACCTGCGCTTCCAGTGCGAGCTAGCCAGAGCAATCACCTCACAATTTCTGCTACTAAGGACCAAGGCGTGGAGTTATCATTCACAAATCCACGGCTGAAACATATGAAGGACTTTCAAAACCTTCTTAATTTCCCGCTTCTAATGTAAACATTCTGCAAAATCAAATGACACAACAACCCTGGTGGGAAGAGTGACTTTTCAACCTGGATTCCAGATGCTATCTTTATGTACAAGACTCATTTCAGAGGTTTTTCTCCACACTGCTTTCAGCCAAACACATTCCCTGAACAACGAAGCTGCAATCAGACCGATTTCAGTGTCCAGAATATCGGTTTCCTCCAACCCGAAATCACGGCAGCTCTCAGCTACGTTCAGCCCTTGGCTACTCCCGAGCCGCTCCATGCGCCGCGGTCCGTGGGCACTGAGGGACGGGGATGTCGGTGCCCGGCCTCGGGATGCACCGCGCTCCTGCATCCCTGTCCCGGAGTCCCCTTGCCGCCCGCCCTCTACAGCCAGAGCCCCCTGGACACCCTGCGCTGTGTCCCGTGCCCGTCCTGACGGTACATGGATTTTTTAAGGAAAAAATCAGAGGACTTGAGGCTGTCAGTTTTCCTCTCCAGAACTTACCTGGGACCGTCCTGGCGGTGTCCGACGAGGGCAGGACGGAGCGGCGGGTGCCGCGTACCGGCCGTGCGGCGGGGGCTCTTCCCGGGCTGCAAGTGCGGGGATCACCCCTCCCGCACCCCTCACCCCGGCAGGGCTCGCGGCCGTACGTACCGTCTAGGAGGATGCGCGTCCCGGAGCCGCTCTCAGTGCCATGCCCAGCCCCGGCGCGGTGCCCCCGAGGCGACAGGGGTTACCGCTCGCCACGGGGTCCCGCTGCCCGGCGGTGACATGGCATGAGCACGGGCAGGGCGGGGGGCAGTGCCGGCGATGCGCGGCGCAGCGCGGCGCGGGGTGGGCGCACGGGGGGCGCGGGCT
>VZTX01030333.1:168860-232705 GCA_013400915.1 Pardalotus punctatus | reverse complement strand
GTGGCCCCGGCCGCGGAGTCCTGCCGGGGCCGGCCCGTCCTCCCTCCCTGCGCGGCTCTCACCGGGAGCTGCGCGCAGCGGAGCGAGCCCCGGCCCCGGTGCCCCCACGGGTCCCGCAGCCGCGCTGCGCTCCCCGCGCTGTGCCCTGACGGGATTAGTCATCCCGTACCGTGAGTCACCCATCGAACATTTGCCTCTTCCTTCCTCACGGGTTTTTTGTTTTGTTTTGTTTTTTTTAAATTCCCTTTCCCCACTGTAACTATTTACCCTCCTCTCCAAGGACAGCGGGCAGCTCCTTTCCCCTTCCCGCGACTACAGCCGTGCCCAGCTGCGGGCGCGGAGCCGCAGCCGGCGGCAGGAGCAGCGGGTCCCGCCGGCGCTGCCGCGGGAGCGTCGGGCTGCGGCCGCTGCTCCTTCGTGCCATGTGGTCCTGCCTGAGCCACAGTTTGGTTTATGCTCCTTTTGCATCTGGAAGCAGTAGTACCAAAGCTGGGGCATCAAGACTGTTCTGAAGTCCCCTCCTCTCTCTACTCAAGGCACTGCCGGGAGGGAACCAGCCCTGCGGTGGGAAGCCGCTGGTTGATGCCGCAGCTGGGGCGAATGGGGCGAACATTGCCGGGTCCCAGACTCCGGCCCCGATCTGCTCCAAGCAGCTGCATCATGTAATCCCCTTCCAAAACTGAGTGTACTCTCTTACCAACAAGTTGATTTTTTGGGGTATTTTTTCCCCCCTCCACTTCAGCTCTTCTTGGAAAGCTGCTCCTTAACCTATGCAATGCTGGGAGATCTCCTCCCTCTGGGACCACATTACTGCTTAGTAGCCCTTTCCCACAGCTGGCATTCTCAGCACTGGCTTTCTTTGCTCAGTCGAAATTCCTGTTCCTCTCCCAGCCCTCATTCTGCTGGAGGAAAGGGGCAGGCACGCAGGCAGCCTGCAAGGTCCCATTCCCACATGTGCCAGGGCCCCAAAACACAGCACAGGGGACAAAAGCAGAACCAAAAGGGACAGTGGACAAAAGACTTTGCTATGAGGTTTTTAATATAAACCTGATGCCAGTGAGGAAAGGGAAGTGACATTGTTACAGCAATAACCCTGAGGAACATCAGCATTTATTGATGAGGACAAGAAGGGCACCTTTGCATACAGTTAATATTTCTTTTTTACTTTCTTATCAGAGGCAAAGAAAATAGCTTGGTTGGGCTGCCTGCCACAAGTGGCAAATCTCTTTTTCTCACTTAGAGTGGGTTTTTGAGGCACGCAGCCTTTTCATGTGAAATAGAACAACCCTTCCCTCATTCATGTGGTAAAAATCCTTCCTGCTTACTTTCAGGTGAGATACAAATAGGTATCAAATGCAGTGTTTCTCTCCACTTTTCCTTGGGTTAAGGTGTCTCTGCAGCCTGCAGTGCAGCCCTGTCACAACAGTGACCATCCCTGAGGGGATGCCACTGCCTCAGTACATGGGCATGCAGATACACATTTGAGGAAGTAGATGAGGAATAATGAGAACATCGAACTCTGTGACTGAGGCACTTAAAGATTAAGCACCCATAGATGGATGGGTGGGAAGTGCAGGCAGGCAGGATGTGGCCCCGAAGAGGCTGAGGTAGGTTTCCCCTCAAGGTACAGGTGCCACAGCCGTTGCCCTGAGTTGTGCTGGCAGGTGGCCAGGGGTACTGGCACTGCTGGGACACTCCATGGCCACCCCCCATCCCACAAGCCTGGCAGTGACAAGACAGAGCATCAACACTGCCTTCTAATAAAGCAAACCGTTCAGAAATACCACTTTACCTGATAAAAAATCATTATTTTCTGACCAGAAATCGTGTTTTATTTGAAGTGTTCCAATCAACTCCCCTGCAGCCCCTGGCAGGTAGAGCCAGCAGGCTGGGCAAACACAGGGGCCCTTCCTCCTGGAGCAATGGTGAAGGAGTTTTCATATAAATTACTTTAATGATCTCATTTAGAATAACACACTTTCTGCCAAGATCTTCCCAAAAGTTAAGAAAGAACAGGGAAACAGACACTTCTGCCACCACAAAATTCATGCATTGTTCAGCAAGTTGTGGCGTTGGGCAGCTTTGGCTGTGCTCAGCGATGGTTGGCAGAGCCTCAAATTTGTTTATATTGTTAGTTTTTGACAGTGCTGCATTGCAAAGACATGCCAGCAGCAATAAAACCAAGAGAGAGCTGGTTTTGGCCAGAAAATAAGAACATCAAAGAAAAAGAATTTTCTTTGTTGTTCTTTTATATATATATATATATATATATATATATTCTTGTGTATGTTTTTATATATGTTCTTGTGTGTATGTAAGCATATATATACCTATTGTATATATGTCTATATATAAATAAATACATACATGTATATACACATTATATATATATGTAAATAAGACCCAGCCTGTCCCTGCTGCACTCACCCAGTGGACTGGGGAATCCTGCAGCCTGACAAGCACCATTAAGAAGCAACATAATTAAATGAAGAACTAGGAGGATACCCTGGGCTGTATTTTGGAAGATCACACTGCCATTCACCATCTATCATCCCGAGCAAAGGGTTGTCCAAACTACCTTTTAAATTACACGCTGCAAAAATTCCTACCCAGGAAATGCTTGCATTGCTCAGTGCTAAGTCAACAACCAGCCCCAGCTCAGGAGATGGCACCTCAGCCTCCTCTCCCTCCAGAGTGTGCCCAGAAATCCAGCGTGACGTTTTCCCTTTTCACACAGCAGTAACCGTGAGGCTTGGGATCACACAAACGAAAAGGAAAGAGAAGAAGAGATGACAAAGTGGAAAAAGCACCCTTGCCTTGGTCCGAAGTGTCTGTTCCTGCGCAGGCTCCGCGGGGGCTCTGGGATGCAGTAGGGAGCGGAGAGCTGGAGCGGCGGAGCCCACCCAGCGCTCGCCATGGGAGCGTGCGGGCCAGCCCCGTTCCCGGCTCTGCCCAAGGCAGGGACACAACGTAAATTGTGTCAGTGCTATTGCACAACACTGTTGCCTTGACACTGTGTCATGTAAAGATTTTAAACTGCCTCTTTATTAGTCATCCTCTATTCATTTTAATTGCGCCTGATAAGCAGGGCCATTTCACCTTTGTGTTCTCTGTACGCGCTTATCGTGAGTATTTATGTCGCCCAAGAGACTTTCAATCTCTTCCGGCAGCGTTGGTAGATGCAGAGGAATGAGGAGGCATTGCCATGACAGCCTGCTGGGGTTCTCACCCTTTTTCTTGCTACCTTTTCAGAGCCCCGCTCTCCCAGTGTGGACACCTCCACGGGTCCTTGATCCTGGCCCCAGAAATGCTCCGACAGAGGCTTAGGTTAATGCAAGGGAACCAGTAAGAAGGGATAGGCTGATTGAAACATGCACCTAATTTTTTTTCAGGATCAAGTGCTGTAGGTGTGTGCTTAACACCACAGGACTCACTTTGATCTTCTCCAAGGACCGAATTTTCTATGGATTAAATTCTTGCCTCTGAATTACGGTATTGGTTATTTAACAAAATCAAAGCTGGGAGATGAATAACTAATTATTTAATTTAATGCAAAGAATATAGTGAAAGTTTATGGAATATTTTAGTCTCACTTACTTGTAACATAAAAATATACTGCCCAAGAGTTTGCCCGTGTGAACGCTGCCCCTTGCAACTCCTTATCTAGCCTTATCTTTGTGAAGTCTGAAGTTTCACTGAAAACTTCTGGAAATAGCAGTGCACTTTCCTTTCTGTGGTATTATGACCTTCTCTACATCCCAAACATCCCCTGTGCTTGTGGTGGGGAGAAGGGAGGGCCCTTTGGCCAGGGATAGCACTGCCCACCTGTAAGAGCAGTGCAGTCAGGTGACACAGCAGCTTCCCCAGCACCTGGAGCGCTGCTGGCACTTCAGGGACTGTTTGCTGAGAGCACACGTCTGCTTCAGGAAACGCCCAACAGTTATCAGAGTCCTTCTCCATCTGGAGATGGATTTTTTCTCTGGGCTTATTTAGTTTTACCTTTAATTTTCCCCATTTAAAAAGACTCCAAGCTAGAATTCAGGTTTGAGCCACAATCATGCGAGGAGATGGGTAAAATCCCACTCTCAATTAAGTTCAGAAAAAGGAACGGAAACACCATTAAAGGAAGAGCAAAAACCACATTTACTCCAGTGTGAACAGGATTTCCCCCCTAGCATAAGATCTTGCATCCCTGTGGGCTGACATGAGCTACTCACTGTCTTATCCAGCATCTTTGAGGGCCACTTGGAATATTTATGCAACTTCTTAAAAGGATTAAGAACCTTCATGAATGAGTCAATCACCATTTAGGACAAAATTCCACCTAACCTTTTGAGAACCAACTGGAATATTTTCATTTCCATCATCCAGCACTTCATTTTGTAGAAAATTGTTTAAGATGCTTCTTATAGAGGCAAAAGCAGTAGCCAAAATTTTGTGTGTATTTACAGCCCTGTATTTCCTTGTGCTGGAGTAGTACCATGGCCAAATAAATGAATGTATTTATTTTAAAAGCTGAGAAGTACCTAAGTAATATTTTTGGCCCAGAAAAAGATTAAAGAATACTTTTAATGTGGCTGATCATACTTCCAAAAATAATTATTGTTTTTGTAAAGGAAAAAGTCTTCTCTCTTAACTGCAGTCATATATTCTCTGATAAGTATTCTTGTGATCTGTTATTCTGCCTAACTCAAGGAAGGGAGGGGGGGGAAACTTGCACAAACAAGAGCATGGCTGCCTTCTTCTGCCCATATCCTTTCATGAGAGCATACAAGCTAAAGCTAAAGCTAAAGCTCTTCAACCACATTTTAGCTTGATCCCACAGGATAATGTACCTATGAATTAATTTTCTTTGATGCTTGGTTCATATCTTCTGGAGACTGTGCTGAAGACAAATTCAGACTGCTGCATTTAAATATGGGTTAAGTCACCTCTGATTAGTATAATCAGCTACCAAGGGGCCTCTTGAACAGGGACATAAAATAGAAACTTAATAATAATTATGTTAAAGGCCCAAATCCCCCTGAATTCAGCAGGCAGAGGACAAATGAGCAGAGGGAGCACCAGGCAATGGCAACAGCTGCAGTATTGCCCTTGGATGAAGTACAGAGGAAGAACAGACAAGTCAGTGCAGAATTACTGTCCATCATCTGCAAGTGCATCCTTCCTAATAAATCACAGTGGTTGCTACTT
This sequence comes from Pardalotus punctatus, assembly GCA_013400915.1. NCBI lineage: Eukaryota > Metazoa > Chordata > Aves > Passeriformes > Pardalotidae > Pardalotus > Pardalotus punctatus. The sequence goes on along the minus strand of VZTX01030333.1, from coordinate 227,512 downwards.
AGCACATTAAGTCCACATTGAGAAAACATGGATATTTCCTGTTAATACTTATGCTGATGCTGAGCTTTATTCATATGAGGTGGTAATGCTTTAAAGCTTCTCTCTGGTGTTTGTCCATTCTTAGTTACTTGATCCTATACACAGCAGCTGGGAATTGTACAGGTCAACTATTCCTTGCACTGAAGGTTTCCACTTTCCCTCTTGGGCCTTTACTTAGGGCAGATGCAAAGGTAACATTATCATCTTACAGAGTTTTCAATATCCTGGATTAGAGCAGCAACTTCTGACTCCAAGACAAAACCTGATGGACTCCTGGCCATAAATGGCAGATGGAAAGTTATCCTTGTCACCTGGACTTCCTACTACAACCCAGGGTCTGACCAGACACCCAGGATGTCCATGTGGGTGACAAAGGACACACTTGTTGGGAAGGCTGTTCCGGTACAGGAGCTGCCTCCATCCATAGCTGCCCTTGTGTCTCCCAGCTACTGCCATTCTCCTCCTCTGTACTGCCTGGACTGGGCTGCAGCCAGAGGGCTCCCAGTTAAACCCTAATCTCCTCCCAAAACTGGGTAACTGGGTCAGAAAGTGGCATTAGGATGGCTGTGACTTGCAGGCAGTTCCAGCAGCCCCACTTGCCCCCTGCACAGCATCACTGGTGGGAAAACCTTCCCCCTGCAGAACCTCCTGCAATGGGGTGCTGGGAGATGCTAGTGCCTGATTTCACCCTGTAAGGTAAGGAAAAAAAGGAAAAATCTTCCTGTTCATGACCAAGTGACCAGTGCAGCTGTTTCCCAGCTCTGTCAAAGACATTAAAATCAAGACTATTAAGATCATAAGGATGCAGCAGAAAGCACACAGATTTGTGTTGAGGAGACAGTGGGATTGACAGTTCTACCCCATCCTGATTGGCAAAGACTGAAAAAACAATACAAATGTATCTGTGTATATACCTGATACCGTGCAAACTTACTCAACACCTCAAGCAACCACCATGGAAAGACCAGGCACAGTTTGCAGTCAGATTATAAATGTCAAGCAGTAGCTTTTTAAGTACAAGCTGAGCCAGTGGCTCTCTAGAAAAACTAAGCAGCCTGATGGTCTCCAGGGACCACTGACAACACAATCCAGACACTGGAAAGGACAGAAGCCTGGAGCACAAGCCCCAGGGCAGAGCTCTCCAAACGTCTCCATTAATGGTCTTTTAGGATACACAGGAAAGAAAATCTCTGTCCTTCATCCCAGGTACACCAAAGCCAACTGGGATCTTGGGTAATTTCCACTGTTTTCTTTCTGCCTTTTTAAAAAAACCAGAAACTTTCTAAGTAATTTCATGAATGCATAAAACAGGTGGACTGATATTCAACAGAGATTTCGCCCAGGGAGAAGGATGGACTGAAGTGTTGGTGAGGCTTTGCCACTCTGCTCATACCTAAACAAAATCAAGTTAAACAGCAAGTCTGTGAGATTTTGTTACTGTGTTTTACCATGAAATGATACTGAAATGTGCCAAAAAAATATTCAGAACTGCGTGGGATGTTACTGCACTCTCTACTCACAGAAAAGCACATGTTTTTTCTGGGCACAGGAGAGGTGCTGAACACCATCAGTGAATTGATTATGATACTGGAAACTAGTATTATGTGACAGATTTTGTCTACAAGCAGTGTTGCAAAAAGTCATCCCTAATAAGAGGAAATGAACCTCTGACTAACCTGGGGAAATCAGGTTCTATTATGCAGCTCTAAGTGATGGCAGTTTTGTGTGTCTATAGAAGATGAGTACATGAGACAGTTGGAGTTTCATTATCTGAATGGGAATATCAAGGTCAGTTTTGGTCAGGGCTTGTGAATGAGAGACTGGGGTTGGAGAGAGGAGCTAACTGGTGAACATGTTTGCCATGTTTTGCAGAAGTAAGACCTGTGAAAAATAGATTGTATTTTTGGTCTTTGGACTTGACTCTTTAGTTGGCCCAGATATGGTGGTGACCATGAGGGCAGTTATGTACTGCCACACTTCTCATCCTGACCCCAAACCTTCACTGCACCCCTGACTGTCTTAGAAACAGATTCTGGTTCCCTTCTCATTAAGAAACCTCCTTTCACTTCTTATTCCAGGAGAGCATCCATCTTGTCTGGCGAGCCAAGCAGCACCTTTAGCACCTTCCCAACACATTTGATTTTTCTTTTCTTTTTAAATTTCAGCAGAGTGTGCAAACAGTATAGTTCTGCAGAACCAAGCCTGAGGGTTTTCAGAGCACTGCAAACCAGTTTTAGGAAAATGCTAGCTTACAACAAATTTCTTTTCAATAAAGAAAAAGGCTGTCTTTCTTTGAAACATCACTGCTGTCATAGTGACATCTAGTTCCCCTGAATTTTCATCCTTCCCTTGTCCATTTAATACATCTGCCTGCCCTTGACCCTGGTGGTGGTGCTAGTTTGCACAATAATTCATTTCAACTGAGGAAAAACAAGGGCAAGAGACTCCAAAAAGAATTTTTTTAAAGTGCATTGTTTCTTGTAGAGCTCCAGTCCTTTCAGTTGTAGCACTTTGGGTGACCTGCATTAGACAGCACTCGCACAGAGCACGACAAAAGCAGCACGCACTGTGGGTTTGCTGCCCTGTCATCATCTCTTTCAGTGAATTCAGACACCATGCAGTACCACATACCCGGCACAGATAGTGTCACTAGTGCAGCAACTGGTGGGTGAATCATAATGAAACTATGAAGAGGAAACCTGTCACAAGCAGAAGGAAACACTTGCCTTTCAGTGGAGTGTTTCATCTCCATATGAGGGCTGAAGTTAAGGATGCTGATGAGAGAATTAACTTGTGCCCTGGTCACTAAGTGTAGCTTTTTATGCAGTTATTTACTGCATAAAAAATTCATGGTTCTGTTGCCATGGGAAATATGAATACTTGCCATGACAACTGCAGCAGAGCATGGCACACAATCCACTTCACACAGCACCTTCCAAAGGAACTGCTCCCATTCATGCAGCCTAAAAAATTCTGAGTCCTTGAGAGCAATTCTGTCTGTGTTTTTCAGGCACAGTGGTTAATTCTTCTGCACTTTACGGTGGGATATTTCCTTGCATCTAAAACTATTTTTTACTCGGTTCTTAAGAACCCGTTGAAGCCCTGCCATGCCCAGTCCACTAGTGCAGCATAGAGTTTTCTAAAGTTATTTGCCTTAAAATAATTTCTAGAGGGGGGAAAAAAAAAAGAAAACAACAAATTGCAGTCAAGAGTTATGAGTAACCTGGAACACCAATAATGTGCTCGGAGTAAATATGTGACTGAGAAAACGATTACCAACCCAGACCATAATCATTCTGGCTATTTACCTCTTAACCTTGCCAGACATGTTCAAAAGTGCATAATAAGTGACATCTCTCCTTTATCACAAGGTTTAGCCTAGAGGGAAACTCTCTCTCTTTGAGTTACCGACATTAATGATGTTGCTTTTGGCTTTGGATCTATTTCCCTACTTTAAAAAACAGCATTGACAACTTTTTTCCACTGTTTAATTTGCGTAGTCACAGTAATTAAATGTGAATCTTCAAATATTGCTTGACATGTTGTAGATTTATCATCAGTGAAACAGTCTTCTGCCCATTTCCATAATTATTGCTGTTCAGAACAAAATGGCTGTGCGCTGAAAGACCGACAATTTTCTCCTTTTAGTTAAGTTCTCAGTTGTTTGCCCTTTTGGCAGTGCTGCATAGAATTTTCATTTAATAATTAAATTAACTTCCATTCGCATATGGAGGAAATAATTTCCTTTCCAAATTTTTTTTTTTTGTATTTTACTTAAAATTGTTCCTTAAGATGTGGACTCCAATACGTACTGCAAGGAGCCAACATATCCTTTAACAGCATCTTAGGAAATGTTGCTCACATGCATCCCTGAATGAGTAACAGAACCATATAAATCACCTGGATATTTCAGTTGAACATGGTGGCCTTGATGGTCAAGAAATTTTGCCTGATTGGTGTCTTTAACCCTTCCTGCTTGTGTGGGTGGTAAATTTTGCAAAGAATTAACAGCGGCTTCAGGCCATTGTTCAGATTGAAGGGTTGGGTTTTTTCCATCTCCACGCTGAGCACTTTTACATAATGACTGCCCACCAGCTCCCTGTGTTTTCTTCGACTTGTATTCCCTGGACAGACCAGTTTTGCACTAAAGAGGAAAGATGAAAGAAGTACTTTTGGGCACCCATAAACCCTGGCAGGAGCAGCCTGTGTGATTTCCTTGCCTCAGAAAGTGCTGGGTGACTTTCTGAGGCAAGGGAAGTCAACTCCTTGACTTTCCATCCCAACTCCCCAAGCAGGTGGCCGCCTGAATGTTACCTGTCCATCAGTCGTGCTGTTACACAAGCTGTTCTCAGAGTCTCTGCTTAACTGTTCATGCATTTGTACCTGCTCAGAAACCCTTCTGGCTGTCTTCCCCTCAATAAATAAATACGTAGCTTCTTGTGAACAAAGTCTTATCAGGTTGAAGAAACCTCTTAAGGACAGTTGAGGTATGAGAACCAGTACAAAAAGCTGCAGACAGGTTGAAATACTTGTGATAAGAAGCCTCAATGATTTTTTTTCACTAAAAATCAGTATTTCCTTTATTTCCTTCTAGGCGCTAGGTTACCTGAGACTACAGCTTTCGGGCTTTTTTTGAAAAATCTTCATGCTCAGTACAGGTTAGAATCACAGCAGGTGGTAAAGATGGGCAAACCTCAACTTTTCAACAGGTTTCCTCTTAAAGAAGGACTTACAGTTTGAGGTGCTGAACCAATTGACTTTGTAATTTCCTGCTTGTCACAGGCAAAATCCACTGTCCACGTGAACATCAGGTGCTTTTACTTTCACTGACCAAAATACACAGAGGCCAGGGAGCAATGGAATGATCTCTGAGGAACATCTCCTCCTCCTGCCTCCGAGAAGGCATGGAGATCTCCCTGTGCATGGCCAACATTCAGCTGCACGTTTCTATTTCAGGTCTCGGCTGCTGGAGCTGGCTGGAGCAGTTGATCGGCTTACCTACTGTCTTGCCAGGATCAGAGCCTGAATGAGGGCAAGCTGGCTGTGACCCAACCCAGATAAGTCTGAGGTTGTGCTGACAGGCTGGGGAAGAGAGGGAGCTGGGAGAACTTCTGCTCTTTATGACAATAGCTTGCTTTTTATCATTCAGATTTCCAGACCCAGGGACCTTAGTGTACTGACTTCTGTCAATCAACTAATTATAAGAATAATGGGTTTTTTGGGCTGCTTTTCTGGATCAGAAGGTGAAGCCCATTCTGTTGAACATGGCTCTTTTCTGTACCAAGTCGTCTAGAGAGTGGACTTCAAAAGCTGCCCCTTTACCAGGAGAAGTGCAAGATTTCCCCTGCCCAGGCCAAGCAAAGGTTTGATGTGCAGCTTCCCCTGCCCATGGTGGCTGCAGCATTGACTCACTGCACTGCAAACAGAAATAAGATGCAAAAACATTTGCATCCTATGTAGTGGGTGCTGGAAATCTGGATATCCACAGGACAGACTCTTCATCCTGAGGCTGACTGGCAGAGCTCTGGCATCCCAGATAGTGCTTATTTTTCATTCTTGGCAGATAATTTCCTCTTTTATGTAGCTTTTCTGCAGTTCACAGCTACAAAGGGACAGCCCTTTCAGCAGGGCCTGTTGTGATGAAACAAGGGGTAAGGGCTTTAAACTAAAACAGTGTTGATTTAGGCTATAATTTTTTTACAATGAGGGTGGTGAAACACTGACAGGTTTCCCAGAGATGTGGTGGATGCCCCATCCCCAGAAACATTCAAGGTCAGGTTGGACAGGGTTCTGGCAACCTGATCTAGTTGAAGATGTCCCTGCTCAGTGCAGGGGGATTGGACCAGATGACCTTTAAAGGTCTTTTCCAACCCAAACTATTCTATGATTCAATGATCCTATGACTTAATGTCTCTGTATCATGACCTTTCCTCATTCAGATGAGTGTAAGCAAATGAACATTTTGCTTGATCTAACAAACGAGCCCAGATGTAAATGCTAGAAACAAATACGGAATTTTTCACAGAACAAAACTGCCTGGGTGGGACTCATGGGTTCGTCATGGTGGCTCATTTAAACATGACCTCTAAGGCTGAAAAGAGTTTCCTTGGAGAGTGTTTTGGAATAATATGCACTGTGGAACAGTAAAGATGAGACACTGAACTTCGCATAAGTCTGACACTTGTGAAAATAAGGCTGAACAACCAGGCAGTATTTTTTACTACAAAACTGGTATTGCTTACACTTCCCAGTGGGTGAGGTGTCTCTTCCTTCACAAAGTCTGGTGGGGAGAGAACTTAATCACATTTTCTTAAAATCCTCTCAGAATGGTAATAGAAGGGACCTTTGCTTCTGTGTCCTCATAAAACATATAATGGGCAAAATTTTAAAGGGAAACAAGCATTTGTAAATATAAATTCTCTCTGTAATGGGGAGAGATAACTGTGTGCTGTGAAGGAACTCAGTCTCTAAGGCTCCCCTGCATGCTGGAGCACTGGATTTTATTTTTTTGTGACTGCAGGACCTGAGTTGTATTTTTAGATTAGCTTGGAAGGTAGAACCGAGATTTTCAGCCAGGCATATGACTACATTTTATGTGCAATTTAAAATGGGAGAAATTAGAGCTATATCCTGTGACTGAACAAAAAGACAACAAAAATCTTCGGGCAGAAATCTCTTCTTAGATCTACCTACGCTGCAGTGATGGCAAAGAACAGCATCTTCTGTGCTGCTTGCAGGGAGAATGCAGCTTGAAAACAGATGCCCAAAGCACGTATTTTAGAAGAATATATTTAGCCTAGAAGCATTTCAGACTGCGAAGTGATCATGCAAAATACATTTTCCTTGCCAGTATTATTTTAGTAAATAAGGAGGAAAATTTTATCCTACTTACTATCATAGATAGTCTGGTTAAAGTGGGGATGAAGGAGTAGCTTTGGGTCTGCATTGATAAGAAGTACTGTGACATGCAGTATACTCAAGCTCTTAGATCTTAATTTCCGGTTCGATGGTTAATAAATGGAGCACAGCTTTCAGTTTTAAGCCTTTTTGGGGGCAAGAAACAGCTAAAGCCCAGGAATTTGAATCTTGTTCAATTCATTAATCAAGCAGAATTTTCAGTGAAAATTATCAGGTACCAATTTTCAGTGAAAGGTGATACATAAAACTTCAGGGGATTGATTGTTTCTTTTGAAGAACATAGGCAAGTGTGTGAAAAATTGCATGAAAAAGAGAGACAGCTCTGGAGATTTTAGAAGACCCATCCTAAGGAAGGAAGTGAGAGGCCCCTGAGGCTCCTAGCAGCAGATACACTCATGCAGAGTGCTGCCTTCAGTGCTGCCAGGACATTGGTGTGTGCCCATCAACTCCTGACATCACTCCCCATGTAGCACACTACTATTGCCTGCTCTTACCACCATGCCAAGTGCAGGGATTTTGTCAGGAACACACTTCCAGGTGTTGCTACAGCACCACAAGTTTACAAAGTACGTAGATCATTGCTAATACAGGAACACGTTTCAGGCACCATGAAAATTAATCAATATCCTTCAATACAGGATGCAACTGGCCTAGACTGGGAAGCCTAATGTAGGCAGTCTTGAGCAGCCTGTCCCTATCCTTCTCCAAAAGGATATCTTGAGTCCTGAATGCATCCAATGAAAAATGATGAAGTGCAGAGGATACTAGAGCAGAGTAAATCACAGAGCCATGGAACGGTTGTGGGAGGAAGGGACCTCTGGAGATCACAGAGTCCAACTCCCCTGCTAAAGCAGGTTCACCCAGAGCAGTTTGCACAGGGTCACATCCAGGAGGGTTTTGAATATCCCCACAGAAGGAGACTCCACAACCTCTCTGGGCAGCAGAGCATATATTCAGAACAGAACACACATTTTCTAGTTACTTGATCACTCCACTACAGAACAAAGCTAATAGACCCATTACAAATACACCATGTAGTGCTATGGCAAGGCAGAACTGTAGGATCTGGCAGAGAAGAAGCACCACTGAACATTTAAAAACTATGCAGGGGAACATCCTTTCCTCTGGCAACAGAGAATAGGGTGAGGTTTGGCCTGATAAAATACACTGGTTTGGTTTGGCTGTGTCTTTATCTAAATAAACTATTATGCCCAAGTGAGCTGGTAATTATATTTTCATCCCTCATTTACATGCATTGCTCAGAAGTTGCTCCCTTCAGTCTCTGGTACCATCCCAGGGGATACTCCACCAGACCCCATTCAGAAACTTCTGCAGCTTAACATCCCTTCTCCAAAGCCAGGAGCCCACCCCCTTTGCAAAACCAGACCACTTTCATGCCAGCAGGACCGGAGCTGCATTTCCTTTGCCTTTGCCAGGTCTCTGGGGATCTCCATCTCCATTGCCTGATGAGTCAAACTTGCTCCCCAGTTCCACTGAGAAAAATGATTTTGCTGCACGGGGGAATCCTGCCTCCCTGGGTGTCCCTGCTCAGGTCCTGCCCCTGCCACAGGCAGGTGTCCCTGCCCAGGGGTGGCACTTCCCTTGCTCCATCCCCTGAGCTGGTTCCCAAACCTGGCTTGCTCCAGCTGCCACCTGAGGCCTGTGGCACAGCGTCTGCTGTATGCACAGTGCCAGGGAAGGAAAGGGTTTGCTTCATGACAGAAAATCACCTGGTTTTGCAGGCATTTAAGGCACGGTGTGCAGGTGGCATTTGCAGTACTTCTTCACCTGTGCCAAAAGGCAGTTGAAGAGTTTGTGTTTGGACAGATCTGTATCTGTGCAAAAGACATCACAATGAAACAGCAGGGTGGGGGACTGTGGGCAAACCACCTCATGAGCTGTGAGCCATAAGCAAGTGGCTGCCAGCTTCACATATTACAATATATCACTTGCTGACAGGCAAAACTTCCCTACCAGGACCACTTATTCTCTAGGATAAACTCCTCTCCTCCATGAGGATCCTGTAAACACTTGCTGGGTGGGGAAGCAGACATCAGGGAGACAACAATGACACAATATAATGAAAGCAATTTATGGATTGCTTAGCACAGAGTGAAGGACACAAGAACTCAGCAAGTTTGAAACACTACTGTAATAATGAAGAACACAAGTCAAAGGAGTCTTTTCCTTGTGGTATTACTGCAAAAGACTTCCTGTCTCTCAGATGGCTCTATTAAAGTCAGTTTTGCACAGGGAATAGCCACTGGCAGGATGACAGCCTATACTTTGCTCCTTAATCTTATTGGAACATTGAGTTGGCCAGAGTTTAATTAATACTAGATTGGTTTATAGCTGCAATAATGAAGAATGTGAAAGTTCTAAGAAGGACTTGCAAAGAGATTTCCTCTCATTTTTTGCTGTCCAAAATTTCTTTTGAAGCCTTCAAACATCTCTGACCCCTCTGGGCTGAAATTTGGAGGTAGGATAGCTCCATAAACGCATTGGGAAATAATACTTAGTAATGGACAAACCTGAATCAGTGTGTCCTCTCAGCTCCTTTGGGATGTGGGTTAGCCAGCAGAGCCAGAAGTTGTGCAATGCCCAGGATTGCCTGGCTGCAACACTGCCCAAGTCCAGCATGCAGGGAGGTGGTTGATTGTGCCTGTGCAACGGGGGGAAGTGTCCATTCTGAATCAAATCAAAAATCTCTTTCTCAGCACTCCGGGGACACACATGGTGATGACTGTGCCTAATGGCCTCAGCTTGGGAAGCGAGTGCAACAAGCCTGGGAAGGAACTGACCCATAAGTGGCCTTGTGCCATGTGTGGTGCAACATGACCACTCTCTTCTCACCCCTTCCCCTGACTGTGCATCCTGATGTCTGACAGCAGCTGTTTTTCCAATACTAAAGCACATACAAATAGCCTGTTGAAGGTGGATGTGACTCATAGGGGCCCAACTACACCAGCCCTATGCACAGAAAAAAACGAGGCTGGTTCTGCCTAGCAGCAGAGGTTACAGTCTGAATAATTCATTTAACTACAGCACAACTCTACCATGACATGGATTTCAAGCCAAAAGTGAATAATGTTTCAAAGGGCCTTAATGACAGGAGAACTTGGGTTTTCTCTGTAAATCACAAGGGGCTGCATCCTTCAGAGGGCAGGGATGTATGTGCTTCCGAGGAAAGAAAATTGTTGTTTTTGGAAATGTCACACATTACTTTTGCTTTTTCAAGCACACTGACATACAGCCAGAGAAACTACTAGCTAGGAGAAAAATTATAATTCTGTTGAATAATTGTCCAGCCAATAGGATCTCCATAAACTGTTATTCAGATGTGCCCTGTTCACACCTATCCCCAACTAATTGCAACATGACTATAAGATCACCAGGACTGTATTGACATGTGAGGAAGTGATTATGAACACAGAGCTTCCTAAGAAGTGAGGACTGTCCCACTTTTCACAGTGATGTTGGAGAACAGAAATCTCTGCAGAGCTCTAATGGGCTACAGGGGTGAGCTGACAATAAGCACTCTTTAATTAAGCTCTTTGAGAAAGTCAGGCTCCCACTGGGCTTGTTGTGAGAGCAGCAAAGCCTCCTGATTTATAGCAATTCAATGCCCAAGCTTCCTAATACTGATGTAGGACACCAAATCACCAAGACCTCTTCAGTGTAATTAAAGGCAGGATGTGCTCCTGGCTGGCATATCCCAGCTCTGAATGGGAATGCAGTCAGGGGTATTCCTGGGGTTTGTCCTGTAGCTTATACGGTCTGTGCTATATAATAGGTTGCATTGGTGATGGTAAAAGCTCAGTCAATTAGAAAGGAGGAAAAAGTAGTGATGAGGTGGTAATTCAGGATCCTCCAAGATCTGACCATGCCACAAACATGCTGCAAAGTTTTGAAAAGCCTGAATTTTCTCTTTTCCTCTTTTAAATCAAGTGGAAAAAAATAATTAAGCCCATTGGCATGCAGGGGTTAATTAGTTATGGCTTGATTTTCAGAAATGCTAAGGAAATTTCAACTCATTCTTGGCACTCTTTATCTTTGAAAAATCAGGCCAAAGAGTGTTATATTTCTTGCAGCATTTCTTTATAAAGGGCAATATTGCCCCTATAAGCTAAATCTATCTTGGCCATCTCTTCAGGGCTCTAGGCATTGATGCAGCACACACAATCTCTGCAGTAACTCCTCCCTGAACTATACTCAGGCACACACAGAGCGTTAGATACGCCACCAGTTTGTGTGCCCTGTGACCGCTGGCCACTCCACGTTGTCCTTATGTGGAGGGACCTGTGGAGGTGCTGCCAGTGTCTGTGGATGGAGCACCTTTGAGCTGGCCACCAGAACATGAAAATACCTATCTGTCTGCACTTGGAACTGCCCTGCACCTGAGGGCAGTTCTGATCTCTTCTGAGCCACAATGATCTGTGCAAATTGAATTGATTTGGGAATTCTAACTTCGATTTCCAGATGCTGACTCTCATAATGCCTTTATGTGCTAAATAGGAGGACACCCTATGCAGAAATGCTTCTTGTAGGGAATATTAGCACTTTCTAGCACTTTCTAGACTGCAGTCAAATCTAGCAAGTGCTAATATTATAGCACTATAGCACTATATAAAGTGCTAAGTCTAAGCCTTTTCTTTGGCAAGCCCAGCTGGTGGAAGTTGTGGACAATTTACAAACTTATGCATTTTCCAAGCCCTCTGTCACTCTTGTTCCTCTGCAGATTTTCATCATCCTTCTTGAATTAAAGGAAGGATTGCGTGAACAGAAGTAATATAACTTAATATTCCTGACTGTAGTCCTTCTAACTAATGCACTGTGACTATTTAACTTTGACTCTTAAAGTCTCGTCCAGAGTCATTACTTTCAATCCTGTGAGCCTGCCTTCCCAACTGTGTCCTTTGATGCATGATTCTCTATCAGCCCACACCCATGTGCTTGCCATAGGCACCTATTCCCTATGAATTACCTTACAGGGCTAAATAAATACAGGAAAATATAACTGCACAATTTGAATCACCATTATACTCGCTTTTTCATCAGAAAAACTTTGTCAACATTAAAAATAAAAAAGAATTTCAGTTTCCTGCTTTGGTGCAAAAATACCATAGGAAAGAAAATGCCAACAAGAAAATCTAGGTACAATTACAACCCTCAAGGTCACAACTGTGCTGTGGCCAGCAGGACTCCTTTGTGGGTGAAGTTATTCCCTGTGTAGAGGCCAATCTGAGGCCTTTGTCCCAAAAATTCTTCAAAAATGGGTTCCCTGCAGCAGCTAGGTTGCTCTTTTACTCAGGATTGAATTTCAGTCTGTGTGCATATCAGATGAGTAAGATTTGGTTCAATGAAAGAGTCTGAAGGGAAATTTTTTCAAGCTGTGTGATGTGCAAAAACACCCAACCCATCAAGAAGAAAGACATGAAAAAAACAATAGAGACACCAAAAGCATAAAGGAGGAATAAAGACATCCTTCGGGATAAGGCAATGGAACACGTGTGGGTGGAAAAGCACACAGGAGAGATATGGAAAGTATTCAAAGAGAAATTACTGTATGCCCAATGGTTATGTGTGCCATTGAGCTATAAATACTCCAGGACTGGAGACAAGGGTAAAATTTATACAAGGAAGTGGAAAAAGTCATCTGATGTAAGGTAAAGCTCTCTAAAAGCATAGGAAAACTGAAAAAATTGAGGTGGAGAATGGAAAGAAAAGACCAGTTAATGATGTGAAAAGAGCAGGACCAAAACCACATTTGGTTCTTTCACGTATGTGTGTGTGTTTACTAAAACCTCACTGTTTGCAACTCTGGTGTCACTGTGAAAGAGAGTATTTCAGAAGGAGCTGCACCACAAAGGCCTGGGCACCCTTCAGAGCCACCCTGGCAACGCCTCCTGCTCATCCTGCCTTTCTCCCCTCATTCACTGGATCCACCACTGCCAACGCCTCCTGCTCATCCTGCCTTTCTCCCCTCATTCACTGGATCCACCACTGCCAACGCCTCCTGCTCATCCTGCCTTTCTCCCCTCATTCACTGGATCCACCACTGCCAACGCCTCCTGCTCATCCTGCCTTTCTCCCCTCATTCACTGGATCCACCACTGCCTCCAGCACCATCGGACTCTCGATACTCCTGTGGGTCCCGACTGCTGCTCTCTTCTGTGTTTGTTCAGCAGCAAAGGGGGCCCAGGGCCTCCATGTGCCTGAGAGCCAGCAGAGCTACAAATCACACCCCCAGTGCCAAGGCTGGCTCTCAGAATCCTCATTGCTGACGCGCACTCATTTCTGTTTGCCCAGCAGCAAATACCTGTCTATTGACCCTTATAAGCAGGATTTTCATGTCCCCAAGTGATGGATGTGAGTATACAAATAAAATGTTGCAAGTCCTGTAACTATCACTACAAACTGAGAACCACATACAAGACCTATGCCCAGAGGTGTGAATAACTTCCAACAAGGGTAATCATGCATTACCTCAAGGAATTCAGTCTCCCCAGGGCAGGATTCATCTCAACCAAAGTGAATTATTTAAGAACTCAGTGCTTACTCCCAGTTAATTGTGCTGACTTGTTTCTAGAAACAGTGGAAGGAGAAAGGCTTCTTCAAAGAGTTTGACTCAGAGGCACGAAGATTGCATGCAACTCCTCTTGCCATGGCAGTTTGTCTGACAAGGCATGGGAGGCTGCCTGGTGACATCAACCTCATTGCAGGAAATTCTGTTCTCCAGAAATGGTTGCGCTGTTGTAATATTTTGGGGAGGTGTGTCAAGAACTGAGAAAGAATCCTTTACAGAAGGGGTTGAAGTGTACCTTCAAAACCCCTTGGACCTACCACAAGCAGCCGTACACTGAAGCCCTGCAAAAGTTCATCCCAACAAGAAGCACTTTCCCTTCACTGTCCCTTCACCATGGGCAAGTACATCTGCCCTCTGTTTGGCCATGCAGGCTCTGGGTGACATCAGCCCCTCGCAGAAGGAGCGAGCCACACGTGCAGCCGTGCCTTGCCCTGAGCAGCGGGCAGGCGAAAGCCGAGCTCGGCTGCCCGCGCTCTCCTCTGTCCTACTTGCTTGGCTGTGATTACATAAGCAGCATTTGCCTGGCTCCTGCTCTCTTGTTTCCTTCACTTGTTTTCTGATTTTTAGGACACTCTTTTGCTGGAGTTACACTGACCTCTTTTGCGAGAGAGGGTACCATATTTTCTGACTAAAGCCTCTTATCTTTAATAAGACAGCACATTTACCATCCAAGTCAATAGTTAGACTTGGGAATTCTTTTAATTAGAAAAGCAACCACTCTAATCAATAGTGAAATCTGAAAGCCCCATGTAACAGAGAAGCAGCTATGCAGAAATGTAGACCATCCGCAAACAAGACAGACACCTACAACAAGTATCACACTCATTTTCTCCTTTTCATTCAGCAATGGAAAATATGTGAACATATTGCAGGGCATCCAAACGACCCTAAACACAGTCATCTGTGAGAAGCTCTGCTTTAGTTACAGTGAAATTAAAAAATAGCAGCATCACTAAAAAAAATCTGGGTACCAGTTAATAAATTCCACAATTCTCCCTCCACTCTGGCTGCTGTGGTTTAACCATGCAGCTGTGGGAGACTGTCAGCAGCACAGTGGCTTGTCTGCCTTGGCTAGGAGCTTATCAGACATAAGCTGAGGGTTTCCTTCTCAGATGTGTGGCACAGGTGGCAACTGATGCAATGGCACAGATAGCCAAACTCCCTGCCCAGCCAGCTGGCATGGAGATGGATTTTCTCTTTACCCCTTACATGACCAGGTTAATTAAAACACTATTTTATCCATGATATAAAAAAACTTGTAATGTGGAGGGCAGGGGTAAACAAGGAGGCAGAAGACATGTGGTGAGGGGACACAGGAGAGAAATGGGTTAAACCAGAAGGCAAGAAAGTGCACAAAGTCCAGCTTGGTGCAGAGGTTCCCTCCTCACCCTGCTACCCATCTGGCAGCAGCACAGGGACACAGTGCATGAAGGTGCACGGGTTGCTCTCTGTGTGCATCCTAGGTACATGCTAGGACGCCAGAGCATTGCTACAAAATCTACTTGTCTCGGCCTCCTATGGAAAAAAATCTGTTCCCCTAACTTTAAACTAAGCAGCTGCCAAGCTCCAGACTGGCAAGGCTGAACACCAAACCTGGGGGTTTTGCTTGCAAGCCCTTACAGAGGATGGCACTGGTTAGTGAGAGCCAAGACCCTTCTGCACCTAGCCCAGCATGACGGTGCTTCTCTGCTCAAACAGAATGGAAGATTAATCAGATGTTAAAAATTACTATTCAAAAGATATTCTGTGACATAAATACCCAGACTGACAGCAGAGCATTCAGCAGCATGTCCGAATCCTCTTCCTCTTCATGAGAGGAACAGAAACCGCTTCTCAAACAAATGAGAAAAAGACTTTTGTTTTGCTTTGCTGCAAAGAAGAATCAACTGATGATAGCAGACATTTAAAAAACAATCTCATGCTTAATTATAATCTTTCTGGAGCAACTAGGATGGCTTCAGATTATTTTACATAACTGTGTTAAATCCCCCCTGAGAATTATTCGCCTCCTACACTCCAGGGTGCCTGAGCTTAAAAGATGGCCAGTTATTTAACAGGCTTGTCAGTAGCTTAAAAATGTACCAGCACTTGCTGCAAAAGAACAATTGCAAGTGGGTTTATTTCATTATCTTCACAGACCCTCTACAATGGGCAGGAAATTGCTCTTTGATGGTGCCTTTTATTTTGAAATGTATATTGCACCTGTGTATTCAAATTGTAATGAACATTATATATATCTATATCTATCTATCTACATATATATATATATATATCTCCAAAGCTTGGAGTACCTTTTTGAGCAGTACTTGCAGTAGCAGCCTTGCAAGACTTTACTAGTCAGCTTGCATAAAGATAGCATTTTTTCTTCTGTAATTTGGAAAAGGAAGAAACATCTTATTTTTCTGCATGGTCTTCCTAGAAAAAGAGAAGCCATCTGACAAATGAATAACCTAGTATTTTGTTGGTGACTTAAAAATGCAACCAGGAAAGGGAAAGTGGGCATGATTCAGCCCTGGCTGTGCTGTGATCTTTCCATCTTGGGTTACATTTATTTCTTTTGATTTTTGGTGTCTAAGTTATGTTTTTACCACAATTCTCTATGTTCACATAACATAAATTATGAAGATAAATAAAAAAGTGAGGAAAGAACTGAATTTTTGTTCATGGACTGCTAAGCCCAGTAATTTCAAAGGAGTTTACATGCAGACCTTTGTACCTCTTGAGTATTTCTCACTAGAGGACGAGACTGTTGCTGGGCTTGAGCAGGCAGAAGGACAATTTGTGTCTTCTCTCCCTCCTCTGGGCTGTCTTTTCTGAGTAGAGACAGGTCTTAAGGCAGGTAGGTAAAAGGATTAAGCAGTGTGGGGGCTTCAGCATAGCCCAGGTATTCACTGTTATAAAGACAAGACATGAGTACACTGGTAACATCCTAATTTTTGTTTCCCTCTGATGGTCTGGCAGCAAAGTATGTAATCTATTAACCAAATTCTCAGTGAGGGACAAAACTGTGTATTAGCTGCAACCATGAAGATGCAAGAAGTCCAAAGTGAGATGCAGCAGAGCTTTCTCAGCTGCTGAGGGTAACAACCAACCCAAACGTCCTTCAGAAATGGGAGTAAAATGGGAGTAGAAGCCATTCCTGACCATCCCTGTGCCACCTCCAGCACCCTTGGGACTGCACCTAGGAAGGCTATAGAAGCCTTTTCTGTTAGTATTTTTGATGGTTAATCTATCTGAGGGCTGGCTGAGCAGCATCATGCTGACAGCAGGCAGCCAGCCCTGAGAGCAGCCTAAGGAGGGACACCCAAACTCTCTGCCACCATTGACTCCCAGCTCAGGAACCTTTTAATTATAACCATAACTCTGACTTCTCCCAGCAACGGGAGAACTGTAAGGACTGGAGTTGCATGACTGCTGGGCTCAGGGTTAAACCTCATGCTGGGAAATTCAGAGGAATGTCCCCCTGCACCTTCTGCCAGACGCTTCCACCCAGTAACTCCTATCCTGCCCTTGCACAGAGCAGCTGGGACAGGTCAGGGAATGGGAGGAGGATGCACTTTGTGGATTTAGTGTCATCCCCTTCTCTGTGCCCTGGATTTTCTGTGTTCATGGCAGGGCAGAAGGAAAAAGACAGGCCTGAGCCTGGTGACTGTCATAACCAGGGACTGATGTGAAACCTTCAGCGCTGAAACCAAAACCAAAAAAGAGGGTCCATAAGCTGGTGACTAAGTGAAAAACAATCTCCTGCAAACTGGCCAGAAGAGAGTGGAGGCCTCAGTGACCAATTACAAATCAGCTGAGGACAGAAGTTCATCATATCCCAGGCAAACCTGGACTACAAGCAGTCAGCATCCCCCAGCAGCAGATGGGCTCCAACGCTTAGCAAAAGGGCAGTCGAACCTTGATGCAAACCCAACTGTATGGGAACCTGCAGGGTCACGTCTGCTGCCACGAGTCCCTCGGCACTGCAGCACTGCAGAGCAGTGCCATGCCTCCCTTCACGCTTGGTTGAAGCTGTTCAAGAGGATGTGCCAAAACATGGATCTCTAAGCTCAGAAGGGAAAGGGTACAAGCAGAGTTCAGGCTGACAGTGAGACTATGCCACAAAAGCCGAGATGAGCACCAGGACAAATGGAAGATGGGATGGAGCCAGAGCAGCCCTGCAGTGGCCACAGGAGCAGGCAGTGGCTAAAACACAGCCCGTTTCTCACGAAACCTCTCTGCAGAGCTGGAGATGGCAGCAGTGGGCAGGACACTGCGCTGGCTTAGATGGATGGATGAGCAGCACAGAGGGACTGCTCAAACCAGCACTGGGACTTGCATCACGTTTGGGCCATGCCGGTGTCCAGTCCCCAGCATTTCTCTGCATCCTGACCCATCCCAGTACGATGGACTGCGTCCGACTCTGGGCCCCCACTTGCCCAGTCTCTTGGGGCTATGAGGTAGGAAAGAGGAACTCTTCTTCCCTCTCTCTCTTTCTCTGTATGTGTAAAAAATTTCTTCTGAAATAATGTAAATGAACTCATCTAGAAACAAGAAACTCAAGTTTTCCGAGAACACTTCGGAGAGATTGATTTTGTGTTTCTGAGGGTGTAAATTTGGGCTTTGTGACTTTAGTAGAGCTATTTTGAATTTGCCCCATATAATGAAGCTGGCCATTTTTGAATACAAATAGAAAATACAACAATTGATATTAAATGCCTTCAATCCCATTTTAATGAGCCCTGTATTTCAGAGCTGGGATAAGTGCTCTCTCTCTCTGCTGTTAGTATAAAAGCTACATGACTACCCAGTATTATTATATGTCAGAACTGACAGGAAATCACAAAACTTATCATAATTGGTGGAAAGAAAGTTAAAAGTACAGAGTTGATGAATCTTATTCAACCTTTGTGTTTGCCACTTATTCCGTTTAGGGGAATAAACATACACCGTTTACACTTGTAAGTACATTATGTCCTTTCTTCCCCATAAATCAGTCCCAGTAGGGAGCACTGCAATTGAGCTGCCAAAAAGAAAACTTTGGAAAAAGTCAAAACAGACAATTTTAAAGCTTGAGCATATTAAAAATCAACAGTGTCAGTGTGACAGGTTTCTGTTTTATAAATCAAGCCTCTAACCAGCTTTTTAAAGTATAATGGAGCAGACCCAATTGCTAGCAGCAGCTCAGTGAGCAGGAAGTGGGGCTGTGGGGGTACAAAACCAGAGCACTGCCAAGAGCAGCCCCGAGCAGCTGCGCCCTGCAAGAACAATGTCACGGCTGCAGCACCTGCTTCACCTGCCACTGGGAGACACCTGCAACCAGGGAAGTGATAAAGTGCCCAAGAAAATTTAAACTCTATTCTATAAGTTCTCACAAGCAGTTCCAGCAGCATTCCCAAAACTGTGTCTGTCTCTGAAACGTGCTGCCCCAACGGGTGAGCAGCATTTGGCTGAGCCACCTCTTGGGTTTGAAACAGAGGAGACAATCCATCCCTCAGTAGAAGGTACAAGTGGCTGGGTTGTCTCTTTTGCCTGTGGCCCCCTGGCAGAGATGGCCCAGGGAAGCCTGCAAAGGGACACTCCCTGGGGCACTGGCCCAGATCCAGAATGTACCGAGCCTTTGGGTATCTGCTGTGCCAAGCCCGAGAGGATCATCAGCCCAGGGCTGCATCCTCTCAGTAACAAAGATTATCACCCCTGCTCAGTAACAAAGACATGAAATGCACTCAAAGCACATACTCCATATGCTAATTTAGGTGTTCACCTGTGGTTAATGGGTACCCAAATTATCTCCATTGACTGGACATTAAAAGGCTGAAACAGAGTCCACAGCAGGCTCTGAATTTGATCTCTGGTGGCATGAAGGCTGTTCAAATAAGTGCCAAGGAGAAAGATTCCAAAGGATCTCCTAAAATTATCTCCAGAGGAACCAACTGAGGTGAACAAAGCAGCCTGAGATTACTTCCACAGCAGAGAAGGAATACCATCCCTTCCTCAGCACAATCAAATGCTACACCCAAAAATAAAGTTGAAATGTCCTTGAGCACTAGGCAAGTAGTTAGGGTTAGGGTAGGGAGGGTTAGGCTTAGCAGGTGCAATTTCCATTGAAAATAATATATTTAATATTTATGTAACTTAAACTTTGCTCCTGTTCAATGGACTGCAGAAATTAAATAGTAAAAAAACCCAAAACCAAACCTGCACCAAGCCATCTGCACCTCCTGTCTGTTCAGCATGGGGTAGAGTCTTAATAAAGAAAGATTAATTTGTGGAAATGGAAAAACCATGTACAGAAAAATGCAAACAAGCAGCAGGACCGCAGAGCCAGATCAGGGCTGAACTGTGACCCTGAGACAAATGGATAGGGCAGCTTTTTCTTGAATTGTCAGGAATCAACCTGTGTGTCAACTAAACTTCTCCAGCTGTGGGTAAAGAAATAAGAAAGGCCAGAGATGGAGGGAGCCTCACAGGCTGCAAACATCTCAGGGCTGGGTTATGGCAAGTGCTAGGACACATGCAGAGGAAATATAGCACCTTGAAGCAGGGATACAAGAGAGCTGACCAGGAACTTTTGAAAAGGGCATGAAGTGATTGGACAAGGGGGAATGGCTTTAAACTGAAAAAGGGCAGGTATGGGGAAGAATTTCTTCCCTGAGGATGTGGTAAGGCACTGGAACAGGTTGCCCAGAAAAGCTGTGTCTGCCCCACTCCTCAAGGTGTTCAAGGCCAGGTTGGGTGGGACCCTGAGCAGCCTGGTCTAATGAAAGGTGTCCCTGCCCATTGCTGGGGGGTTGGAAGGAGCTGATCTTTAAGGTCCCTTCCAACCCAAACCAGTCTATGATTCTATGAAAGTGCCAGTGAAACAACAGGGAAATGAAAAGCTTCCCTGCTTGGGGCCTGAAACTCATGGAAAGGCAAAAGGGACAAATGACCCAAAGGCACTGTGGGGTCACAGGATGCTCAGAACAACCCCTCACCAGTGTGGAGCTGAAGGGTCCACATGAATCACAGGCCCTGCAGAGCTGGTCCTCCCTGCATCAGCCATGCATTTCTACTTGTATTAACCACACAAGGCAAGCCTCATTATCCACCCTTGAAAAACCTGTCCTTACTTTTTCATGGGGCAAATAACAAAAGAACATTTTCACTTGAAACTTCAAGCAGAACTCTATGAAACCTTTTGGTTGCATTTCTCACTGAAAAGTAATAAGCCAATTTGCAAATGGCACTGCTGCTCAATTTAATTTGTCTCCTTTCCCAGGGGAGCTCTGACCTCAAAAATCCCTGAGGGTTTTGGAATCGATCAGGATCTGTGTTTTCCAGGAGAATGCCTTATTTTAAAAGCATCTGAAAACTGACTCTCAGCTAATCACTTCACAACAAAAAGGCACCTTCTTTCCACCTTTTCATCTTGCTGCTATTTTTTCTTTCTCCCTGCCATTTCCTACATTTTAATGTATATCCAAATTTTCCTCTCTGTCCCCTTCTCTGTGGTCAGTTCCTAGTTAAAGGGTAAGTAAAAGACGTATTTTTGTGCTCCTTGGGAAAGAGCAGATCACAGGAAAGAAAAACTGGGTGAGTGAGCCATGTACCCTCTCTCCATCACCAAGCATTTGAACAGGATGGCATCTCTGATCTCAGAGTACAGAAATACCAACAGCCCCTGTCTGGAAAAAGTGAATTTTCCTAAATGCTTGGGCAAACCAAAAGTTTGGAGCTGTTATAAATAGACTGGGATAGCTGGAAGAAAGCTCACTGTATACACTAATGAAAATGTGTGTAAGTACTGCAGGGCTGTGAATTTCTATTTTGAGAGGATGTGGGTAGTTAAGTAACCCCTGCCTGCTTCTGTCAGAGCAACAGTGGCAAGTGCCCTGCCTAGAAAAAAACCCCAAGCCAAAGAGGAATGAATAATATCCTAAAAGACTGAAGCAGAGCCTTTCAGCTGAGGGAGACCCAGAGGGCAATGAAAAATCCGGATGGACAGACAACCACAAATCGCTAGGGTAAGCCCAGCCAAGCCTAGGGCAAAAGGCAGCAGAGAGGTAGCAGAAGTGCAGGGCACACTGACCTAGGGCAGGAGGTGCTGGAGAGCCCACCAAAATCACAGGGGGCTCTTCAGGTGGGCATTGTGCAATTATTCCTGTTGGGATTCAGATGTGGAGCTGGAATCAGTGGCCCTTCCTCAGCCTACAGGCAGTCAGAGAGCCCTGAGCTGCTGCACGTTGGCTCAGCCACGGTGCCAAAAGCACCCCCAGAGCCAGGCAGCCTCCCTTGGATGTATCCCCTGCAATGCCAGCCCCATTTCAAACCTTGCTATCAGGTAACACAAAATTGAAAGGGGTGAGGAGTAGAAAAGAGAATTATTTATGTAATTTCAGGTGAAATACAGATAAAACCAGTTTTTGTTGCCACACAGCCCAGGGAAGAGGCTGTTCAGGGCTCACTGTGCATTACTCCCTCACTGTGGGCTTTGGCAAATCTGGGGGCAAGGTGACTAAATGGTCTAACCTTGCTCAAACTCTCCCTGACAATGGCTGATTTTCCCTATTTCCAGCTAACCTACCTAACGTGGTTCTTCACGGGGGACAACTAAATAGCCAGAAGCAACAGGCATGAAGACAGCCTGCTGTGAGCTCTTAAAACTTTTCTATGAGTCTAATATTTAAAAAATTAATTTCTCCCTGTGGTGGCCAAAAAATGTAAAAAAGCCTGCTCTAGAATTCCTTTGCCTTGGTCACTTTCTGTCCATAAGAACAAAAAAAACCAAACCAAAACCAAACAAAAACCAAAACAAAACCAGAAACCAAAACAAAACAAAAAAACTCCAAAAACCCAAAACACAAATAAACAAACAAACAAAAAAACACCAAACAGACAAGAAAAAAATCCCCAAAAACCCAAAACATATTTTGCTGCAATTGAGAGAATGTGGCTAATGCTCAAACTTGACTTTGTCCACTTAATTCACCTGGAGTAGCACCACTGAGCATCTGGGGAGCTGCAGAGAGGTGAGCATGCCAAGAGCTGATCTGAGGATTTTATCTATATCACAGACCTCTTTAATCTTTAAAAAGAGCTGAACATTTTATTAAGGGTGTCCAAGAGGATGCTTGTGATCCTCCTGTGAACAGTACAGGTGTCTACCTTATTAGCCTCTCCATCCATCATCAGCTCACTCTGTTAAATACAAAAAGGAAATAACACAAGAGCAGTCTAAGAAGAGTCTGTATGGATGGGTGGATAGCAAACCCAGAAAGAAAGAAAATCCAAATCTCTAGTTCATTCAAAGTAGAGATTCTCCATCTCCTCTCCACTGAGCTTGATAAGCAAGGCTGGACCCAACCTTGATTTCTGCAAAAGTTTCCAAATGAGTCCATGATTCCTTCTGGGAGTCTAATGTAGGGCAGGGCTGCTTCACGTGAGAAGAGCTCACACAGCTCCAGCAGTCACCGTGCTCTGCACGCGCGCTAATCTTTCCACCTGGATCCGGGAGCTCAGGCAGGTGCACCAGGTCAGAACTTACATAAAGAGATGACCGGAAGGAAATTATTAGAAACTGCCCCCTAAGAACTTAGGGAGGTTGTATTACCTATTGTCTTCCCTTGGTGTAACAGGGATCCTCCTCACTAACACAGAAAAAAACACTTACCGATTTTTGGAACATCACAATGTATTATAAATGCCTTGGAAAGGGAGAAATCCCCAGTTCTCTTGCCTGGCTTTCATGAAACGAAAAGTTCTGGGCCAAAATTTTAGACCCTGAGGTGACCAAAAGGTAACACCTAAATAATTGTGAGGCTTACTGGAGTGCTGCAAGGAAGACATTGCTCAAGAGCAGCTTAGAAGTGTCAGTCTTTGCTAAAATATTCCAGGCAATTGGTGTTCAGTTGCGTCCTCTACTTCCCTGATTTCCATTTTCCTCCAAAACTGGTGATATTTCACAAGAGCCTGGAGGTGTGGGAGGTGGGACCTTCCTCTGGAGCTGGTGAGGACCATGGCAGAGGCTGGCTCTGGGTGGCTGTGGTCTGGGGAGGTCAGTGCCAGGCTCCCAGTCTTACAGGGAAGAGCAGCCAAGAATCCTCCCGGGCGCTCCCAGCGGGGTGAAGGAAGGTGGCAGAGGAGCCAGCCAGTTTCACTTGGTCACACGAGCACCAAGATGGGGCTGCCCAGCCCCTGAGAAGCCCCAGCTCCCATCTCTTTAGAGGGGGCTGCTCAAACCCCAGCTGCACGTCACAGACCTGGCTTCAGCTCACAGAGAATTTGAATTCTGTGCTTGGCCAGCCATTGATAACAATGGTCCTTCCTGCTATAAAACTCTCTCAAACACAAACATCTGTGTGTGAGCATTAGCATGGCCTTGTTTTGAGGTCAGAAAAAGAAAATACCTCCTTTCCCACAGCACTTCTCACAATGAATGGTAACTATGGAGCCTTTCACACTCATTGGTGGTTTCAGATGGAAAAAAAATCTTAGCAGGTATAAATAAATGGGAAAGATATATATAATATAAAGTCTCACTATAAATTAATGGAATACAAACATGTCTGTGTCTGAATGAAAATGCAGCAATAAGTAAAGGTTTTCATCTTTCTTTTCCATTTTTCAAATGTTCCTGAAAATAAATATTTGGGGTATTTTTAAAAAAAGACAGAAAGAGAGGAAACCCATGCATCATACTTTACGAGCTATTATTTTTATATGCCTAAATAGCTACTATATTAAGATGCCAAGAAAAAACAACTGTGTATTTAGTCCCAAAACAAACTCAGTATGAGTAGAGCCAGTGCTGGCTGCTTTCCCGAGGGTCTCAGTCTAACATACTTCAGCTTTGGTTTGGAAAACCATCTTTAGGGAAGGAAAACACGGAAGGAAAACACCACAGCCCCATGTCTGTCTGGCTGCTTGCCTGCCTACAAACAGCTGGTTATGGTGCTAAAGAAGGCAGGGATGGGATTGAAAAAGACACCTTCCTCCTTTCAAAAGGAAAAAAAGAAAAGAGAAAGAAAATCCAGCAATCCAAAACCTGAAAAGTTTACGTACTGGCTGCTGAGCTGAGGCTCCTTTTGCACAGGTCACAGGACAGACATCAAATGGCAAGACCTTTTAATTGCTAATGGCCTGCTCTGGATTTCAACACTTGACACAGAGATAAAGGACTCTGTATCCTATTATCAGTCCCCTGAGCAACTGTTGCAACTTATTAAGTGTAACTATAGATTAATAGGTCAGAATCCTGTACACGGAGAGTATAATGGAAACATAGAACAGTTTGGGTTGGAAGGAACCACAAAGATAATCTAGTTCCATCAGTTCTTTGACTGGAAGTAGAATATTATTAACACATCCCCTTGTGGTAATAATGGTTTGTGAATTCCAAAGCAGAACCCCAATATCAGGTTTTATTTTTGCTTTAATGCTACAGCTGTTGAAGTGACAAAGCAGGGCTGGAGAGCTATTTGTGCAGCAGGGAATGACACAGATTTCTGCTCTTTTGCATCACTTTACACCCCCCCGAAAAGAAAAAAGGATAGGTAAAACCGTTCCGATAGTGCTATCGTCATTGTTTTTCAGAGAGAGAAATCAAGGCCAGGCACAGCTACAGGCTTTGCATAAGATCACACCCCAAAGCAGTGCAAGGGCAGAAGCAGAAGTGAGCACATGTGATGTGGCAGCTCTCTCTAACCAACAGACCATCACTTCCTTCTGTAACCCTGCATCGGGAAGGGAAAGGCAGGATCGAGCTGTGCAGTGCCTGCAAACACACCGAGGACGGCACACCAGAGAAAGATGTGGATTTTCACAACAGGTCAGCTTCCAGGACAACTTAACATCAACACCATCCCCTAAGAAACAAGGTCAGCAAGGACTAATGCTGGGTATTCTGCATTTTAAATGCACACCTCTCCTTAAACCTTTAGAGCCTTACCTTCTAAACAGACACCTGGCCATATTCTGCCCCAGCATACATCAGCGCAGCTCCACTGAAGCAACAGAGCCACGTCTACTTTTATCAGCTAAGATTCTGATCCAGCCTTCTAAGAAAGAGGGGGCACACAGGGGGTGAGCTGTTCACCTCCTTGCTGCCTCTTGTAATGCTGCTTCTCACACCAAACACTCAGCACCTCGCAGGACTGGGGTCTTTGGGGTGAGGCTTAACATATATTGTCTGGTAGTGGCTGAACTGATTGCCAGCAGAGAGGGAACTGTAAGTCAGCGGTGATAACCAGGGCCCCGCTGAGCCATCACCAGTGGGGAACCTTTGCAGCTCTGAGAGGTTGATAGTCTCATAAATAACAGATCTTCTACAAGAAACTGCAGTCTGACTGCATTTCATTAAACAGTAAGAAGATGAGCCGATCCCTGCTTTAAAATATGGAGATTTGTGTGTTTATTAGCTACATTACCCACCTCATCCTTCTTTGAGCAACACGGTTTTCCTCCAGTTGCAGATATTTTCAAGTCATTGACAAGGAACACAAAGAGGCATGTGCAAAGCAGAGTGCTGAGGGTGGCCTTTGCAGGCTGCATGGACCATTTTCTGGGAGAGCTGCTGATGCGTTGTGATTAGATGCCATTTTAGCTCGGCAATGAGCATTAAGCAATGCTGTTCTTTCTCTGTCCTGCTACATCTGGTCTGGCAGCAGAAAGCTCTCTGTGATTTAAGACAGAGATTTTGTGAGGTGCAATCTCTCTTTGAATCCTGTTTTTTTCTTTTTTACTTTAATTTCTTCTAGATGAGTTTTTGGAAGCACTGAAAGCTTGATGAATCACTTGACTGAATGGCCCACATAGTTTCCTCCTAAGTCAGCTTTGGCAGTGAGCCACTGAACATATCTTGAGGCTTTGCTTTGAGTAATATTTTCGTTGGTGAGATTATTCAAATATTTGAGGCCAGGCCACCCATTCCTTGTGTACCCCACTCTTTGCACTTAACCAGGTGCAGAGCTGCAGTATCATGCTCTAGAAATCTGGGCACAAAGGCACTGAGCAAGAGGAAAACTTGCCTCCAACCAAAAGGAATTTTCTCTTTGGATATAACATTGTTTGTCCGGCTGCAAAGCTGGGGCAGTCCAGCTGTGTGCAGATGGTGTTAATGGCAGCTGGATGTGACCAGGACCAGAAAGGGCTTGTGCCAGCCCTGCAAATGAAAGAGCCACTGCTGCTGCCTTCATGCTCCACTTGTGGGGTGATGGAGCCTATGGCAGCAGCAGGATGAGTGATCTGCTCCAGGCTGCCATCACTCAGCACATGAGGGACTTTGGGGTCCGGTGCCTGGGACAGCTACAAACACGTGTGCAACCTTGAGACAGTTTCACCTCTGCAGTCACAGAAACATAAAATCATAGCAGCGTTTAGGATGCTTCTTCAGACATTTAAGATCATCAAGTCCAATCATCCTCCTGCCCCTGTGCTCTGGCTGGGAAGGAGGCTGCAATTCTCTGTCAGGTTTCCCACCCTCAGCCTAGCACTCTGCTCCCTTTCAGAGCCTTGATCCTGGCAGCAGCTGTCCTCCATCCCCATGCCCTGCAACAGGTCTTGAGCTCTGGTTTTGGGGAGGCTTAAAAGGCAGAATGCCTGCAGGGGAAGGAACCAGTTTTGGACAAAGCAGTGAGCAGGCAGGGGCATTTCAAACTGATCACAACTGGAATCAAAACTCCATTATCCTGAAGTTCACTGTTCTGAGCTAGATTCAAATTTTGCAGATATCCCAAGGGATCTCCTCTAACACAGCCCTGGATCTGGGAATAAATTCTCCTAGTACTGAATTTCTGAGCCCACATCTCTTCACTCTCCAGTGAGTTAAGAAAATTTTTTGGCTTAAATCTAATAATTTGAAAAGGACTCTCTTTTTTTCTAGCCACTGGATTCCAATTAGCTTTACTTTTCATTTCAAAAAAGGGAGTTCCCATACAGCAAGCATCCTGCGAACTGATAATCTGATGCAAGTACAGAAGGACAAGTTCAATCAAACCCATCTCACTGGTCTGAAGCACCGCTCCTGTTCATTTTAGACTCATTTCAGCGTGGCAGGTCACAGCAGTATAAACATCACGGGGAAAAAAAAAGGCCGAGCTGGCAAACAGTCAGAACTTGCTGTTCCTGACCCAGTAACCTACTTTTTGAGCACCACGTAACATGAAAGCCACCCCTAGCTCAGACTGCGACGTCACCTCTTACTTAACTTCTTAGAGGCAAATAGTGGGTCCGGTTGGGAAGAGTTAGATGAGATGTGGTCACCATTTACTTCATGCTGACCACAAAGATCTGTTTAGGTTAGACAGGAAGGCAGAGAGTGAGTGGTTTCTAACCTCAAGTCCTTCACAGCCAGCATATGACCACACATGTTCCACACAGCAGAGTTTGGACCTCAGAGTCCATCATGTTGACATGGAGAAACCTTAAATTCTGTCTATATCACCATCACCTTCACAGCCACATGCAAAGAAACTGTCCAAGGGAACCCTTCATGAAGGACCCCTGTTTTACATCTGCAGTGCTGCTTTAGCCGTTTTCATTCCATCTCCCTCAGCCTGGCCTGATGTGGCATTCAGAGAGTGCCCAGCTTAAAGGCAGGAAAGACCGAAGGACTCCTGTGACCAGACAAAGCTGCTCACTACACCTGTTCTCCCTTCAACAGGGCGACAACAGCAGCCATCAACACCCACCAGCTCTGGAATGGAATCTGTCTTCCCCTTCCACTCTTTCCCGCCCCAGATTTCTCCTCCATCACAGTCTTCCCTTCAATCAGCAAAGCTGACCCCACACTCACACAATATATTACCTCTGAGTAGGTTAATAAAGGACCTTGGGGAACTGCTAAATATGAACATAGAACAGTTTCAGACATTGATGTGCAGCAACCCTTTTTCCAGGACAACTCATGGGGTATTGGGGATTTTCTCCTCCAATTTATACATAGCTTTTTTTTTTTTTTTTCCAGTAACAGGAGTGGCATAACTGGTTGAAATGCAACTGGCTAGAGTGTTGGCAGGCTGCAGAGAAAAAACATGGCAACCTGTGTCACTTGTCATCCACAGAGAGTCCCTGCTTAACGAACAGTTACATTTAAGAGTTATGCTTGACAGTTGCTTAGGTTCAGTGATACATCTGCATCTTTGAAGCATTTTGTTTGCCTAAAGCCATCAGGAGTTTTCCCATCACAACACAAATGGAGATGGACTAGTAATAAAGTTTGCAGGCAGTTTTCTGCTATAAATAAAAAAAGCACAGAAATAGAAATCATACTCATCCAGTGTTCTTTGCAACTCTATATATCACTGTGAACATCCTTAGAAATCAGTGTTTAACACTTGCCATGAAGAAGCAAAAGATAAACTAAGACTAAACTCAGGCTTAACATTTGATAGGATTAATATTTTACTGCACATCAGGGAAAAGAAATAAGAGTAGTAAGACAGAGTGAGACACATTACAAAGGGAGCTCTTTAGGGAAACGATGGGATATGATTCTTTACCTAAATATGCCCATTTTTGTAGGCAATTGCTTCCACTGCATCTCTCAGCTGAAACACACACACACAAAAAATAGGAAGAGATGGTAATGAAATTGCTTTTGGTTGAATATTCCAGCTACATGCAAAAAGAAGTGGTTGAAATAACCAGAACAAAATGTCTTGAAGTTGTTCCACCTTCCAGCTGGCTTAAACTGACTAAGACTTTATTTCTGTTGACACTTGGACTTCCCATTGCAGAGCAGGACAGGATAGGGCACTGCAGTATCTTAAAAATTCTAGCTACATTTTCTTGCATCATCACAAACCATCTTCCCACCATCTCTTCTACCAGCAGTTATAACTTAACCTAAGATTAAAAACATATGGAACTATTTCACTCTGGTTAGACTGAGCACAACACAAACGTAAATGTTCTAATAGACATAAGAAGTAATTTTTCTTTACTACAATGTCTAATTTAGATCTCTGAAATTGTAAAATTAAAATCTATTCTAATCCATACTTACACAAAAAAGGCATTTCTAGAAAATTATAATATCTAACTGCTTATTACACAAAAATCTCAGAATGACTGTATTGTAAAAAAAATAATTGCCTAATTATGAAATCTTGATGATAAAGACACCATTGTCATAAAAACATCTGGACTGCCAACCCCCCAGAATGCATGAAATTTCAATAGGCAGAACAAAATCAGAAGGCAGATGAAAGAAGAGTTTTAAAGAGGTCCAGAGAAAAACTATCACCCACTGCAATTTCTCTGTCAAAGTGCAGGGGATGGCTACAAACAAACCAACCAGTAACAACCTATTCACAGCAGCAGAGCGATAAACATGTATGAGGAGATGAGGGACAATTAACAAACACTGTGCCTATTCTCGCACAGCCTTGGAAAAATATACTTCTACTCCACTCTTCTACAATGTCAACCTGGAAAAATATTCATTGCCTCAGGTTGTTAGAAACCTGTTTTTCAATCTGATGCCTTAGAATAACAGAGTTGATAAATCTGAACAGAACAGCAATCAATAGTGCTCTCACAGAATTTAACTCACATCAAACATTATTTAAATGATATTTGAAGAACAAAACAGGAAGAAGAATAGGAATGAAGGAGGGGGAAAGGTCAGTTACACACAAACAGAAGTATTGAGAAAAGTGAGAGAAGTTTGACTGTTGTGTTCAGTTCAGCCAAACAGGGCTGACCATGAACAAGAAATCTGTTCCTCGTTGTCAAGCCTGTCTTAAATGTTATGTTAACAGCAAAGTTAGTGGTTATGCATATTTCAGCTGCTTACGAAATGATGAATGTTTTCTTGGAAGAAAGGGAATACAAAGACATCATTATCCCAGATGTGAGATGTTACACCAAAAGGACTAGAGGAAGCATGAGAATATTTCCAGTAGACTGGGGGATGCAGTCTAGTAAGAAGAGACCTTGTCTGTGAGCCCAGGATATGATCATGTTGGAGACACCTCTCCCAACGCAGGACTTTTCTCCTTTCCAGCTGAGTCCAAGCCCTGAAGACACGTACACCTATAACTGGCTCTGAGCATGCAGGTGATTCCAGACAACCTAATGAAGATTTCTTGTTCAGATAGTTAAAAGTTCACAGGGCAGCATTCACAGGGCTAACAGCTCCAGTAAGATGTGATTTCTTAGGTCTAATTAGAGCTCCCATTGCTGGCAGGGACTTTTCAACACTGATCAGCCTGTACCTTGGAATCCTCAATGGAAACCTCATGTGTAAATAATCTGCAAGGCCCCAGAACCAGATTTTATGAATGAGACATCAGAGAATGATGTATCACTTATAGGATACGACACATCAGTTACAGGGGTGATTACAGGGCAGACAGCATCAAAAGCACAGTAACCTCACATGGTTGCCATCTGTGGTTCTCTGCTAAAGGTTGTATCAGGACTCTATTGTAAAATGCTGCTGGCTGCGATTTATAATTCAGTGGACAGCCAAGTTCTCAGCCAAGAAGTCTTTCCAAATAAAAAAAGCTCAGTTGGTATTCTGCTCATGTTGGACATTTTTGATCACTATCACAATAAAATCCACAAAGCAGCATCAGCCCATGCATCAGATATGTTTTCCTTAAACAGGTCTGCACAACAGCCAAACTGATGGAGCTGATCATCTCCTGCAGTCTCCAGTCTCACTGCTTGTTTGCATAGTGTTCAGACAGTGGGATAAAACTCATCCCCTGTGCAAAGGCTCACTGTGAGATCTGTACAGCACTTTAGTCTCTCCTAAGCCTGATATTTGGGCTTACAGGGGATTTAAGCGTGTGCACTGAGGAATGGCCTGTATGGCACCAGTGAACAGAGTTGCATGCGCTAGGAAAAGCTTTCATATCTTCTTCTAAAGAAGCATCACTTTTCTGCCAAGTAAATAAAGATGTGCCTGTTATTTACTTTCCAGCACATATTGCAAAGCTCATGTTAATTAAACTTCTAAAACACACAACTGAATAAATCTTTACTGACGTAATGCCAACAAATTGTATACGAATTCTCCCCCGCTATTTACTTAGTAAATATTTGCTTGGAAAGAATAACTTATGCTTCCTAGACAAAGGACAAGCCAGCTGGGGCACTGGAGCCAAGAGCATCCTTTCTGCTCTCCTGAGCTCCAGAGCTGAAACTCCAGGATCCTCTGAGTCAACTTAGACAGAGTTCAAACATCAGGCAAACACAGCAGGAAGCAGAGAGCTGGGATAAACCCCACAGGCCTCATGCCAGGCTCAGCTTTACACAGACCACTGGTAGCTCTGTGGCACCACACAACTTCAGTACAACATCAAAGACCTCACAGTTTTCCCTGGGTGATTTTTAGGTTGTAGCATAGGGGTATGCCAGTGGTTGAAAGGATGGTCCAAATACAAAACCATCTCCAGAGCTCAATATACATCACAGCAAAAAATCTCCTTTTCTTTGGAGAAGCCAGCCCTTTAAAAGACTGCAGCTCTAAAAATCCAGGCACTAGAAACCTAGGAATATTGGGTCTGTCACTCATTTATCTTTAGATGAATTTCTAAAGTATTCTGTATATGGACAGATTTCTAAAATCTAGTTCCCAAACCTTAGTTACTCAGAAAATAATGCACAAGGAACTCCAATCAAACCTTGATATTTACAGAATGCCTTTAGATAACTCTAGTCTGTAAAGGCAACTGCACTGTTAGACTATGCAGTAAATAAACACACTTGTTAATGGCAAAGCTGCCTGACTTCAGCAGACAGACGTTCATTCCTAAAATCCCATTAAATATCAATCTGTTAGTATCCTTCTCATTATTAATATACATATATTTATCTTTAAAGCAGATGGACTGATTGCACAAGGCTGAAAGTTGTCCAAAAGAGAAGTGTCTTCCATTGGGGAACAGGCTATGAAGCACAAACAATCACAAAATGCATGACTCATGCTGGCAGGCTGTCACAGCACTTTTCTGAATTTGAACCAACAAAATCTGAGATCCCTTTTCTTGGTGTCAACCAATATTTTAGCTCTTGACTATTCTCACTGGCCAGTTCAGATAAATTTCAAGAAAACTGCAACTTTACTAGCAAAGCGTCTTAACCATCGCATCGTCTCCCTACTGAAGTACATGCAAAGATATGTACCAGTAAAAAAATAAAAGGATGATTATTTTAAACTGACATGTTATTCAGACTCATACCTGTCTTTCAAATACAGATTTGATAGAATTACCATCCTGGATTGGAGGGTCTGGGACTTTAACAAAGTTCCCAAGTAACGGTCACAGGGAATTGCTTTTAGTTGGTTTATTTTCTTCTGTGATCCACAAGGATAATGGACACATAATGCTGCTTATCTATACTCCATACCTACATCTGAAAGACAGAGGCATTACCATTTCTTCCTCTATAGAATAAGATAAACATAGTTTATAAGAAAGCATATTTACATAAGTTTCGATTACTCATGCAACAGATAACTAGAAGCCTTAATGTACATTTTTCTTCTCCTACACACTGCTGTGCGTTCAGTGCTTTGTCTGGGGATATTTCACAGAAGTATGTCTTAACAGCCTTTTTTTCTTCCAGACAAGAGCTGTTTCCAAACACCAATGGTAGCTTCTGTTCCAACAGCACTGTCACCCAGTGCATTGTTACTGCAAAACAGATCCATTGCAACCACCAAATTTCAGCTTTGGCGAATGCAAAATGAATTTTTCCTCTTGGCATTGTAAAGCAGTGGGCTTGTGTGTTTGAGAAATACAGCCTTGAATTTCCTAGACAGCTGAAGGCAGTTCTGGCACCAGCAATTACTCAACATTATTAACAGACCCTTACTCAGCAAGTGCTGTAGTGAAACTAAACTCATGCTTAGGTTCATCCCTGTTCAACAAAGTCACACAACTGAAAAATTCAGTCACAGCTTCTGTGTTCCAGTAGTTATCCCTCACCAGAAGCAAGACTGCAAATGGTACCTGTGTTATTTCTAACACGGCTGTTTCCTTGATTAGTGCCTTTAGGAAGAAGCCTTAACCCCAGTGTCCAGCTCAAAAAGATCAAACCCACCCCAGATCTCCTCCCCAAAACCAACCAAACAATAACACCTCAAATAAAATTAACAGCTTTAGCCTGACATGGAGGAGGTCAGATTGTCAGAACTGCAGAAATACCCTCGGGTAGAGCCCAGTGAGAACCTACACATAAGCAAGCAAGATGAAGCTGGGCTGCAGAACGGTCCCCCATAACACGCCAGCGGGCGCAATGCCTACCTTCCCACCTTCCAGGAAAACATCCTGACTTGTATAAACAAGCCATGCCTGTGAGAGCCAGAAATAACTCACATGCAATCAGAGTGAGATCGCTTCTAACAGTGATAAAGATCTAGACAGGGGAAATGTTATTTAAAACTAAATTCCTCCAAAAAACCCCAACACCCACGGCCAGGTTCACTTGAGATAAATACTACAAAACTTCTGAAAAGTGGTTCAGGACATCCAAACTGAAATGCCTGAAAAGGGTCCAGTTTCCAATAAGTCACTTGTTGGGGGTGCTCTCCAGAACTTTTCATGGGTTTCCCAACAATGCCTTCAAGGTGGAGCCCCTGTCTGGTAGGTGGACTAATTTGGGGAGTGGATTTTTAAGGTATAAATGCCTCCCTGGATCTCTCCAGGGGCAGTGCAGCACACTCATCTTCATAAGCCTCATACTAAAGCATCATCTAAAGAGTGTTCAAAACCTTAAGACTGTCCATCACCTCCTAAGTAATTGCTAAAGCCATCCAAAACCCCTCACCCAGTTCAATGGTGGTGAAGACTGCAGAGAACACACAAACAAATTGTATAACCCTATCAGAAAAAGTTTTTCTACCTTTAAAAAAAGTTACATGTACTCATAGATACCATTCCAACTAGAAGCATCTTCATCTTTGGGGAACTAAAAGTTAGTTTTAACTAATACTTCCTCCTGAAGGTAAAAAGAAATAAAAATGCTGTGATGGTAACAGAGCTGTACTTTTCAACAGCCTCTATACTAGAACTGGTTAAGGCTACCGTGACAAGCTCTCCAGTAAGACACAGCAAACTTTTTGACATTCAGTAGAGTGATAATGCAGCTCCAGCTTTGCTATGTTTAGCAGTTGGCAACCAAAACACATCCCCAGGTAAGCATCAGAGGAGCCAGGCATGCACTTTCCCAGGGCTCCACTCTGACCCCGTTTCCCTGATGCTATCACTGTATCCTCATTATAACACTTCAAGAGGGAACATAAACATCTTGTATATTAAAATGCTCTTGACTTTTACAAGCAACCTGATTCAGCAGCCCTCAGGGTGCAGTTTCATGATCAGCTCAAGCAAATCTTGCCCTTGAAAAGGCACTTCTGCCACTCCCAACCTCCTTTGCGTGAAAAATCACACTTGCATGGTTGAAAGATAATGCTTGGAGAGATATTTCAAAAAGATCAGCTTTCAATTACTTTGCCACTGCTGTGCCAACGCAGCAGAGATTGCAGGGAGCAGAAGACAGAATTGCCTTCTTTGGTCTTAAACTCATGAATTGTTATCCTTGGCAGCACAACCTATTGCCTATGACGGCCATCAATGAGTCTTGCATGCTCCCTGGTATCTGGAGGAAATGGAGGGACCTCAGCTCTGTATCTTGGAGACTTATGACTGTTGTTAGCATTGGTGGGCTGACAGCCAGGAATTCTGCACTGAACCTAGAGACCTGAATGATTTTAATAAGGCATTTAATTTATCTCCTTTTTCTGATAGCATTTAAACCCTGTCCTGTTTTCTTAAGCTGCAATTCTTAAAGTCACACAGGCACCTCTCTACCTTTGACCATTGTGGATCCCCACGAATCTGGAGGTCTCCTGAAGCTCATTCCAAGCATATTTCGTACAGCCTCATCATTTCAAAATGCATATTGTAACTGACAGCCTTAGAACTCTATGCATGATCTACTGACCCAGTATTCCAACCTCACGTGGAACTGCTCATGCAACCACAGGAAAGACAATGGTACCAGAAAACACCTTCTGCCAGTGGAGCACTACACAGGTGACAGGACAATTTTCAGGGAAAGAAGATACTCTTAAACACTTCTAAATGCCACAGAGGAACAGTTGTTAAAAGCGGATATAAAGACCTGCAAAGAGGAAACAATTCCCAGTGTTCAGCATTGAATTTTATTGCCTCATAAAGTTCAGCCCTGTGCCCCATATGCTGAAGTGTTATCTGAAGAAACTGCATCTACAATCTAGTGTTTACTCGTATAAATACTTTTGTAGCACAAAGGTTGCCAAAGATCAAGGACCTCATTCAGTAACAGACTTAGTTTAATATTAAGCAGCACCTCCATCAACATGATTATTTATCTACTCATATTCAAGGAACTGCTATGCACTTTGGCCAAATGAGGCCAAAATGAGGGATTGCTCCTGAAAAACATGTTGTGCACAGGTGAAGTTTCACTTGTAAAAAGAGAGGGAGAAACGTGGGGGAAATACACTGCTTTGCTACCACAGAAGCATGAAGGGACCGTCATGCCTAATGTAGAAACAGGGAAGAACAACCTAGGGCTGAATGTCAGTGGGAGGTGGCACAGGAAGGTGTCAGCAGAAGTGGGTGCCCCCACCTTTGTTCCTGCCTCTCCAAACCCATGATAGAGTCATGGCAGAGCCCACAGACTGCACCCACACTGCTGCAGGTGAGGTTCCAGTGGGGTCTCTAGGTTAGGAATTGGCATCTGGCTGCACTGGAAACAGAAAGAAATAACCAAGAGCCCCTTTGTGTGCTGCTTCCACAGCTCCCACCTATGAAAGCTTTGCTGAGAGTCCAGTACTGCTGACCAGGTCTCACAGCATTCCCCTTTTCTATAGAAGAAAATCCTCAGATTTGCTTCCAAATCTGTGCTGCATTTCTAAGCAATATACAAGGATATGTTTTCTGACAAATTCCATGTCACTTCTGTTCCTCAGAAGTCCTATTTTACCATTGCTCAGGGATGAGGGTCTAGAAGACCTTGTGCAGACACACAGATGGAGTTTATTCAGCAAAATTGATGTCTGTTCAGCTCCTTAGCTTTCTTTGTACTTCTGAGACAACAGTTTCCAAGGGACAAATGTACTCTTGAGAAAAGCAGACTCCAAATTTCACTTTGGGTAGAGCCCTAAGGTGGATTAGCCTGTCTTCCTGCCCACCTTCACTGCATGCTGTAAGCAGCTTACTTGCAATATGACAGACTTAGCAAAAGTGACAGTTGCTCGCTGTCCAATATCATTAGCCCGCCCTGCCACAAGAGCTCAGACATGGTGCTCCATTCTCCTTACAAAATCATCTTATTAATAACCATACAGCCTGGCACAGTATTTTCCATACAGCTGAAGCAGTGTTTCGAGCAGGGGAGTTCCTAATTCACACACCTATGGAGATTCAAAGTAAATTCTAACCAAGATGAGGTCCAAACACCAAACAGGTACAATGGACTGGCATGTTGGAGGGACTCGGACAGATAAGCATCTGTGCTTGCCTTTATTACTCATCCTTCATTACCTTTATTACTCTGGTCCCCGAGTCTGTGAAGGGAATAGTAATCTAATAAAAAGGCTACCCAAGTCAATGAAAACAATGCAGTTCATTGGTCTGCCTTGGGCTCAGCTCCTCAAGGAATCAAACAGCACCAGTGCTCCTCTTCCCTGACAGGGCTCAGCACCTTCCCCAAGGTGCTCTGTGGCAGCAGGTAAGGGCCAGACTGATCGTACAAGCAGACAAAGAAAGACGCAGGGGAAGACATCTGCTACCTATGTATAGGTGTTTGTGTTACAATGTTAAAACAAATTTGTTTTAATTTTGTTGTTACAATGTAAAATGAGTTTGGAAGTAATTCTCTGTTGATTGCTGCAACAAAATACTTCAGCTAGAAAAAAAAATCAGCAGAGTCCATGATGTTGTTGCAAACAAATAATTTGTAGTAAAGCCTCCCTTTTTATTCTAAGAAGTTCAAATTAAAGAACAGATCCAAGTTCACTGCTGAAATAGAACCCCTACAATTTTCCATTTAAAGCAAGGCAGTCAAGATCATGTTCTGAACTTCCAACTTCCCTGCTATACAAACCATGGACCTGTATGGCAGCAGCACTTCCCATCTAACACAGCCCAGGTGAATGATTTCCCAAAGCTCTTCACAGTAATCCCAAGACCATGTAATTCTATAATAATTCCAAGTGAAATGTTTTTGTTTTAACACACACCTGTGGGAAAAGAACATCCCACTATTTTACAACAAGCTCTTTAAAGACATCCTGGGAAATTTTCCAAGAGCTATGCTGAAATGGAAGAACATTTAGTTATTTACTTTAGGGGCTTATCAGAACGTTTAGAATCATTGTCCTCTCCTCTCCAAGCTTTAGCAAGAAACACTGTAGCCTTTAAGGCCATTTTAATACCCCCAAAGGTTTATAAGCACCAGAGAGTCAGTTTACTGCAAAGTTCACCAATAACTTTATGCTGGTACGGTAGGATCAGCACCCATTCTCAGAATGGGTACCAACATCAGGAAGTCAGTGCAGTCCTAATGACCCTTGTCTACATAAAAATAACTCTCCTTCAAGAAGGAAGTTACTCCTTAGATAAAGCATGCCTAGCACTGCTCTTGCTGAGGCATCTGGCTGGTAGGAGTTTTAACCAGGCAGAATTTCCACCACAGGAAAGACTCAGGAGAGGTGCTGACACCGACGTATCCAGGCAAGTCAGTGACAAACAAAACAAGCCACATCACCCAGCTCAGAGAGCAGCTCATAGAGGACAACAACTGTCCAGTGGCAGAGTTCAGACAAACTTGGAGCAGTTTTGCCAACAGATTTGCAGTTAGATTGCAAATCCCAGCTCCACACCACGTTGTAATGACATTTTAAATTCTTTATTACCATTTCATAATGATAATTAAACATAGGCATGTGCACAGAGAAGTCTGCTTGATATATAGGGCAAGGCTCACCATCTGCAGGCAGCAACTGGGACCCTGAGGGCTCAGCTACAGGGCTGCAAAAGTTACAAAGCCACCAGCGCCTCAGTGATCATGTATGAACAACTAGGCAGCTATGCAATATTTCTCTACCTATGGCCCCAGCTGGCCCTGCTGCACCCCTCCCAGGTGCCTGTGTGGGGGTACAAAACATTGGGGAGCTGCTCCCTGCAAAACACACCAGAAGCCCTAGCAATGGGGAGATGTAAAAGAAGTGGCCAGCACACATCTGACTGCCCATGACCCCAGAGATCCAGTGTGGCAACCAGTCCTTGTGCAGCTCCCTTGAGTCTGAAGAGAGACACTGCCCCCAGGTTAAGTGCCCTGTGCTTCCACCCATCTACTCACAGAAAGGGCACACAACCAGCCAAGGACCAGCCAGATCTATGGGACCCCTGGACTCAAGCACAGCAAGAGAAGGAGAACAGATTAAACAGGGTATAGGATGTGGGCCCCGGCAGGCTGCTATTCCGGCTGAATATCGTAAGGAACAAATGCAAAAGTCAAAGTGACAGGAATTGTGGCATCAAGTGCCTTTTAGATGATAACAAAAAGAGTCTAAAAATTGAGTACAAGAGATTCTTAGTCCCAGGGGAATACGAGCCTGTATCTCATACCAACTGATTTTTTCTGTTGCACAGTTCATCTTAGGACAACGCTCACCCTCACAATGCCAGTCCCACGGCCTGAGGCTGCTCCGGATTCAGACACCTGACTGTTCAGGAACAAACATTTCTGTTTGTGAATAATTCAGATCCCTTGCTTATTTAGGTTCATTTGGGCTCTGTTTCTCGCTGTTGGAATCTTTGTGCTCACAGCTGCCTGGGCTGTGGATGCACAACCCCTCCCCACAGCCCTTCCGTCTCTGTAAGGGAACCAGCCTCCCCAGTAACTCCGAGACACTTGAAGCACATACAGCACTTACAGGGCAAACACAAATTCCACAATATAACCCTGAAAAGCTCAGGCATTCCTTTTGTTCATCTTGTTGCAAACCAAGACTGCTTTCTGCTCTGAGATGCACATTTGACAGTAGCTCCATGAGAGTGCTACGCATATGAGTAACAGTTCCATGACAGTGACAAGCACATCCAGATCTATAGTTGCAGTCTTAAAACAGATGTGGGTATCTGGTACTCATAGGCACAATCATCCAGCACACACTCATCAGTCAACATGAGCACTGCACTCTCAGACGAACAAATGTAGCAGCTGAGATGCAAACAGGCACAACTCTGCAAGTGCAAGAAACAACAGCAAGTGCAAAGAACAACAACAAAGCCCCAGCAAGTTACATTCTGAATAGTACCAGCACCCTGGATCATTTGATGTAAAGCATTTCACTGCCTGAGCACAGCCTTCTCTCACAAAGTATTACTACCACTATTAATTGAAAGGCATTATGGTGTAAGCATAGCCTATTCTTTAATTGTTTCAGACATGTTAAACACAAACAGCACAGACAAATTACGGAGTTGTTTCACAAAGTAGCAATACCTTAAAATGATCTGTTTCAGTGCTGAGCGGCTGTGCTTGCTTGAGGTACCACTGCCTGCATCCATATCTCAGTCATTAATGCTGGAGCCCCTGTTCAGCACTGTACACACTCACACCTGTGTGTGCACCCCAACACACAGCCCCCCCGAGGAACACATCCCTGACTTACCCTTCAGCCAGCCAGCAGCCCCAAACCCTCTGAAAGCTCCTGCAGAAGAGTTGACAGAGTTTCACCTCGTTACCCAGCGAGGGCGTTATATAACCGGCACCGTTTCTGCAGGCAGCGAGGATGCACCCCGCACACATCCCTCTCCTCCCCATCCCACACGGACACATCTCCTAACAAGCCGTGCCACAGCAAGCCGGGGGGGCAAGGTGGGCTACAGGGTACTTGTGGGAAGCAAAACTAATGGTTTCAAAGAAAGTTCAAAAGGTGCCTGATGTTTATTAAGGGGCATTGCTACTATGAAAGGAAGCGGTGCAATGGTAAAACGTTCCTCAGCCCACTGAAAGCAGCTTGGCCTAGATTTTCCTGTACTGTTTGATGTGACCATTCATGCAAACAGGAGTAAAACTTTCTCTTTGCTTTTAATTAAGCAACAACAACAAGAAAAGAAAAGAATGAAAAAGCGACACATACGAAAGACCTTTTTTTGCTGTAATCTGGGTCTTCTGGGCTACTGTCAGACGGAGAATATGCAGGAATCAGCCCCATTGATTAAACTATTATTAGCAGCAAACAAACAGACGTGCTCAGCCAAAGACAGGACAAACCCCATGTCCTGTACTTCAGGATTACATACAGAAAAAAAACCATTATTTTACCAAAGGCTTATTTGTTTTTTTAGCAAAGAATTCTCCAGCACAACGTGCAGAAGCAAAGCATACAGTGTTTTAGTATGCAGTAATTAATATAAAGAAATACAACATTATTGCCTCTGCTCCCTTCCCACAGACTAAACCTTACCAGCTTTCATAAGACTGGGACCAGGTCCTGTAGCTGTAATAATCTCAAACAAAATGTGTCTTGTAGTCATTCAGGACATTCTGGTGTCCATGAATCACCGGCAGACACACTACGCAGTGCACAAATGCATAGGAGCTGTAGCTTTAGGACAGACATAAAACTCTTATGTAAGCCATAATCCTCTCACAGACTCCTTATTCAGTGATTTTAAGAACGGCACCGTAGAAGCCTGCTGGCATCCCAGTGGCTTTGAAGCAATTTGAAAATGGGGAGACTCCCATCCCAGTGCAGACCTCTCCCTGACACCGGTGCTACCGTCCGTACCCAGACCTACCTTGCAGAGTTTGGGGCCACAGAGCATTGCTGTTCACTAATATTTCGGTCCTCCGCAGAGCTGCTGCTGTTGCTCTCTGTGCTGAGTGAATCACCAGGATTAATCTCCTGCAGAGTTCACTGAGGCTAACGATAATCAAGTTAAATTTACACTATATGATCAGAGTTTAATTAGGTACTGTTATACAAGTCCTATTAATTACAGTGGTAATACCCTTACGAAATGCAGATGAGAGGGTGGGGCTGTGGTCAGAGGGGGCTTGGCTTCAGATGAATTCAGGAAAAATCCCCATTAAAATGCTCTGTGTGTACCTTCAGTTACCTGCTTGCCTCTGTCAGTGCTCAAGATAAAACAAAAAGCTTTAAAAAAATAATCCTACAAAATGTAATAAATCTAGAAGACTAAAGACCTCGCACATGCTATGCTATCGCTTTCTATTTACACCAAGAAACAAGAATTCCATTTTAAATCCCAATGAGACACAGTCATTATTAGTTTGCTCTGCTCAAAATCCTACACAGAGAAGTCCCAGGTGACAGAAGTCATCTATTTTGCACAGAGATAAAAATAGGCAGGTCTTCCAAATATTAAAAAAGTAAGTTTCTCTTTTTCTCCCCAAGTTTCCTCATCTGAATGACCAGTTGGGTCATGGCAGATGCCAGCTTGTGCTCGACATTTGTTTCGTACCATCGCAGCGCCCCCGGGACACAGACCCACACATGCCTGGGTGCCTCCTCTCTGTGCCCCTGCAGCGCTTGCAGGGCATCAGGAGAAGGCTGTGGGGAGAGGCAGCTGATCTAAACCCCTCTGTGAGCGACTTCACCTGGAAACTGGGGTGTCTCTGCCAACAAGGTGAAGCCAGGGAAATGCTGGATCTTGAGAGCAGGAGCAGACTCCAGGTTTCAGCAGGCAGTAGTGGCTGCACTAGGAGACATTGCACAGTGTGACATTCCAAGCCCCAGAATAGGTCTTTGCTTCTGCTAAATCTTGCATGAGGTATCCCACGGAAAGAGCAAAGCTCAAGCCATGTGCTTTCCATTAGCATTTGCTACACATGCTGTTGGATGGCTTTAGTAAAACCTGTCAGAGACAGTGCGCTGCTACTGCTACTCATGTGGAAACACCAAACCCTGGCCTTGCACCCACATGGTCACAGACGCAGGTAAAGGTGTCTTCTTCATTAAGTAAATCAGCAACACAAAGAATAAGGCTTGTTAGCCAGAACAGATGCTATTCTTGAACACGAGACACCTGTATGAGCCTCCTGTGCCCAGGTTCCCTCTCTGCAAAGCGCTTGCTCAGTTGCATGAGAAGCCCTGGCACTTTGCCATTTCTACCACTGGAGTTAATTTAATTAAAACCCCAAAAGATGTGAAGCACATTTCCTTCTTCCTGTAGGATTTGTCACCCTCTCCCCGTCAGACAGCAGCAAACGAGCACGCCTCAGCACTCCCACTTTGCACAAAACACATGTAAAAGCAGCAGTATGTTACAGTAGGTTGTACTAGACATTAATTACCAAGCCCTGCCAGCTATAATTATCTCGTTAAGTTTTGGCTATAGACACTATATTGGTCCTTTACAAAAAAGCCTGGAGGATACAGCCATGCAGGATCCAGGAGGCGAGTCCTGTTCTTGAGTGTACTTTAGGTCCCACCCCACCACGGCAGACAGCCAAACTGTACATGAAGGAGTTATTTTGGCCAAATGGCAACTTTAAAGCAGCCTGTATGGCATATTCAAATCCCCCTCTCTGTCCCTCAATGGACAGCTCTCCTGGGGATATACAGGAACTGAGGCGGGAGAGGGAGTTTATCCAAGACAATGAATGGACCTCTGCTTTTCTGGAAGGACAGGGCTGGCAGAACACCTCAGATCCCTTGCTGGGGTTTTTGCTTGATTTAGGCACACAGGACTCTCTACTCCCCTTCATTCCCTCTGCATTCCTGGCTACAAAGTATAGCTGGGACCAGGACACCCCCCAAAAGGATCCCTTGAGGACCTCCACATCCTCATGGCAGCATAGCACTCAGAGGAGAGAGGCACCAGGCTTTGGCCAAAGCCTTCAGCCCTTTTTCTGCAGTTGTGACACTTTCTGGTCCGTCACTGCTGAGAACGGCACTCGTGACACTCTAATGGGAGCACGGCAGTGCTCCTGCAGCAAGGCTTTGATTTAGGAAGCAGAGCTGCTCAGCCCACTCTGCTCTTGCTGATGTAGTGACCTGGTTTTGTCAAGACTGTTTTTCTCCTTTCGTCTTTGATGTCATTTTGGAAGGCAAGTCATGAGAATTTCATGGAGGCATTGACTCAAAAGCTGGACTAAAACAAAGCCAATCACAATACCATTATAAATGAATGAGGTGCAATTTCCCCTTAGAGGATTATTACACTATTTAGGGTTCTAGCACACTTATTTCCACAGTTTATTAATCACTTTCATGCTTCTCATCGGAAAATAATCCATTTATATTTTAATGTAACAAGTTACAAGGATTATCAACTTATAATAAATATACTCATCCCCTAAAGCATTTAAACAGCCCCTACACTTTGTAAAGAAGATCTTGCTTAATGAGCAGACAGCTACAAATGAACAAGGAAACTAATACTGTGTTATACGGAACACCATCAAACTGCAAAATACATGCTGTTAAAGTTACTTTTCTGTGAAATTAAATATTCTTCAGCACATATATTTTTACTTTGAAATTACTTTTATCATGAGGGAGGCTTTGGAAGAGTCTCAGATTGCCTTTTGCACTGGGAATTTGTTTACCTTGCAGTCTTAAATTTGGAATATTACATTCAGCTCATGCACAGGACTATGTCAAACCAACACATCACTCATGAAAAATCAAATTAAAGAAAGCTGTTAATACCAGCCAAGGGAAATCCACCCAAAAGAAACACGCCCCCCCCCCAACTTACACTTAGGTCAGTCCTAGTGCTGAAGTGCCCATGAAACCATGTCCACTGAAGCCAACTAAAATCCACTGTCAGAGAAATGTAAAAACCCCACTTGGCCTACTGGCCTGTAGTGAATCACAGCATTTTTCTCTTGCAGTTGTCTGGAGACAGGATGGGAGAAAGCAAATATTACCTGTCAAACTAAAGACATTCCTTGCCTATTCATAGAGGTGCCAAACATATTTTTGGCAGAATTCTCATGTAAGCTTCTGGTGCTTACTGCACTTGCAACCATAATCCTGACTGAGTTGTAAGGCAGGAGTGTGAACTACCCT
This sequence comes from Pardalotus punctatus, assembly GCA_013400915.1. Lineage (NCBI taxonomy): Eukaryota > Metazoa > Chordata > Aves > Passeriformes > Pardalotidae > Pardalotus > Pardalotus punctatus. The sequence goes on along the minus strand of VZTX01030333.1, from coordinate 182,951 downwards.
ATGGAGTCTTCAATCACTGAGCTTCAACACATAGTTCAGCTTCACATTTCTGCCAATGGTGGTGTTTTTCTTCTTCCTTCCACAAGCTGCGTCTGCTCAAAGTGTTTTTGTCCATTAGAAAATGTGAAATTAATGGTCCAGGTTGCTTTCATTTTTCATTCTTGAAGATGTATATTCTCTTAACCCTTTGCTATATAAATCGCAGTCACTTGCACTTCTGCAGGTTCACCTATCAAGAATGCCATTCACAGAAGCACACTTGGAGAGTTCCAGGAAAACAGAAGTGCTGCAAAACCTCAAAAACTTTTTTAACAGGAATCCATAGATAGTCTGACTGTAGAGTTATACAGAAAGAAGCTTTTAGCTCTGACTGGCAAAGAGAATGGACATGCCTATTGTGCAGCCTCTGCAATTACAGCCTGTCCCTCCACCCTAGGGAAAGGTGAAGGGAGGAGATATCTATGTGTGAAGTTTTTATTGTTTCTAGAAAATCAGTCTCATCAGTCTTAGCTACGTACCAGTTATCCCAACATCTGCAAGGTAGTGTTTTGTGTGCAGTGTCCAAACAGGAACAAGCTGATGTACAGGGTATACATTTCTTTTTGGAAAGCTTCTTGTTTTGTTATCCCTCTCCAGATTTCACCAAAAAGGAGTACTTGGATGCCCAAAAGACTTTGCTCAGTTAAAAAAGCCAAATGCAAAACCCTCAGCATTGCAGAGAAATTGTCTATTTTCCATGCAGTGAATTGTACTAAGAAGGCTCTATTTCCTCCCAGCTAAAACCTCTGGTCCATCCACACCATGGAGATGCAAGGCCATACCTCATTTTAGCTTTTAAAAAGCTTCTCTGCATTAATGTGGAGTCAGCACCAGTTAAGGATGTCTCCTCACCACATGGGGCTTCAGCAGGAACACTGACTACAAATACCTGCACCCATCCCCATCCTCCACCCTCCCATTTGCAGGACTGTTTCAGAATGAAAATAGAGGGTGTTTTTATCCTAGATCAGTGTAGAATCTTATACACCCTGACACTCTCCATCTGCAGGATTAACAGGCCCACAGACAAAGCATTACAGGTCTCTGCCTTCTGCATTCTCCTCATGTATCAGAGCCACAGACCTTCTGGCATCATCATGAAGACTTATAAGCACACCAGACTAGGATCACTCTAAATCTGAGCAATGAATTAAGTCTAATGGTGTTTTCTTCACTTAAGGAGCAAACTTTGCAAAGCTCCTTAATGCCCAATGAAGCAGTTTTACTGTGGTAAGGAATTTTCCTCTTGTGAACTCCATGTTCAAACAAGCTCCCTGGTGAGGTATGCACAGGCTGTCTTTTAATACAAACACAAAACTCACATTTAACTTATTAGCTGGGGGAGGAATACAGATGAGGGTTGGATGAATCTCATGAGTCATCGTTTCTGTAGGATAAAAAGCAAGCTTGTCTCAAAAAAATCAATTCATTTGTTTCTATTGTGTATTGCAGATAGAAGTGCTTAAATAATAGAAAGATTAATAGAAACACTTCAACCAATTGTTCTAGAAAAATGAAAAATAGCTTTGGCATTATGAAAGAATATTCTTTAAATATAGAGAAATAAAACATTTCAAATGAAACAATGTTTTGAGAGAGGGAGACAAATGCAGATTAGTCATGCTTGAATGTACTTTCCCAAACAATACACTGCTTAAAGCTAAGACTAAGACATGCACATACCCCAAGGCATACATGAAAAATTAGGATCTGTATATTAGTTTAATTCCTTTATCATTTGCTCACTGCTCTATTTTTCCAGTCTCATGCCATGCCTTACCCTGGATAGCACCACATGCATATTCTACACCCTGACCACTAAACTCATTCCCAGCTCAACCTTCTGGGCAGATGAAGGGATGTGCTCTTGAAGTGTGAAGCAGGACAAAAACCCAGCACTAACACCATTGAAAGGATAATGGAATGGCACAGTTCAAGTGGAGCACCATCCTCCAGCAGTGTGCAAATTTCAATGAGCCTCTTTTATTACTTTAAGATTTTAGATGTGGATGGAAATGATGATGCACAGAAAAGGTATACCTGAAAGAAACCCAGAAAAGTCTAAAGTCATCTGAACAATGGCAAAAAAGTGCTGAAACAGGGGTTTAATTGAATATTCAGAAGAACTGATGAGGAATGAAAGCATGGGCTACAATGTGAGCTGCAGACTTTGAAGAGAGCATCAAGCTATGCAAAATTAGGTAACAGTACAGGTATCTACTGATTCCAGTTCTCATCAGAAACAATCCCTAAAGAATCCTTGTGGATGGATGGTGGTGAATGGCAGATACTGCTGGCAGAGCAGTGGGTAAAACTTCAAGTTCCAGTACCTTCCCTCACCTGTCCTCCAGTTCTGACCCTGTGATCTGCCATAGCCAGCAAAGTGAATCCCTTCATCTCTCTTGAGGGTAGTTGTGCCATAGCTCCAAGGCCAGGTCCAACGACTCCAGGAATTATCCTGTACTAACTGCACTAAACACCTCTCTACTTCCACCTGGACACATTTGCTGAGTTTGTTGGCAACACCCCTTTAGCCTGACTGATCTTGGATGGTGACTTCTTGGGGACAGTGTTCAGCTCTCCCTGTGCACTCATGAAGATTGAGCGCAGCTGGATCCTGCCTTGTTCTTTGGGAATAGCTGCAAGAGCACATGCAAAGCAAATGGTATCTGGATCCTTAGTGGTACAATCTCTAGGAAGATTAAATGCCCTGTTGCAATACAATGAACCTGAGGATGCTGCCACACAGTATTCTGTGATACTCACCTTTGTTTTTTGCACAAAAGGAATATGCAGTGTATTCTGGAGGGGAAAATCCACCACCACCACCACCAGCTTTATCCTAAAGCTCTTTTTTTTTGCTAAAGCAGCTTAAATTTGTACCAAGTCTCAAAAGCCTACTTTAAAGCAGATTTTCTTTCCTGAGGAAATATTACAGATAAACTGTGTTTTCCAAAGACTGCTTAGAGTAATTGATGGGTTTATACTGATTTCCCATTGCTAGGAATGCAAGTGGGAAAAGGAAGAGTCAGTTGACATCCTTTTACTGATGGATAACTCTTCTTACCCATCCAAACCATAGCAGTTCTGGCACAGTTACCTCCAATACCACATTTTCTGCATTTCAATTATCATCTGATCTGGGACCAGTCCTTGTTAATTCTCCAAAATGCAGGATTGCAGGCAAAGGGACTTTTCTTATGATGCAATGCCTCACCTGCTCTTCACAAGAATCTGGAGCACACTGGCTTCTAAAAACACACCAATTCCTCTTACTGGTCAATCAGTCTGTACAGAAATCTCTGAGGCTGAGCAAACTGCTTAGTTTGAACTGAAAGAAAACTGTCTTGGCAGCATTCAAGGAGACAAAACAAAATAAATTACTCTACTGGTCAATCAGTTCATATATTATATCCACACACAGAGGTGATCAACTGAACTTGTGCTTATGTAATCAGACAAATTATTGCATCGCTTCATCTTTAACTGAATAGAATTGTAGCAAATTAGTTCTGGTGTTCTGCAGAATTACCTGCTGAGATGAATTACCTGTTCAGTCTTTGAATGAAGTCCACAGAAAGCACACAAAAATAATTTATCCCATCAAATAGCAATTTGGACCACGCAGCTAGAGCACAGCTGACCTGAGGTAAAAAGTTCACAAGCCATTCAGCTCGGCTTCCAAATTAACCCCTTGCATAAGCTTGATATAAAGCAAACACAGCATTTTGGCATGGGCAGGCATCTTGAAGAGTTGCATCCATCACATGTTCTGGAGGGGGTCTCAAAGATTTCCTTATCAAAAGGCTCAATGCAGTTTTCTTTTAGGGCTGGAGAAGTGAAAGAAGCCTGGATCCCACTGCCAATGCTACTCAGTGTACTTACATGCTCTCGAGTCCTATAGTATGTGAAAATAAAACTACATTTGACCACAGAATTGGACTGTTCTGAACCTAATAAGCATTTGACGACACAGAAACCTGCTGCTATATTGGTGTTTTCAGCTACTCCCAAAGGCCCATGACAAATAGATAACTGATACAGAAATTGTCTTTAAAATTGGAAACTTTTTCCCTCTGAAATGACTGCTTTCATGACTCAAGTATCAGAGATGATAGAACAAACAATTCTGAAAATACATGGGCAGGAAAGCAAAATACCCACCAAGTGTTATAAAAACCTCCTCTCTCCCTAAAAAGTTCAACATAATCTTAACTAGGGATCAAAAGAGAGATCACACTACAGGAAATATTTGCGTCCACGGAGAGCATTTAATAAAGAAAGGGAAAGAGGGAGAAGTATTAAAAGGAGTGAAAGACTTGCTTCTGTTTGCAGAACTGTAACAGGTTAGAAATAAATGCTAGACAGGAATAAAGCAACTGGCTTAATGTAACAAATTAATCAGTCATTTCCATATAGAAAGAGACCACTATAATTCAAATACAAAAACCAAGGTCCAGTTTTCAATCAGTAAAACTGGGAGCTATGTGGAAGCCCCTAAGCATTAAGGCCAGTAGAGGAATCCCTATTAAACACAGGATTTGATATCTACCCAAGTCTCAGGGATACTGGGCTAAACCTGCAGATGATGAGCTACAGCCACTCCACATTTGAACACAGGAGTGCACCTAACACAAACAGCCATCAAAACAATTACAACACCCAAATCATCAGAATTACCTTTGGTTTGAATTTTTGGTGAGGGCGTATTTTACTCTGAAGAAAAAAACATTGTATTGCAGACATAACACAAGCTTGTAAAGGAAACTCTATGCTCTATCATAATGCTTCACATTAAGACTCATCCAACATTTGCTAATTCTGTAGGAATGATTCTAGGAAAGGGCTCAAAGTGTGACGTGGTTCAAGAGCAAAGTGGGTTCTTCTGTCTTCTCTGTCAGACACAAACCCACCTACATATCAAAGACTCATTCCCTTGAAATGAACAGCATTCCAGCTTGAAGTTAAACTTCCAGTTCATCTCTAACATTAGCAGAACCACATTAATGACTCAAGCATGCAAAGAGAAACTTGGGGATCTTGCATCTTGAGAATGAAGAAGTGCAAAGGTATTAAACATCTCCTCCATGGTGCCTGCAGTATGGGCCCGGGCCCACACCCACAGCAGTGTTTGTTCTTAATCTCTGACTGCTATTACTCTCACTCATAAATCATTCTTCAATTAAAAACAGTTTTAATTAATAACATACCCCCTGTGCCTACGCCCTGGGCCATTTCCACTAAAACTATTAAACCAGTGTCTCATATGCCAACTAAAAGCAGCAACAGCTTTTTTAGCAGGCCTGTGAGCAGTCTGTGTTTTAAGAGCACAGTTGCAGGTAAGCACCTGCTCACCCCTCCAAACAGTGGGCACACAGGGGAATTATCTCAGCAAGTACATTCTATCCAAAGCCGGTAAGACAAAAGGATTGTGAAGTGCGATAGCAAAACAGCACCAAAAGAACTCAGTCTCAGGCATCCAGACAGTCACCAAATTAACTACTCAACTTTCCTAGCTCTTCACCCTGGGCATCCTTCCCCACAAAGCTTCCCAGTCAATATCCCTGCCTTTTGAAACATGGCCTCCATTGGCTCTGTCTCACAGTTTTAGAACTGGGAGACCAGCACCATAAAAAGCTGCTTTCTACAGGAATCCACCTGCATTTTCCCCATCCTTTCTCTTACTGCCTTAGGTTCAAACAGAAGATCAAGTCTCAAGAGTTTACCTCCATCTCCTATCTTACAACTATAGCTCAGCATTGTTACACAACATTGTGTTTCTCCTAACAAAGAGACTCAAGTTCTATGCCAACAGCTCAGAAATTCAGACACTGGCATATCTTCGGATAAGAGAATGACTGGGAGGGGCCTGAATCACACAGCAATTTCTTCTTGCAAGCCCCATTCAAGCACCTGAGGGCCTCCTCTTGCAGGGACACAACAAGCTCTGCTCCCTGTCAACTCTAAACAAGCAGCTTCTGTGTCTCCCTTAAACTGACAGTTGATTGGAGCTAATGAAACATTAGAGTGGCAGTTGCTCTTTGGTATTTTTAAAGAAATATTTACACTCCAAAGGTTTGACCATGCCCAATGAGATGACTCAGAGCCAGTAACAATGCTGTTTTGTACAAGACAAAGTGAATAAATGTGTCCCAGATATCACATAGCAAAGCTGTCAACCTATGAAAAACTTCAGTTGGAAGTTAAAAATGGAATTAGCTCACTATTTTGTATGATTTACATTTAATATTTCAGACCAATGGTTCTGCATAATCCCTTGAAAAACAGTGGAATAAACACTTCAAAACAAAATATATTGTGCCCCAGCCATCATATATCAAGCCATGCTAGCACATTCAAGCCCTCACCCCCTCTCCCAAGCCACTCCTCTACTTCACAGGACTCCTTTCTTCTCTTGCCCCATGGCCTGCACCATACCTACATTTGTCATAGCCAAAATATGGTATTTTGTAATCCGTGTCTGGCTCAGATGGTTATTTAAGGGCCCCTTGCTTTCCCATCCCTTACTCACCTGAACTATTACTAACCATAGCCCTGCCTGAGGCTCTCAGCACACCCTGTCTAGCTGTGAGGGCTGTCACAAGCCTAAGCACAGTTTGTTTAACTACAGTAGCTACAGCAGTGTAAAACCCACCAAAATTGTAGTAACATCAAACATTTTACTATTCACCAATGCACTAAGAGAACATAATTTCTTGGTGAGCACCACACCTTCCCCTGGCCCATCAGAGCGATCAGGTAGGAAAGCCTGCCCTCTAGTTTGCCATGCTGCTCTAGCAGTGTGGAAAAACCACAGCCTCCAGCCTGGCATCAGCCTAAGAGGGAAGGTAACACAGGACCTTGAGCCTTCTGAAGCACAGATACCGTTTTTGTGTTTGGCTCTTTTCTTGGGGTTTTGTTTTGTTGCTTTTTTTAAGGTTGAAAGTTATTACAAGGTTCTCTCTTACAATGCATGAAACAGGCAGTGGTTTTCTTTTGTTTCAAATGTACTATAAAGACTGTTTCAAGTTCATGTACCTTAATGGTAATTCCTGTTAACAGAATGATCACCACCATCACTATTTGCTCTAGAGACTTCTTACTCAGTGCTGGCAGTTAATAATGAGTTAACTCAGGCATCCCTAAGTACAAACCAAAGCTGCTCACTCACCTGTGCGCTTTCACAGGCTGGGTACCCACCACCACAATGTCCTGTAGACATTTGAAAAAACAGAAATGGTAAGTAAAAAGATGAAAACTAATGAAAAGTCACTGATTTTCCACTTCTCAGTTTCCCCACTGTCTATTCATAGCCTTGGAAAATGTTCCGGAAAATTTCTGCTACAATCTGTCTCAAAGTATTTGCTCACTGTGAGACACAATTGCTTGCATTATCAAAACTGTCTAATTGTCAACCTATGCAAACACGATGAACCATTAAGTGAGAAGCAACTGTAAAGTACCAAATGATTTACACAGACAGTTTTCCTAATTGTCTTTTTAAGAGTTGTCTCAAATCCATTTCTAGTAGTAAAATCAACAAACTTACAGTACCACTTTAGAGCATTACACCACTACAAATTTTACATCACCATTTTATAGAGAATAAAAAAATTAAATCAACAAGAATTCTGATCTTTCCACAACTTTTATCAGTTTACATGTGCCGGGGTGATCTTGCCTAGACACCCAGTGCCCATCAAAGTTGCTCTAGCATTCCCCTTTCTCAGCTGGACAGGAGAGACAAAATGTATTGAAAGGTTCCTGGGTTGAGACAAGCACAGGGAGGTGATTTACTAATTACCATCATGGGCAAAACAGTTTGAGGAAATTGATTTATTACCCATCAAATTAGAGTAAGGTAATGAGAAACAAAATAAAATCATAAAACACCTTCCCCCCAGAACTCCCTTCTTCACAGGTCCAACTTTACCCCCCAGTTTCTCTACCTCCTCCCCAGTGGCACACAAGGACAGGGAATGGGTGTTGTGGTCAGCTCTTCACACATTGTTCTGGCCCTCCTCCCTCCTCAGGACAGTCCCTCACAAACGGCTCTAGCGTGGGTCCCTTCCACAGGGTGCAGTCCTTCAGGAACAGACTGCTCCAGTGTGGGTCCCCACCACTAGCAAGGAGGGAAGAAAGAGAATATGCCCTGCAGACCTCCATGGCTGCAGGGGGACAACCCTTCACAGACCGTTTTCCTTGCACCCTTTACCTGAGGGGTTGTTTCCACTCCACTTCTGAAGAAGCACAGGCAACATCAAACCAGCACCTGGCTGTGCAGACTCAGGAGGTGCCCCTTCTCTCACTGGGAATGTTGTTGTGGATCAAAGCATTATCTTCAAAGATCTTCCAGTGGATGGATTAATGTTCAACTCATTATCCCCAACTGCTGAGACATTATAGTCCCTGCACATATAGCAGATGCCAAACTTGTCCGATTTTTGTTATAATAAGGAATTATACTGTTATAATAACTAATTATTTTCCTGTTATTCCTAGGAAATTAACTTTGTGTCTAGGGATTCTGCTAAATGAAACATAAAATAGCATAGGACACAGTTATTAGAGCTTGGCAGGTGTGCTCCCCTTGAAGTCAAAATCTTAAGACATCTCTAACACTCATTTCTTCTGCCACTGTCTTCTAGTACCAAATAAACTTCAGTTTCTTTATTTCATAAGTGTAGCTCTCTGCATTTATTCTCCACTGTGAGGAAAAAAAAAAAAAGAGCTAGGCTACTGAGCAGGACTATATATTTGCTTTAAGCTGTACTCTACATGTGCAATATTAAAGACATTATTCAAAAACTCTTCAGCACACTTTGTTTACTGGATCTTGTATCGTGGGGTAGCTCTTTATTAAAAGGCAATATTTGTTCCACAACATACACTTCATACACTGGAGAACAGGAAGCCAATATGCCCACGTATAAACTAACTTTGCACCTCAAATACTCTGAGATGATTCTCCAGTTTGCCAGCAGCAACCTGACAACGGGTTCTGGATGAGAAAAGGTAACACAGCAGAAACAAAGTGTAAAAACTGATTTGCATTAGTGTGCCAGGGTGCATACGCTTGTGCACACCTGGGACTGGGGTGAACAAGACAGGAATGAGGTTTGGGGACATAATTCTCAAGACACTGGGCACAGTTAAACAATTTTTGCCTCATTCATGTGTAAGTTTAACCACAGACACATGCAGTACTGAAAACCATGACAAGCCCCCTATTAAGCAAAAAACTTCCAAGAAAGGCTAAACTAATACAATAAACTGGAAAATTCAAATTAACAGAACGACCTCAAGCACAACTGCTTAACAGCCATCATCAGTGTTAGGAAAGTTTTATGCCTTGCTGGAACTTCAGGAAAAACGTTTTAGCCAGAGACTAAAAAGCTTGCTAACAGCATAACAGTGGAATGAAATTCAGGTTATCCTACACCACAAAAATCTCACTAAGGTTTGACTACAGGAAATTCTACACACAACCAAGGAAAAAAGAAAACAATCAACATATTGTATTATTTCACAGTGTACAAGCAAGTATTTATGAAGAGAAGCCAATTTTCCATGTGGTCACTTTTGCGTCCTCTGCTTCATAAAGGACACCATTTGCAGATGACTACAGCATGTTTTTTCCTTCTCCTTCCCCTACCAGCCATTACAGCAGCTTATGATTGACACTACTTTACCACAGGAAATCCAACTTTAGCACACTTTAGCAAATATTGAGGAGATACATACCTGTGTAAAGATATACAAAAAATATACTATGCCCTTTCCTTTGCATCATCAGGATAAACTGTAGAAGAGGAGAAAGAAGAGCAATGCATAACACCACAGTCCTCCCAAAAGGAAATTAAAGACTGAATTTTACACTGCAATAAAAATATATATTTGAAAACAAAAAAAAATGTATTTCACATTAGAAAAACATCACCTGAGTTTCTGAACAATTCTAGTTTTGAAATTACTTTTAAACTCAGAAATACATTTATTATGCCTGTCCCACTCTGCTGGTTTAGGCTGGGATAGAGGTTAATTTTCTTTGTAATAGCTACCATGGGGCTATGATTTGAATTTGTACTGAAAACCAATGCACTTATGGGCAGCTTTTGCTTTACCTGTTAAACTGTCTTTATCTAAACTCGTGAGTTTTCTCAATTTGCTTTCCTGGTTCCCCCGCTCATTCCACTGAGGGGTCAGAGGAAGTGAGCGCGTGAGCAACTGCATGGTGCTCAGTTGCTGGTTGGGGTTAAACCACAACATCCACAGATCAGGAAACTATCCACAGCAAACTGAAATTCCATCTTTTCCACTGGAGTAGGACAGCAAGTAATGCAGTTTTTTAAACTAGCAATTTAATTCCTTGGAAATGTAATGCTTGCTTCATGCCAGTATTATTTTCAGAGCAAGCCAGAAAAATATAAGGAACAGCAAAAGTAGCTACAAGAGTTTTCAAAAGTATATAATTATTCCACTCTAATTTCAGGTGAAGGCCTCCTCTGCTTTACATGGTAGAGGCTGGCTAAAGAACAACTTCCATCACCATTACAGAAAACACCAGTACACAGTCAAGATGAGCACAAGTCTTATTTTAACCACAACTGAGGCATCAACCTCCTCTCTGTACATGTGCATTATACATTTGGAAGAATGCTTTTCCTTCAGCTCACAAAAAAACTGATTTACAGTCTGTGGACATCAGACACCGATGATCTTCATTCTAGTCCTGCTTGCCTTCGCGCCACTGCCGCGAGCCCTCGTTCCAGGCTACATAAACAAAGAGAGCGAGTACTACATGGACAGTGACTACAGCAACTATGGCAGCATAAAAATAGCTGTCTCTGTCAGACATTCCCAAGGAACCTGAGAAAACAAAGAAAGTAAAGAGTATTAGTTATGAGCTAGGAACTCTGACATGACAAGTCACAATTCTTCCTAAATACCAAAGTTACATTTACTCCTGTATCAAAAGTCTGAGCTCAAAACAAGTCATTGGAAAGAATTCAATGTGATAGTTAAAGGCCTTGAAACTATTTCTGTAGCAAAGCAACACTGCAATATTCAATATTTAAGATAAAATACCCTGGATTTGATTTCAAGAGCTTAGAGTTCTACAAGATTCGCTTTTTCTGTTAATATCTTCCAGCACCAAGCAAACCTCAGCATCCATTTTTCCTTAGCGTAACTCTCTTTGTGGGGCAATAAAATAGGGGAGGGAGGTGGGAGGAAGAAGGGAGAGAATTCTATAATTAATTTGCCACTAGAAGAGGAGAAAATGGTAGAACAATTAAATTTAGAAGATTGTTACCTTCTGTATTTAGACTGTAAAACTATTATTCCCCATCAGTTAAGATACATGAATGCATCTCACATAAAATAAGCCTTCAAATATCAGAAGACCAAACACTGAAATATTGTTTCCCTTAATTAAAAAAACAAAGTCTCCCCAAAAGCAAACAAAACCCACACATTACAGAGCTCCAAAAACACCAGCCTGCAGACACAAACTCAATCCTTTCAGTGCCAACAGATCTTGACATTAACTGACACAGTGAAGTTAAGCTCAGCTTGCTATACCTCAAATTAAAAATAAAAAAAAAACTTAAAAAGGATTTTGAAAGTTACTTAACAAGTTTTGAGCCTTCTGTGTACTACACACAGCAGTACACACCAGAGGAGAATAATTTCAGAACAACTCAGTTACACACTCATAAACTGCTCTTAAAAGCAGCTTTCTCCCCTCCTCCTCCACAATTCTGAAGCAGGTAACTTCCTAGAACTGCAGGAGATAAGTATTAAAGCCTTGTAGAATCAGGACTACAACACGGCTGCTTGTTCCCACAAACAACCAAAATCTCTCTTCCTTGTTTTTTTTTTTTTTTAAATTGAAAGAAAGCTCTACAAGGAACTACATTCAATATCTGAAATTGCCTATGACTTAACTTGTTTACACTTACAAATGCATGTATGTTTCATAAAGCAAAAAATAAACTTCATAAACAAGACAGAATAGTCTTGAACACATTATTGGTTTGCAACACTTGCAGGAAACATAGCCCTGATGATTCTGACAAAAGTCTGCTGCGGGGTGGTGCTAAATACCCTTTAGGTAAGGGGAATAATGCACCTCTATACAATATAAACCACTGTATAACAAACAGCAAATATTGGATTGCACACCACAATGCAGGGAAGGAGACATTGACCATTTATATAATATCCTGTTCTAATTAGACATTACAGGACCTTTTGTCTGTGTACAGAAACAAGTATTTAAGACAGGAAGAGCAAAGATGCTAATAGAGGATTTTGCTTTTCCTCTATTTTTGTAATAACAATGCTAATTGGCAGAAATAGAATTACCTTCAAATATATAAGCCTTTGATGAAAAATATAGCCCAACAGGTAATGTAATCATTAGAGCTGTGAAGAACAGAAGCGTTCTTAAAGTTGATGTTAATGAACCCTCATTTCTGAAATAAATAAGAGAAGTTACACACAAAAGAAAGTCACAATATACATGCCTGAAACGGGACAAGAACTTGTTCCAAACAGAAGACAATTACTTTTCAAGAACTGAGCAAGTGTATTGTTTGGAAGCAATAAAGACTTGGAGTATGCATTTGTTGGCTGCAATAAAAATGACTGTATTCAAAACAATGCAGTGATTCTGCCAGTCTAAGGTCACAAACAAAATTAAGAATAATCTTTAGATTTTTCCCTGTTACTGCTTTGCAAGCATTATCAACATAGGGGGGTTATGTTAATATGTTTATCATTGTATTACTGCATAATTATTAAACATCTTATATTAGTTACACATGCACTGGTCACATGACAGCATTCTGCATTAAAACTTGCCAAGTTCCCTTTTTATTTTTAAGTAACTACAAGTCCAGGAAAATGACAAATTCTACAGGCTGGGATAGAAAGGGAAGTACACCGAATGAATTTAACAGCTTACTACTCCAAGTTCCTTTTTATTAGGTATTGTTTCTCTATTTAAAAACAACTTCTCAGTTTTTAACTAAGAAAGCTGAAATAAACGTAGCAACAGTCAGAACATGGAACCAAAATACCACAACTTTGTCTTCAAAGACCTAAACCTAGAAGACCTTTAGCAAGAGAGGGCTTATGAAGGTTTATGTACTTGGTAAGGTTTCCCGGAACTTGACCTGCTAGGACAGGTTTTGTGTTTACAAAACACCACACACAGCTTGGCTTTGTGTGCATTTCCACCAGTTCTTACTCACTCTGCCTGGCTCACTACATTATTTTATGCCGAAGTAAACGTGTAAGCCAGGCAATACCCTTCTGACTTTCAAAGATTACCTGATTCAAGGACATGTGTCCTCACGGCGTTGAACCACAAATATGCATGTTTTTCTTTGAAAAAAAAGTGAAAATGGGGAAAAAAATTACTTCATCCTCTGTCATGTGCAGCCACGCACAGCTTCTACACTGCAGCCAACAGCACTTTTTGCTGATCATGTACTGCTATATACTCAGGCAGGGCATAAAGTAGCTTAAAAAAAAGAAAGACATCCGAATTCTTTTTCTTTACCACCGTTTGCCTGAAGGACTATCAGGGTGGAGAGCACAACTGCATTCAAAATTTCCCTACGGAAATTAGAAACCATTCTATCAACACTTACCCATAGAAGAGTAAGATCACCTCCAGCTTATTACCAAAGTTAAAAACTCCACTGCTGACAAATACTTTTCTTACACTGACATACTCTCATCGCTTCCCTACGCAGCAAAAACAAACATTCGTGTATAAACTCAGCCTAGCTCGGCGCGTTTCCCTGCGGGCCGGCAGCCTCCACGCCCGGGACTGGGGCGGCCCAGGGTTACTCAGCGTGACCAAGGCAAACCAGGGGTCTCCTCTTCCACCCGCTCCGGCTCCTCCTGGCCCGAGCTGCCGCTCCCCTCCCACGCCGCTGCCGCTCTTCCCGGGCGCCTCGCGGCTGCAGCCCCACCGCGGGCTGGCGGCGCCGGGCGTGCTTCCCGCGCGCCGCGGCCTAGCGCGCAGCCTTCCCCGCG
>VZTX01030333.1:131434-168827 GCA_013400915.1 Pardalotus punctatus | reverse complement strand
GGGGGACGGGGGTTCGGGGATGGAGGCACGGAGAAATGGGGGGACGGAGGGACGGAGGGAAGGAGAGACAGAGAGGCTGAAGGATGCAGGGACTGAGGAATGACGAGAGAGAGGAATGGAGAGACAGAGAGATCGGGGGATGGAGGGCAGACTAGGGGAGAGACAGAGCGATAAGGAGATGGAGGGCAGACTAGAGGAGAGACAGAGCGATAGGGGGATGGAGGGCAGACTAGGGGAGAGACAGAGCGATAGGGGGATGCAGGGCAGACTAGGGCCTGGACCACAGCAGCAGCTTCTGCTGGGCTTCATCAAGGTCATCTCTACAGGGAAAGCTACCCTGAGCAGGCTCACTGCCAGCTTGGAACAGCAGTGCCATCGGTGCTGCTTACAGGTGCTCTTCTTGAGGGAGGTGGAGAGTATTGGTGTATGGCAAAACTGCCGTCAAATGTCTCGGGTGAAGATTGAGGCTTTCCAGGAAATGGCAAATGGTCTCGGAGCCAATAAAACCTATGGGATTGGCACATTTTGATGAACTCACCCCTACAAAACACTACAAATGAAATAACTCAGGGCCAAGGCATTCTCTAAGAGGGAGACTGAAAATTGTCTCAATTATGTCCTGTTAGGAGGAAGGTTTGTTCACTTTTTTTTCTGAGAGGTTTTCTGCTCTCCTGGCACTAAACTGAAATTTCTTCTCCAGCCAAAGAAAAAAATTGTGATCAAAATCTGAAAGAAACAGTCCCCATTATAACTAATCGGTGCTGCAAATGAGAGTCCAAGGACTCCTGCAGAGCCCACTCCCCTCCAGCCTGATGAGCACTAAGCATTTCCAAGGTTACGCTCTGTTCAAGCTATTCATTCACATTCCTGCTGAATCTAGTCTGCTTAAATACTCACCAAGGGATGGACTTGAACCCAGCTTTTCAACAGAAGCCCAGAGTGTTACAGTCTCTGCTGTGCAATCAGTCTCATTTGCAGGGGAACTAATTGTTAATACTCAATGAACAGCTTTAGCAGAAAACAAAGCCTTGCAAGCTTCCAAACAAAAGATCTGGGAGCTGTTTAATTGACATTGCCTTTTAATTAAATCTCATATACCACAGCAATAACATATTTGTCCCTTTTATGGTAAAACCATGTTGCTATCCTATCACTCAGCCATGCCAGATCTTAATTGTGTGAGTCACTAACTTCACACAATTCCTTGCTCATCTTTTCCTGCAGTGTGCAGCCATCCAGCATTCCTGTAGCCCCTGCCCTGCTCCTTGCTGCAGTGCCATGTAGCACATGGCATGGCACAGTAGCCTCTCCTCTCCCTCCTGGGCCAGCATGGCATCCTGCTACCCTGGAAGAGAAGAAACATGAGAGGGTTGTTTTCCTTGCAATTAGTAAGATGTGGAAATAAGCACTTTGTTTTTGGTGGTTCCTGCTGTGATCTTACCTCTCAGAGCTTATTCAGAATGAATTTCCTCACCTAGGCTGGATGCAGTGGACACTAAATGGGTACCAGCAGATGTAGTGTGTAAAGGCAGAAGACAAGGAGCAGCATTGCACACTCTGATTACAAATCCTGAGGCCTTTTATTATGTTTTTTCCAATATGTGTGATAAAGAAGATGAATTTTGTTAAAAGCATTTCTTCCCCAGCAATAAACATAGCTTAGCCAGCAGCTTCCTCGTGTTTGTTAAGATGAAGGACAGTTCAAGTTGTTCAGCGCTTACAGGGTCAGGTCTGGCTCTTGGGGTCACGCTTTCACTGTAAACCAACCAATTTTATGCTCTTTTAAAATAGAAGAGCCCTCCTCATGTTTGAATCCACTGCTAGCTGAGCCAGCAAAGTGAGAGTTTGCATGAGGGGAGCAGAAGGGGGCTGGCATGGACTAGGGAGGGCCTTTGTAGCACCTACTCAGTTGGATAGGGATGCAAGGAAGGTTTGCTGTGTAACTGAAGCTTAAAACTTCTAAATAGTTCTTCAAAACATCTAATAAAACTCCAGCTAGCCAACACAATGTTCAACCTAAATGTGGGAGCAGGTTTTGTTTACTTATATACAAATAAAGCAATTTAAAATAATTTTTTTAAAAAATCAATGAAGTTTGTTTGTAGTTAAGGTAGAAATTGGATGATTGAAAAAATATGAATGTGGGGGCAGAGAACATTTAATCATTAGGGGATGTTCTTTCAACTTCTGGTTTGACTTTCTTGTTTGTTTCCCCAGTAGGAAAAGCAATGATATAAGACAGTTTAATAATAAAACAACAAAACAAGGAAATAAAAGAGTGGAATAAGTCTCACATCATATAAACTTACCATAAAGATGCATACCAAGGATTAGGAAGTAGCAAATCATTTAAGGCTGAACAGTCCAAGTCATTACCTTTTAGTATAAAGTTACTTCATATCTAATCACACTGATGTTTTCATCTCCTAGACTAATAACAATTTTGTTGAATGACTTCCTGCATATTAGCTGCTTTTCTTTTGAGAGCACATAAAGGAAATACAAAACTATTCAAAAAATTTTGCAATTGTGAAAGAAAAAGAAGCTTTTTATTTGCAATTTTTTATATTAGCTAAAAGACCTGGAGTATACAAAGCTGTGTTTGTTTGCTTCAAGTTTTATACATCAGGTATTCTGAAATTTCAGGCAGACCAGAGACCTGTCTCACCTTCTGGATTATAGAGCAAATATAAAATTTGCCCTTAAGCAGAAACAGTGCTGCAAGTACAAGAAGCTGCCAATTCTGGAACTAAATATCTGCTATTCAAAGACATTGTTCTCAACAACATTTGCCAGGAGATGCTTGAAGAATATACAAAATACAGGCAGCCCCTGCTTTTCTAGGGGTCTGTGTCTCAAGGGTGCAGAAGAGGCAGGAAGGTGCCTGCTAAAGCAATACCATCTAGTGGCAGATGGAGAAAGAGACTCCAATCCCCCAATGGGAGCAGGGCTGGAAAGGTGAAAGCTGAACAAAACCAGCTGCTTGAGAGTATGTTTTTTCATGACTTGTTTCCATGGTAATGTATCAAAAAGGATGATATATAAATAAATACTTTATTTATCTGTTCTGTGAACGTCTACATTCCAGGAAAGATGTGTTTCACTAAAGGTGAAATGATGGATTTCTAACTCCATTTAGAATTCTCCATGATAGTTCAGGCTGAAAGCCCAACGAGCACAGAACATGTTGCATAGTTGGCCACCCACCTTCTGTGGGAACTAGAACCACAGTAATATTAATGCTTGGGTTGGCAAAGAAACCATTTATCTGGGCCTTATAGGGCTATATTCCCTGTTATTTCACATCCCAAGATAATTCAGAGCAAAGAGCTTAGACACCCCTATTAGCTAATGGATCTTGGACGTCTCACAGTGTAATTTTCACCTCTCTATTATTGCTGTCATTTTGCAATGAAAACATAGGGCTACTGATGGAAGTGGCTGCCTTCCACATGCGTTGTGTAATACCTGTGGCACCTACATAAACAGAGTGGGAAAGGCTGATGTAAGTCAAACACAGCTGACATAAGTTCCCACAGCTGATATAAGTCAAGGAATACTTACCAATTTCAGGTGAAACTCTATACACTGAAGGAAAGAGGCACTTTTTCTATAGAGGCAAATGTAAACAAAGTCTTACATGTTACATGCATTCTAACCAGTATGTGACATTCTATACCTCTGCCCAAACAAACAGTGCTGACTACAGAGTGGGTAGTTTCAAATTTTTTTCCATGTTTTGGGGGCGGTACTTTTCCAAAAAGTAGTGTGTGTTAGCACAAATGCACAGAAAACATATCCCCTTCCCTCTGCTATTAGGGCTATAGTTCGCTTTGGAAAATGCAAAAGGTTTTTGTGAAGATGGAGAGTTACAGTGGTGGTGTTCCTGAGCATCCTTGACCAGTGGCAGGCTTGTCTTGTTGCCAGGTGGCATTGACTTTGTGTAACAAAGGGGAAGCTTCTGGTATCTTCTCAACCTATAGCCTCCTCCACCAAAACCTTGCCACGAAACCCAATAGAGTACAGAATTATCAAACTAATACAGCAGCCATTGAACAATTTAAAAACTGCCATGACAATTAGCTTTGACATTAACAGGAACATCCAATACATGAAATGAAACTCTAAACCTAAGGAGACCAAAACAAAGCTCTTGAAATAGAAGAAATCTTAGTATTGGTAGGCATGAAAGGAGTTTCAGTGGGGTCTCTACTCAATGGCCTCTTTACTCTGCATGGCTGCAGTTTCTGTTATTGAGCTCCCTAGACATGACCTCATTCCACCAGTTCATGGACTGTTTTCATTGCACTCCTTACCTGAGGGATTGTTCCCACTCTGAAGCACAGAAACATAAAGCCAGCACCTGGCTGTGGGCTGTGGCTGCAGAGACTCAGGCGGTGCCTCTTTTCTCACCAGGAATGTTGTTGTGGATCAAAGCATTATCTTCAAAGACCTTCCAGTGGATGGATTAATGCTCAGCTCATTACCCCCAACTGCTAAGACGTTACAGTGTCTACACTTACCCTTTTTCCATAAGTGTAACTCTCTTTGTGGGATGGAAAAAGGGGATTGGCGGGGGGGGGGGGGGGGGGGGGGGGAATGTTGTTGCCATTTATAAATGGCAGAAATGCATAGTAGCTCTCTNGGGGGGGGGATGGCTGTGGATAATTCTATAACTTATTTGCCCCTGTAGCAGTATAAAAGAGAGTACAATAACAATTAGATTTAGAGAAATTCTACCTGTTCATTTGCTGAAAATCTGTTCCTTGATTGCAAGTTGACTATATGGGCAAAAAAAGTCGCATCTGACTAATTTCACACTAGACTATTAGACAAAATTTCACAGTATTGTTTAGTTGAGGCAGACCACAAACATTTTCCACCTTAGCCAAAAAGGTTTTGTCATAAAGGGGAGGTTATTTTCTAGCTAACCCTAGAAATTTTGTAAGAAAAAAATATTCAACAGAGACAGAAGAGTTGGACTGCTCTAAAAGCCCAGGAAAACATAAAAAATTGGAGATATTTCTACTTTTATATCCAAACACAGAAGCACCAAACGGTTCATCTAGGGTTATGTAGTATCTTCTGCATTTATTCTGTGGTAGGTGTTGATCTTTATCTGACTCTGTAAGGAATTTACCTGAACCTATACTAGAAAACAAATTAGGGCTGAGGCACAGGCATGAGTTCTACCTGCCACCATCCCCATTCCCCCTTTTCCAGCTTGCTCCTGGAGTGGGTTTGTCCTGTGGCAGCCAGCACTCTGCAGGCAACGAACAGGGACAGCTAGGCAACACTGGATCCCAGCAGGTGACAGAGGAAAAACTGTTCTCTTGCTGAGTTCACAGGCACCACGGGAAGCAAGACAGTGGCTAGAGCAAATGCAACCAGGCAGTAACTTGTATCAGCAGAGCAGGTTTTGGAGTTGGCAAATTCACCTCTAGACCCGGGCTCAGTGCACCGGGAGCAGCAGGGGAAGAGCAATCCCTCAGTCACAATAGCAGGGGATTGTGCGACAAACACTGAACGTGTTCCACAACTCCACCCATACAAATAAACCGGAAAAGCTGCTGCTCCCTGGACAGATCTAAAGACACATTTTACAGAGTACAGAAACATCCGTGGATTTTATGGCTTCAATAATATCTGCTCATAAAAAGGATGTTGTTTTATGCAATGGGAACTGTAATACTTCATACCTACTAGCTCTGGGATGACAGCCCTTTTCCTTCAAAAGATGCCCTCAGCAGCAGAATTGCAGCTTTTTCTTGCTTGCAAGTGAGAAGAAGCAGGAAGAACCTTGGGTCTCCAGTAAGTTCTTCAGTAGGGGCTGGTGTGAAGCCTTCCCCTTTGTCTTTCATATCAGTATTAGTGGAGAATAAAAAGGAAAGGGTCCTTTGCAGGGGCAGGATCATGGCCATGTCCATGTGGCTTTTCTTCTGTTGTAGAAGGCATTTCTGTTGCTTGGCAGTCAGGTTGGACAGGTGGTATGTTACAGCCTTCCCCAGCACTTGGGCTCAGATGACAACAGGGTGATGCTCTTTGCAGACATAAAGCAGAAAGATTTGGTTTAGACAGAAAATTGATAGATACAAATATATATGTGCACGTGTGCTTTAAACCAGCAAAAAGAAAGACAGTGTTTGGGAGTAAATAATACTATATTACAACGATTAGTAATACTACTGTATGACTGCACTGTGTGGGAAGATTAAAAAACCTGTCATTTCATTGTTGAAACAGTCCTAAAAGTGAAGAATTTCTGATGAGCTTCACAACACCAGTTACATGAAAATTGCTTTCTCTTCTCCTTGCACCTGAAAATCTCTATTTTATTTTCATTGCAGCTGACACAAAAAATAGTGCCTGTTCATCCTGTGTCCTGGAAAGCGTTGCAGAGATCCAGCACTGGGCCATCCACACAACAAAATTTATAAACTTTTATAAAATTACCAGCTTTTCCACCATCCTGTTACATACTAAGCCATCCATTGGTAGATTTGATGTTATTTGCCTTCTCCAGTAAAACGAATGATAATACTCATATAGCCGTACAAGATGTCAGCAGCTTAGGATGTAAGCCAGACTCAATTAATTAAGTAGTTAAATTTTAACTGACACTGTGGCTTCAGTTCTGTCCTTTGCATTTGGCACCTTAACTAATACAATTCTCCAAGGTCAGCTACAGTGACAGGAGTTATTTGGCTGGATTCAGTACTCACCCAAAAGACATTTGAATCCAGTCAGCGCCTTAGCCTGGCTTTCAGGTGAATGAACACTGCTGAAAGGACACCATGAATATATAGCTTTAATTTACTGTGTAGCACACTTCATGTTTTCTCCACCAAGAAGGATGGAGAGGTGCAAGTCAGGCTTTTCTCTTTGCCCAGCTTTCCTGTTAGGCACAAGGAGGAGCAAGTCACCAGGAGATGCTGCAGAGTGAATCAACAGCATTTCCTCACTCAGGGAAGGCTCTCAGTGGAGTACTTTGCTGTATCCAAAGCACGTATGACAGCTTTGCTCCACGAGAAAGGGGAGTGCAGCCTGTGTCACTGAGCAGCAGTCACTGTACAACTGTGTAATAAAGTATCTATAAGAATGGTTTGTTTCTACAAATTAAAAATGCAAATATGCATCTGTTTTGTCTTTAACCACAGGAAGGATATGGAATATGAAAATCTGGAGCTTTTCATAGCTGGCAATATCAAAAAGATGGGAGAAATTCACCACTTCCTCTGCACACCAGAACCAGTGATCCTCTTCCTAGACATGCAGAAGCCCTGCCAGAAGCTCCTCTGAGACTTCACCAGGAATGTGAGCTACAGCCTTTAGAACTCACATAGGAAGACAGCTGAAGCTTTTGGAGGTTTTCAGTATTTAGGCTTAATTTTTTTCTGATTTTTTACATATACTAGCAAAAAGACAAAAAACTCCAGCCTGTCACTGGAGACCCCTTGGTGAACACAGGGACAGATACAGATTCTTGGAGCAGCTCTCTAGCACGCAGTGAAGGACTCTGCTTCATAGACCCTGGCTGGATGGGATGCAGCCACAGGGAGACACTAAGGGAGCAAAACACCCTGTGAGCTGCAGAGATCAGTGTTTCTCAACCTTTCATTTCAATATGATGGCCCCTCCTTCCAGGTGAAGACTTCTCATTACCTGTAGTCTTTTCGGCACACAGGCAAACACATCAGTGCTCCTCTGTAATTGGTCTGCATGTAGGGACTCGTGTGTTCTGAGAAGCTGCTGAAGAACAGAGAAGTCTACACCTGGAAGTGTAGAAGTCTGGGCAGGGTTCTATTTGCTTTCCACTGTCATAATTTTCCATTACCTTATGTCTCTGCCCCATGACTGTTCTCTGGGTGAAAATGAGAAAATACCACTTTCCCTCCATCGGGCCTTTCACCAGGATACCAAAGGATTGCTTCCCCTTCTCAGCCTTCATCCAGAACTAAACTGGCTGCTTCAGTAGTAGTGGAAGCCCCACAGTAATTATTTTGTGTGGCATGAAAAGTCTCTGCTGTATCATCCCCTCATGGTAAAATCTGCAGACAGCTATTAAAGTTGCTAATTAAGCATGTTGGAAAATATAAAACACTAAAAGCTTTGCTTCAAGGCTGCAGCAAATGTCATACACTGATTACATGGAATACAAGACATGGGAAGGGGAGCATTAGCTCCTGGCCAGGTGACAGATGTTCCTCTTTCATTGGCACCCACCAATGATATGGCAATCACTCTCTAAATAAATAATATTCACATTACATTGAATCTCCCTGCCTCTTTCTTGCAAGAAGATGGTTCTTCCCTTTGCTGGTCTTTGCTTGTTTCTGTTTCTGCTGAGGTTAGTAGGAATTTGGCCTTAATGAAATGTCATGTTAAGACATGGAAGCTGTTGCATACAGAGCAGAAAAGGTCTCTTTTTCTGGCCAATTCTTCTTCAGCTTAGAAGGACCCCCACAAAATTATTCTGATATACTGGAAAATGGGTAAGTATGATGCAACTGTGGTTGCCTGTAAACTCAGTTAATGATTAGGGTGTTCTTTTCACTGCTATGGCAAAACTGTGATCTTTCCCCTGGGAACATTAACTAGCAAATACTTATGAGTCTTGACTTTATGTGCAGACTCACTGCTGATGATGTGCTTCTGAATATGCATCAGTCAGAGCCAGCAGGTTCCCTGTCAGCTGGCCTGGAGATGGCTTTCCTCTTATTTGAAGGTAATTAGTCTTTGATCATACTACCCCTCACCAGCTCTCCAGCAAGCCTGGAGCAGAGTGCCTTCACTTACAGTTTGACTGCCACAGCCCTTTCCCTATATTAGGCATTCAGAATCTGCACACATTTAGGGTTTACCTGTTCTATAAAGGAAAATGCATAATGCCACAGGGTCTGCCTTTCTTCCCCCCTTCATGCCACCTGTCAAGATTGCAATATCCCACTCCTTCCCAGAGCACAACATTGTTCATATGCTTTCCTCCCACCTGAGAGGCTTCATGGGACATGAGCAATGCAAAGCCTCCTGAGGAACTGAAAAACAAGGTCCTCCTCAGAGAACCTCACTGAACTCCTTTCTACGTAGTCCAACGAAATAAACCATACCAGAGACATGCCCTGTCAGCATCTCAAGCCTCACTTGCAGAAACTGTAGGCCACTACAGCCTGCAAAAAAAATTGCCCTGAAGACAGCCATGCTCCCCCTCAGCTGGAGCTCAGAGACACACGGTGGTGGCTGGCTGCTGTGCTCCCAGAGTCCAGCTGCCACTGTCCCATTCCTCCCTGTAAGCAATCCCTCCACTGAGGGGGAACTATGAGTGCCCTTGAGCCTGCTTTCCAGCCTCTGGATTTCACAGCATCTTTCACCACAGGGGTGAGGATTAGGGAACCAGAGTGAATTGCACCAAATGAAGCTTAACTCAAGGTAAACCTGAGTTAACTTAGAATCACAGAATCATTAAGGTTGAAAAAGCCCTCTGAGATCACCAGGTCCAACCATTAACCCAACACTGCCCGGTCTACTACTAAACCATGTCCCCCACATCTACACATTTTTTTCTCTTCCAGGGATGTATGTAGAAAGGGATTCCATCACTTTCCTGGGCAGCCTGTTCCAATGCTTGACCACCCTTTCAGTGAAGAAATTTACCTAGGTTAAACTCGAGAAGAGGCCTGATGAAAAGTGGATACTTCTTTTCCTGAGCCTGAGCAACGTGTCCAGTGACATTACAAAGAGGAGTCACCTCTGCCAGCCCCAAACACTATCCTCTTTGCACTTCCCGGGCTCGATTCCTGCTGGTGCCTGAACCGCCGCACATCAGATGACAGAATCCTTCTCCCCCGCCCGCTGCCGAGCAGGGCTGGGGGCAGCTCCGGAGCCGGCACAGGCTGGGGCTCCTGCAGCCACAGCACCTCCCAGCTCGGAGCAGCCAAGGGCAGCGCCCTTTCCCGGAATCCTGCCGAGATGCTGGGCTCCGGCTGCTCCCGGGTAGGCAGCGGCCCCTAGATGGAGCTGCGCAGCAGGGAATGAGCACCTGCTGCCGGGAGCCCACCCGGCACCATCCCACCCACCCGTGTACGCGACCCCCGGACTGGGGACTCCCGTGCTCAGCATCACTGTGCTGAGCCCTCAGATCTGGCTTGGGGTGCTGGGAAAGCCCAGCCGATCCGACAGCCCTGAGCAGGAAGGATGGCTGGGTCTGGTGGTTTAACTCTGTTTCATTAAATCTCTTGTTTTAAGGCTTTTCTAGAAGCTGCCTGCACTTTTCTGAAATTATTTCAGTATAGAAGGAATCGTAGCTGAGCCCTCATCAAAGAAGTTTATTTCTGGCTGTTAAAGGGGGAACAAAATA
The DNA here is from genome assembly GCA_013400915.1 of Pardalotus punctatus. Taxonomy (NCBI): domain Eukaryota; kingdom Metazoa; phylum Chordata; class Aves; order Passeriformes; family Pardalotidae; genus Pardalotus; species Pardalotus punctatus. The sequence continues at coordinate 158,473 of VZTX01030333.1, read as the reverse complement.
TGTTAGTTTAATTGCATAATACTTTATAACCCAGCATCTATTTCTCATTTTCAGACTGCAGCTTTGTAGTCCTTACTTGCTCTGCTCATCAGTGAACTGTGAGATGCCTGAACAGAGGCTCAAACCACACCAGCAGCTGTGAGGACCCAGCACCAGCAGAGTCCCCAGAACACGGCTGCCCTGGCACTGGGATTGTCCTTGCACTGGCACCACTGGTGCTCAGCACAGCCCTTTCTGCAGCAGACCTGGGGCAGGCCCAGGGATGGAACAAAAGGCTGGACATGAGTTCAGAAAGAGCAGGAGCTGGTGATGCTCCTGCCAATCCAGACTTCACTACAGGTAATTACCCTGTATCTAATGATGACTTCTTTAATGTGTTTTGCTGGGATACAAATGCTTTTCTTTTTTTATGAAGTTAATGCTATATAGTGGAAATCACAGACTGAGCTCTGAAGAATCTACATTAGCACTTTTTGTCAGGCCAGAGTCTGACCTAAAGGCTATGAAAACAGAGAAAACTGCTGTTGCCTTGGGTGAGCACTGGCAGGTTGCTGAACAACTACACTATGGGGGAAAATTGTGCTCTGCATTAGCTGTGTGAGAGAAGCCAGCCTGAAGGTGACAATTTCCCAAGACAGAATATCTCACCTACCTAGAGACTAGGTCGGGTGTAAACACCCTTCTCCTTGGATACACAAAAGCATAATTACAGTTCCTGGAATTGCTCTGGGAAGAACACTGATAACTTTCCCCTGCTAAGAAAATGAAACTCACAGGAATGCCTTTTTCTTCTCCCTTTCTTCCATAAAATGATGGCCAGGAACTCCCTCAGATATATATTTTTTCACTCAGCACATGCCACTTCAGATCAGTTGGGCTGGATCCATCCACAAAAGATGCTGAACAGTTGGTGTTTAGCCCACACAAAATCTCATCCACATCCACAAAAAAAAAGGTTTTGCTCTACTTTTCTCACCTACAGGACTTGATTCAGCTGATATTTTCTGAGCATACAGAAGCCAGAGAAGCAACTATTGTCATCAGCTCATTTACCCAGTTTCAGTAGTTGTATGGTCATCCCAGGCTGAGGAGAAATGGGCTTTACTTCTGGGGCTCACCTTTAAAGTATAATTCACATCTGCCTCCCAGAGGACTGTCCCCAACCATTCAGCAACAAATGAGTCTAGGATGGCTGCTCTCTTAGTCTGTTGACTTTATATAATGAAAAGTCCTTACTGCTTTTAAACTTGTAGCATTTCACACAACCCCCAAACAAATCTCCAACCCACTGAAAGATTTTTCAGAGAAATAAGATTAATCTTACAAGTGTGAGCATCTAAACATCACTCAGAGTGCAGTGAGGTCTTCTCAGATATGTTCTAGCAGCCCTGTTGGATGTCACAGGCATCCCAGCCCTCTGTAGCCAACTCCAGGACAAGAGCAGAGTAAGGAGCAGCAGTGATGAAGGGGAAGATTACATATCTGGATGGTACACAGTGGAAACCACTCCTGAAAATACAAAAAGCAGGATGTGTAATCTGAGTGGAGCAGTGAGGGAAATGAACCCTTACTTTTTTCCCCCACTATATGGTGGTGGCGAAATTTTTCATAATCACAAGTAAACAAGGTGTTGTCATGCTTCACTCAACATACCATGCCCCAAAATACCTTGGCTTGCTCCTCTCACAACAGGAAAAACCACTGTGTTCTGCAACTTGGGTTTTAATTTTGCAGCCTCATATCCCTGTACAAGCCTGGGTTGGTTTTATGAATTCTGATGATGTTGCAGGCTAATGTGGCAGCCTGATAGATGCAGACTGAAAGAAGGGGGGATTTAATAGCCCTGGCCCAGGCACTGAGCTGGTAATGAAGGAGGGTTGTTATTAGTCATTTGCATAACATAAAAAGGAGATCCAGATCTAGGCTTAATAAATTCTTCCTCGTATGGAATAACACAGTTATAGCCATTTCTATAAAAATGTCAAAGCCTTTATGTGAAGTAAGTGTTCCTTCAGAGCATAAAATACAGTTCTACAACTCTATAAAAATTACTTTTGTCACTACATGGATTTCTTTGAAGTGTCACTAAAAAGGACAGGGTTGTGAACTGTGCACTTCTACAGCCTGAAAGCACTCTGAATTCAACATGTCTGGAGAGAAACATTTTAGGTATCAACTTTGCACCCTCTGCTCTTTCAGTCAGCATTTTCCCCTGAGGGCCTCTTCTAAAACCTGTGGAGTTTCTGGGCAATACAATGTAAGCATCCATATTCATTAAAACAATCTTTTATTAACTTTGTTAGAAAAACTTTTACCAAGGGGAGAAATAGACCACCTGTAATTTTAAAAGTAATTTTCTCTAGTCCCATAAGTTATTCTCAGATGTAATAATACTTCAATAACAACAAAATTCTCCTGTACTACTACAGAGCCTTTCCTCCCCAAGTGCCTTTAAATCTACTTCACCCTACTCTATCCCCCATCATTTCAGGTCACACAAGGGGAATATGGTTATCTCATCCAGCCCACAGCCAAGACCCATGGCTGGGATGTGGCCAACTGGAAAGCAAGTTGTGACTTTGTTTGGAAAGGGGCAGACTGAGTCCAGCTGTTGCCACGCACACAGGCCTGTTACTACATTTATGAATATTCAGAAATCACGGTGGATTTGGGTTGTAGTCCTGCAAGATGTGAGAAATTTGTTTTTAAGCTCAGAGCACTTGATCAAAAACATGACGGTCACACAACACAGCCCGGCAGTCGGGTACGAATCCAACCAACCAACTCAGATCTGTTCAAGACTATCCAAGGACTCAGTTTGGGGCAGAAATTTTCATCTCAGATGAACATCAGCTCCTGTAGCCAGCAGAAAGCACACAAGTTAGCACACTCTAGCATGGCTATGCTTGTGTGCAGACACTTGACCATGGAAAATTCTCATCCAGATGGAGATCTGTAATCACATGAATCCAATACTTAATTAACTGAAATTGTCCAATGTTTTAAGTTCTGCTCCCATGTACCACATAGAGTATCATGCATTGCTGTGCACTCATTTGGTTGAGTTTGGGCAACCTGAGGACTGACAGTCTGCAATTTGACACAAATAATCCCATGCTACAAAACGCTGTGAGTCAATGTGAAGATTTTCAGGCTGTCTCAAAGCTTGGAAAAGCTTCTTAGGCAAACTGCATGGCTACAATGAGATACACACTCCTGATTTGACTGAAGGATGGTGAACCAGTAATCCCCTCTCCTGCTTTTCTAAGAACATATTTAAAACCACACACACATGTATGCAACATATAGCTGTGATTAGCAGATATTCTTTGCAAGAAAAGAGCAGAATATAGCCAGTTACACACACCAACTTCCACATATAAGACATTCTCATTGAAGGGGAGATTACAGTACATGGGGTGAATAAATCATCCTGGGCATATTTGGGGATGTCCCACACTCCCTCACCACTCCCTTAGGAAACAGAATGTGGAGAAGCTAAAATAAATTGGAGAGATGAGCAGTAATTTATTTTCCCGTCTGGAAAAGATAATTTAACTACTCAATTAAACATTGCCTAAAGCCATACTATTAGAGTTGCACATCCCATCTGTAATACAGATGGATTTTGCTCTCTTATTACTGGTCTTCATGCTGTCTGGTACTTAAAAATTCTGGTTTAATTAGATGACACCCTCCACAAATGCTGAGCTATTGGCACATAATTCAAGCAGTATCTAGGAATTTTTGCCATCCAAGAAACCTTCTGTAGGAATCATATGTTCTCATATCTCTGGCACATAAGAGCAGGTTGCAAGCAATACTGAATGAACCGATGATATATTATTTCTTACTTTGTGTTATTTTGAAGCACAGGGCTTCAGTCTGGACTCTTTTCTCTCATTTTTCAGTAGTTGTCACCCAAGACCATTGACAAATCAGATGGTTTTACAATCTATTTTTCATTGATTTTTCTTAAGTGTTGATTCAATATTGAAATAGATCATTTTAATACTGAATTAAGAAGCAAGTATCCCCATTATGAGGAGATTTCATTCACTGCTTGCCCCTGAGTAGGCTCTGGTACAAGTGGAGCTTTGCAGAAGCCTGGAAATGCCTCCAATCTCCTCATCACCCCCTCTCCATGTCTGAGCCCACAGGTAATTCCCTGCAGCAAGTGCAAAACCTGCAAGTTTAAGGGACTCAAACACACAAAGTTGGTCAGTGGTTCCACCTGAGAAGTGGAAAAAACAAAGATCCACAGACTTGTGCATGGGGAACTTAGGGAGATGGTTTAGTGGTGAGCAAGGCAGTGCTGGGTTAACAGCTGAACTTGATCATCTTGGAGCTCTTTTCCAGTCTAACTCTTTCTGTGATTCTATGACTTCTGCCTTAAGACTTCAGGGGAACTTACATGTGATTGAGAATTTTGCACCACAAGTTCAACTCAATGAGCTGGAACTTTTTGCTTTTGCATGAAAAGTTCTCTCTCTTTATCCAGGAGAAGCACTTTGGGCCTCAGATCCCCCTGGCATCCTTTTAGCTCAATAGGGAACCAGACAAACATCACTTTATTCCCCGATACGTGGTATTTTCCCTAATCCTTTTTGTCTAACAAATTTTGCCAGGATTGGAGATACCCTCATGCTGGGTGCTGTATGAACACAACACAAAATCAGTGTTTCATAAAATCCTTCTTGATGAAGACAGTGTAACTTTGGTAGCAGTGTTTAATGGAAGAGTTTTGGACAACTCACTCAGCTGCCAGACATCCCCAGAGATGGCAGGAGTATTGGTAGCTCTTAGACAAACCACTGTCAATACCTTCTATGTTCACTGGATCTTGCAGGTTCCATGAAATCCCATGAAGACAAAGTCTGGAGGTTGACTTCCTTTGAAGAGCCTTAGAGATAGTTTAAAAAATGAATAAAATGATTCCAGAAGATAATTCCTTCACTGTTAGATTTGTAACAGAAGCTCATCACATATATCGGATCCCTGGGTACACATGCAGATGTTTCAGCCATATGCAACAGCATATGGCACGTTTCTCACAATAACTAGTCTTTTTTTCCTGTGTAAGGCTACAAAAACAAACACAGAGTGTCTCAGCCAGCTTAGGACAGAGGGGGTGCCTTTGCTGGCTTCATCTTCCCCTGTTAGGCCAACTGATCACCAGCCAAATACTGGTTCAACTTCTTCTTGGCCTCCAGTCCACTTTCCAGTTATCCTGGTACAAGTCAAGCTCTGCAGGTCAGCCCCAACCTGTACTGGTGGGTGGGGTTATTCCTCCCCAGGTGCAGGGTCTGCATTTCCCTCTGTTGAACTTTGGACAGTTTTCTGCCCATCTCTCCAGCCTGTCAAGGTCCCTCTGAAGGGCTGCACAAGCCTCTGAGGTATCAGCCACTCCTCCCAGCTTTGTGTGGTCAGCAAAGCTGCTGAGGAGACATCCACCCTTCATCCAAGTCATTGATGAGCAAGTTAAACAACACTGGACCCAGTTTTGAACCTTGGGGGATGCCACTAGTGACAGGCCCCCAACTAGACTCTGTGCCACCGATTATGGCCCTCTGGGATCCGCCATTCATCCAGTTCTCATTCCCTCTCACTGTCCACTCATCCTGAAAACCAAGGAATTCTCCTTGCCTTCTCCCCACATGCTGTGGGGTGCGTTTCTCCACCACAACAAGCTCAGTCATGTTGTTAGCAAAAGAAATTAGAAGTAGGCACCTTTTATCTTGGTTAAACAGCCTGGTGTTGGATCACGGTATCTGGTGCCTCTGCTGGAAGATCAATAGCAGCAAATTAAGTGCTGCTTAAGCTCTGCTGATCAATCACCTCCCTGCCCCAGATGTTCCTGCAGTGGAAGAGGCTGGTTGCAAATACCATCTCACCTCCTTCCCTGGTGCCCTTTAACAGAAGAGCACAGGTTGAGAGCCACCAGCTTAACGAGTCTCACCAAATGCCAGACATTTCTCCTGCCTGATTAGCAAGAGTCTTTGTGTTTGTGAAAGTTATTTGTAGGGCAAAGAGGTTTTTTTCTGGGTGCTGGAGGAAAAATTGCTAATTCAAATGGAATTCAGTACAAGCACTTGAGATTGAAAAGGTCATGGCTGTTAGAGTGGGCAAAATTTATTTCTTCTTGGTTATAACAGCCACAAACAGGGAAGGAGAAGCTTGGCGGTTCCAGCCTGACTTGCAGGGAAATAAAGGCACCCACCTGCAGGATATGTTAAGCTAATAAGCAAAAAACCAGATCAGTGTGTTTGATGATACAGGATTACAGAGAGATGCTTCAAATAGTTACAGAACCCCTAAAACAGAGCAATCCAGGGCAGCTGCTGGGATAAGGAAGGGCATCATGCAACATAATGCAAGTGGGGCACACATCACGTATATCAGAGAGGATGGAGAACCTTACAGCTGAAAGCCTCTATCAGGAAGCTTCCTGCTCACTACAATAAAACCCTGTCATGAATTCAGGAAGCTGCAATTGAAGGGTCTGGAACACAAGCTTGATGAGGAGCAGCTAAGGAAGATGAGGGGCTCAGCCTGGAGAAAAGGAAGGCTCAGAGGGACCTAATTTCACTACAACAGCCTGAAGGGAGGTTGTAGCCAGTTGATGGTTGGCCTCTTCTCCCATGTTAACAAGCAATAGGACAAGAGGAAATGGCATCAAGTTGCACCAGGGGAGGTTAAGATTGGATATTAGGAAAAAAGTTCTTCACCAAAAGGGCTGTCAAGAACTGGAACAGGCTGCCCAGGGCAGTGGTGGAGTCACCAACCCTGAAGGGATGTAAAAGAAGCTTGGGCATGGGTTAGTGGTGGGCATGGCAGTGCTGGATCAATGGTTGGACTTGACAACCTTAAAGGTCTTTTCTGACCTAAATGATTCTGTGATTCTGAGCATGACCCTTCAGTCAGGTAATAATGGGTGGCTTTGATGGGTGTGCAAATCAAAAAGTGGGTCCCTTTGAAACAAAAACCTTTCTGGATATTTTGCTTCCCAAAACACTTATGAAATTTTAGGTTTTCCCACGCCACAGCACAAATTAAAACTCTGTCAACTATCCTGTGGTTTAGAGCTTCATTTCCTACTTGCTCTACGTGGTTTGCAACATCAACATTTCTCTCAATATAAGTACAGTCTGCCAAATTCTTAAACATAGAATTGTCATTTCCAGTAGAAATATGAATGCAGCATAAGTGCAGCAGTAAAAAAAAGCATGAATCTTTGAGAGTCTTCATCTTTGAAGTACTGTTTTTCCTCATGGAGTAAAGAAGGGATACTTAACACAGACAACTTTGTTTCCTAAATGCCTGTCTGAAGCAGGAATTATTCAAATAATGTGACTTTCTGGAGAGAAAGCTACTTCAGACCTCTGCTGGAAGTTTATTGAAGTAAATATTGGTGTTTACATATAAGAGAGAATGTTCGTTTGTGAAGGAAAAGAAAATAATCAGATATGAAAGGATAAAACCTGTATTTTTTCCGGTTCTACTTCTAATTTCCTTGTCTAAATAAAGATTCTGCAGCTCTAAAGGAACATGATTGTGAAGTCCTGAACCTCTGCCTGCTTTCTCTCTCTGACCCCAGCAGGAGAAGGAACTGTTGAAGGCATGGAGCTGTGAACAGTATTCTGCTCATTTGAGAGCTAGGGAGGAACACACTTGGACACTGGACATCTCCAGCTGGTTCTCAACCCATTGTGCCCCATCTACTCACAGGGTTCAGCCTGGAAGGAGCACATCCTGCCTGGCTGAGTCTGCCATCTCCAGCCCCATTTTCCATTACTCTTTTCAAGGGCCAGTTCCTGCTCTGAACACTTGTTGGAGTAATGGAACTCTGTGAGTGCCAGCTCCAGGGCACACGTTGAGCTCTCTGGAGAAACAGGGCTGCAATACCAACCCTGTGCCTGGTCTAAAAGGATAATTTTATTATTTAAACTATTTATTTTATTTATGACCTAGAGGCTTAGCAGTTTACTGTGCTAGATGAAGAATGCCTCCTTCTATTAGAAAACAGAAAAAGGCAAAACCCAAACCCACATATTTCACTTTTCTCCCGAGTTTCTCCTGGCAGCTCTACAGCTGCTGCCTTAGTGAACATATGTACTAGGGAAGGTCAAGTTTATCTCCTTTTTTCTCCTCAGGAAAAGAAATCCCTCCATTCCTGGCCCATGGTCTCGCTGCCTTGCGGGTACCTAACTTGAGGCAGGCCATCAAACCACTACCACCTTTCAGCCTGGGAGCCAGCATGCCATGGGAAAGAGGGCAATGTGAAGGCAGTCTCGCTGTGACTGACATCCAGGGAAAACATACAGTCCTCTTCTGGAGGATGATGGCAAATAGAGAAACAGCTGGCAAGAGCAGACCAATAAAAATGTGGTGTTGGGGGATGAGAGAGGGAAAGATAGATATAGCAATCTGTGTTTTCACAAGTTTGGCAGCTGAACCATATATTCTAGAAAAGATAAAAATACATCCAGGTTTGAGATGTCTCTCTGGGGATCTTGTACCTGATGGAGCAATAGCAAAGAACTCTGCTCCATGGACTCTTCTGAGCACAGTGACAGGACAAAACTGAAATACAGGCAATACAGGCAAAAAGTTAAAGCTTTCTGTTCTTTGTCTTTTTTTTTTTTTACTGTGAGGGTAGTCAGACACAAGAAGGAGGTTGCCCAGAGAAGCTGTTGACTCTCTGTCCTTGGACATATTCAAAACACAAGTGGGGCTGCCACTGGGCAGCCTGCTCTGGCTGGTTCTGCTGCCATCAGGGCTGGACCTTCTGATCTCAGAGGTGCCTGCTCACCCCAGCAGTCCCATGATGATAAATTAGACAAAAATAACCAGCCTAAGAACAACCTCCTGCCTGGTGTGCATGTGCTGTACCAACTTTTGTCAGAGCACGGAGGGCACTCTTCACCTCTACTTAGACAAAGAATAAACTTAGTGAAGGACATTATTTGCATACTAAAAAAAAGCCTTCCACATCTTCTGGGCATACTTTGTTCTTCTCAGTGAGAGAGAGAAAAGCTTCACAATAACCAGTGCAATCAGGGACCTGATTTCTTCAAACAAAACAGCTCAAATGAGTCATCCCATATTCCTGGCACAAACTGGTGCTAGCTCTTGGATGTTAAGTAAGATGGGCAGGATATACTAGGCAGTAGCCTGACTGTACATGAATTGAGAGCTGGATTTGATCATGCCAATTACTTTCAGAGATTAGTCTTTGCAAACACACTTTCTACAGCCAAATCAATCCCTAGCCCTGTTCAGGCACCCTTGTTCTCTCACCTTCTCTGTCACCTACCATCCTGCAGCAAAGCAATGAGCCTCTTCACACGCTGAGCTAGTTCAGCTGTTCTCTCACCTGCATTTTGGCTTCCACCCGTCTCTTTGCAAAACTAGTGCACAGCTAGTGCAGAACTCCTATTTGCTTTTTCATGCTGCTTGCTGTATTTCAATAAACTGAACCCAGAGCACACAAGGGTGAAGTCTTCATTCCAGGCAGGACAGAGAGATGACACATTTCTGTGCTTACCATCAACCTTGGCACACTGTTGGTGTGATAATTTGTCCTTCTTGAACAAGAATAAAACAAGTCAATGACCCCTGTTTGACTCCAAATTGTTTTCTACATTGTCAAAACACACAGATTTAGAAAGATAATCACCCCAATACCTCTGGGTGACAATCTCAAATTAAACTACAAGAACTCCATGGCCCATCTATCTCTTTGCAGCTGAATTCACTCCAAATCACACAAACCACAAAGGCAGAAAACCAGGAAGGCTTTATGGGCCTTGTGGCACTGCCTCTAACAACAGAGAGAAAGGGCCAAGTAGTGCACCCATACCTACAGCCAAGGGGCACAGAGAAAGTCCACAGAGCCTGGATGTGCCTTGGAGCAGATACAGCCACCCCCAGCACCACAGCAGCCCATCCACAGAAATCAACCCGGCTGCCCTGGGACGGAGCAGGGAGAGCAAAGCTAAACACCAACCACCTACTGAGGCCATCTCCCTTGGAAAACTGCTGGAAAGACCCAGGCTTGCCCACCACAAGCACACCCACAGGGCCCTGAACTTTCCTTCTCTTACCTTCTACCTGAATTTGAAGGCAAATCTTACCCTTACTCCACCTGTCTTGGCACCAGGCACTGGATGCTGCCAGCTGAGCCGATCCAGAAGAGCCAGGCTGCTGTGGAAGTGGGACAGCCTGTAGTGTCAGAGGCACCCCAGATTGGCCAGGAGTCCCTAAAGTGCCTCAATAAAATGGCAGGATAAAGTAGCCCAAACAAGCAATATACCCTGGAAAGAGCAACTGCAGCCCAGCAAGCAAAGCTCACCGACCACAGAGCCACAAACCTCCAGCTGCCCCTGTCTGAGAGGAGCTAATTTAACAAGGAACAACGGAGGAATTGGCTGGGTCTCAATTAGGCTAATTTGGGCAGTGGTGTGAGTCATGCAGGCAGTGAGATAGAGGCTGGCAACTTGGAGTTATTTGGGGATCTATCAGAGGTTAACATTAATGTTGCAATTGAGCATTTGCTTGAAAATCTGTGTGTCTCACGAGTTCTCTGTCTTTCCCACAGGGATTTGGGCTGCCCAGTAAACTCAGCACTTCCTCTGAGGATACAGCACAGCACCTCTTACCATGCATCTGGCAATACTTGCTTACTTGATTGTGCAGTGTCTCTCTATTGAGTAATCTCTCTTCAGTGGGGTTTCTGCAATGGGTTTTCACCAAGAACTGTTCATTCAATCATCCTTTTATCAGTGAGAAAACATCACATGCTCTTGCATTGCCAAGTGTAGAACCCAATCTGCTCACCCTGTGTCACAGTACAAGTGCAGGTCACCGCAAGCTGTGGATCCAGCTCAGTATGCACAAAACCATGCCCAGATTCCCACCTTCCTGTTTTGTACACGGCTGTGCATCTCACCTGCTGTCAGAGCCCCAGCCTGACATGGTCTCTACTGAAAAGTGCTGAAATTGGAGATGATAACCCTCTCCTGGAACAACTATCAGCCCCAATATCTACACTTTTAGTCTATCACCAGCTGTCATGTTGCCTGACCCAGAGTTCACAGATGTTCAGTGTAATGGTACAAATCTAGAATACATATAAATTTCTCTGCATTTTTTTCTATCACAGTTATAGAATAACTAGAAAATAATCCAGATATGTTTTATTCTAGGTAAAAGCCAGCAGTTATTAATGTAAACAGGTATGATGTGCCTCTTATGACAAAGATGATCTTAATTCAGGGTTTTTTTACCCAAATCTGAAAATGTATTTCATTTTTTCTGGATCCGCATGGAAGCCAATGGGAAGCAGTCCTTTCTATTTATGTTCCTTGATTTAGCTTATACTATCATATATTCATGTAGGTTGCTACTTAGCCAGGGCCAAGATTTAAGATGTTATTGTGCTCTCCTCGGGATGCTAATTCTTCCCTGAGTGCTCTTGCTGAGTAGTGCACAAATCAGGTGGTTAATCACACCTCAGGTAACTGCTCTCAGGGTTTCTAAGAAGGTAGCCCCTTTTTTGTTGCTGTTTTTGTCATTCCTGCGCTTTTTTTTTATGGTTTAATGTAATGTAGCAGTGTCAGGGTGTGGGTTACTGCAGAGATAACTAGGCAATTCACTGTTGGACATGCAGCTTGAGAGAGAATTACTGAAAACCTACATAATTAACCAGTCGTAATCTCTGACATAAGACCTGAGACCAAAAGCCAATTCAGGATTTCGGAGGAGGAAGAAATATTTCTCTGACTAATAGGCACAACACTCATCTGGGCTCTGAAAACATTTGAAGCCCCATAACATTTATATTCCAAAAGAAGTATCTGCTCTCAAGTTCTGGAGTGGAAGAGGCCAAGAGGTGAGTCTGTCCCTCTGGTGAGCTGTGCGGGCAGGGGCAGGCCATGGGGCAGAGGGGTGACTCCAGGCACCGCCAGTGGCCAGCAGCTCACTGACCCTTCACATACTGCACCATGTTTTGTAGTCAGAACATCAGTGACATCAGTATTTGCCTGCTACCCTTACACAGATAAATAATACTGTACCTTGCATTAATTTTTTTTAATCTCTTTGCTTAATTTTTTTTTTTTTTTTGTTGCTGCACAGTGAAATTTTCTGCTTTCTTTCAGTTGCCTTAAAATGTAATTACTTTAATCAGGGAAATGTTTTTACATCTCTGTTAGATATTCAGCTTTCTTTGAACTGTGAGGCAATGCAGAAACATCCTGTGGGGAACGCCAAGAGAGGATAGATCAGATGAATGCAACAGGATGTAGTCTTGGAATTTTTTTCTGGGATTTGACCACTATCCTTATCTGATGAGGGGGAGACTATAACTCCAGTGTCATGTGGAGTTAAGGAACCATCCCTGGAAGTGTTAAAAAAATATGTGGATATGGCACTTTAGGACATGGTTTAGTGGTGAACATGGTGATGGTGCTAGGTTGATGTCTGGACTTGATAAATTTAAAGATCTTTTCCAACCTTAATGTATCTATGATTCTGTGACTAGAAATGAGCTCCACTTGTTCCTCTAGTAGTACCTACTGTAAATGCCTTTGTTTTATTATGGGCTCTAATTATCTGCTTTGGTTTTACCAGGTGTGCTGGTGATGAGTGAAACAAATGTGTGATCATCATGTTCTAATAAGCTGTCAGTAATTTAGCCCTGATTAAAAAATGCCTGTGTTGCAAAACCAGGCTATCACTGAACCGGTACCTCCTTTAGCTCTCAGAAACACAACCAGAAAGTGTCCAAACACAACTGCCCATAGAGAGCACCTTACCCATCTGGTAAGGATGAGCATCATCCTCTTGCCCTACAGCAGGCATTTAAGCAGTTACTGAACTGCAAATAAAATCCATAATGGCTTTTAAAATGTTGCTCCAATTAGTGCTAAATTATCTGCCCTCCTCTGGGAGGTCAGATCTTGTGTTTATTTAACTCATTCCTTTTGCAAGGCTTTGAATGGCCTTGGCAGTCTGAGGTTAGTGGGAATTTTGATTTGGGAAAGAGCAGGAGCTGGAAGTACAAGCAGACACCAGGGGTTCCTGGGAGGGGGTGTCCCTCTATAGCCACAGATCCCCTGGAGGGACTTGGTCTCTTCACCTGGTGTAGCCCTGGCCAGGTCTGCCAGGTAAGTGGTTCAGCCCTGGCTGCCACATCCAGGCACCACAGGAAGGGCTGGGGAGGGAAAACTTCCTCTTGCCTTTGCATCCTTGAGCTGCCTTTTCTGAGAGCTGTGCAGGGGAGCCTCTCCCTCAGGTCAGGTGCTGGCCACGTCCCCTTCCCCAGGGTGTGGGAGGAGGGTCTTCATGGTTTGCACTCTTCCATTTGCTATTCTCACACCTGTGATCCTCAGCCAGGCTCTTCCCCTCCTGGCACAACTGGGGCAGCTGTGATTCACAGCAAAAGGCATCAGCTCATCTGTTGGGGCGTCAGCAGAGCAGCCCATGCCTGAGGGTTTGAAAAATGTACTTGAGCTCACAACAGAAGTGAAGGAGCTGAAATGCTGTATTAAGCTGCTTGCGACTACCATCAATTCACATTAGATGTAGTCAAGCCATTGATTTAAAACCTCAGTTCCCCTCTTATGAAAGAATGAAGCTAGAATTGGAAGAGGAAAATGAAATCTGCATTTTCACGAGTCAGTGCCTGTGATTTTTTGGTGCACAGATGAAAACTGAGAGGAATGCAGGGCAATAAACCAGGAGAGAAAACAGCCCAGTAGTGAAGTTGTCATAAGGAAAACCTCAGGCAAAAGCTGTGCAGCCTCTGCAAATCTGCTGTTGCCTCTCCAGTGAGAGGCAATGAGGCTCAAACAACCCATGAAAAGACATCAAGTGATGACATAGAATTAAGAATAAGTCTGAAAGACTGAGCTAGCTGAGGAAAGAGACCCCAGTTGCTCCTGCTGACAGTGTGTGGCCGGGACCCTGCTATTGGCAGGGAGGCTGCCTGCTCCGTGCCTGGTCTGGGTCTGTTGGGATCCTCAGAGCTCTGAGATGATGAAGTTTCCATGGATGCCTGTAACTGAATCCTTATTCCTCTTTCCTCCAGAGTGTGGGTGGGAAGTTTTATTAGTTGTGACAGCATCTGGGATATTAATCTTTGGGAAATTATCACCGCATAATGTATGCAAAGTCCACCAGAACTACCCATTCATTTCAGTAGATTTCTCCTTAAAAACCCCTATAACCCGTATTTCTGTTTTATGTTATACCCATATTGATGTATCTAAAATATCTGCATAGTAACTGCTATGATTATTCCACATACTGGTTATAGAACTTTATAGTTGTTTAATATAAAACTAAAAAGGTTCCAAGAACACCCCAGTAGAGATGTGTCTCCCAGCAAACTGAGGTGTGACTGAGATTTATTCAAATTGAATAAAAAAATAAAGTCAAGAAAGTAATCAAAAGCATATTTAGTGGACTCTCAGATGATTAACCAACATGTTCACAGAGCCAAAGCCCTGTATCTGTCTTTTTACTGGTTCATTAATTTCTCTTGGCATGAACTAATTTACAAACCTCTAGCTGACCTTGACATTTGAGAAAAGTGAATTCTGACAGCTCCTTTATTTATATCAGGAAAAGCTTATTTGTCAGGAAGTAGTTTGAAATAGGGTTTCAAATATTGCTGCTTTCCCCCCTTGCACTGGAATTACAGAATAAAAGCGTTGCTGTCCTCACACAGCACACACTGTACTACAAAAATTAAATTGCTGTGAATTAAAGGATCATTTAATGCAAGGGATTCAGATAGATTTCTTTTATTTACCTGCAAGGACTTCTTAATTCAGAATGACTTCATTGTGAAACTTCACAGTCAGACAGCACTAAGGAGCTCTGAAAGTGCATGAGAAACTTCTGCACACTTCCAAGGAGGCTCAGAACTTCTCACGTGTATTAATAAAAATGTTGATTGTACCCTGCACTTGGAACTTACTGAAGTGCTATAACAGTGGTTCTTTTCTATGGTTGAAGGATGCTGCTGTTCAAGTGTTCAAGGTGGTCTGTGTCCATTACAACTAGATCCACTACTTGAGCTTTCTTTTCCCCCACAGTGGTGTAAAAAAAACACTGGAAATTATGAACTTGATTTAAACCAATTTAATCCAGCCTTGCTCACCACACTCTTGACATACATCTTCTGCAAATGCTCAGCAGATGAAGTTTCATGAGAATGAATCCAAGCAAAAATTGTGCTTGAATTTATCCCTTCTTCAATTTTGCCCTAGATCAAATCCTACTTCACAGAAAACAGAATATTGGGTAGCCTTGAGCAATGCTTAGTAACTTTCTTCAAATTTAGGACTTAATGCAGGACAACCTCCCTACCCACAAAATTGAGTTTTAAAGTGTTCTGCAAAATTAGGACCTAAATCCTACAGCTGCTCAGTTTCTGCTCACATCAGTTCACATCAGACCTCTCTGATCACCACTCTTTAAATCATCTTGGATTAGTTATATTACTTTGATAATATAAAATTATCTTCTATTAGTTTCTCATAAATATAAATTGCATTAAAAAGCCAAACCCTTCATTTCACTTAAGGTTCCTCTGTGACAGCATAACACTCCCCTATCTCATCATTTACAAAAATCCAGGCACTTATGAACAAGAAAATTAATAATTAAGGACATAATAAATCATATATGCCAACTTAATAAACACATTAAAAACTAGAAAGCACATTTCATCTCAGTGTAACAACCCAATTAAAATTTCAAGGGCAGTTTATGGCTGGAGGTGGCATTATTTCTACCTGGATGTCTGAGTTACCCACAGCTGGGCAGCTGCATGGCTCTATCCAGCCTGGAGACTGGGGGGCTTTTCCCACCTTGCCTCAAGGGGCTGCTGAGAAAATGTAGGTGATGTTCAGGGACTGAGAGAGGAGAGTGGGGCTTGATCCCTTTTCTGGTGACAGCATCTCCCCCAGGGCCCTGTGGCGGTGTCCTCACCTGCCATAGCCCCGAGCTGGCTGCAGGCGAGTCTTGGAGAGCATTTGAGCACAGAGGGCCAAGCAAGGACACAGCAGAGCGGGCTGGTTTAGGGTACAGGGCTCGTTTTCCCTTTCAGGGAGACACAGCAGCTTCCCAAGCAGTATGAGATAAAAAGCAGCCTGGCAAGCGTATAAAGGGTCTGGGACATCGTGAAGAGGAGAAGGAATATTGCATTAGAAAGGCTACCAGAAATTGTTTTGAATGCACTGTGGTCCTTGATAAAGCTCATTGCTATTTTTGGACAAAAAATATGTTTCAGACCCTTAGAAGCCAAAACAGTGGCTAAAGAAGCTCCATTTTTTATTTGAGCTATTCCTAGAACTGAAAAAATACACAAACCTATCCAGACAAAGCTTTAAGAAATATCATTGACTATCACTTTTTAGGTTTAGCTGAGTTACCCCTTAATTAAATCAGATGACTGGTCATTCTCTGAGAGCCCTGAAGCAGGAATACACAGAAGACCCCTCTCTTTTGAACATGCTCTGTGAGTTACAGGATTGCAGCAACACACTCACCCCATGGGCAAAGAAAAACACCACTACACTCTGTGACACCAGCTCTACTGCAGTGAACTGCAAGGTCCCTCTCACTTATCTGGAAGAGATTTGCATTTTAACAAAGTACTCAGGGCAGAAAGAGGCTCTCTTATGCCAGTTTTGAATCTGACTGGGATTCATCCTTACTGGTGAGCATTCATGGATACTGACAGAGGCAGCTGCCATAAATATGGGTAAAAATAAGCTGTTTTTTCTTTCTACGGCTAAAACTTAGCTCCTGTTCGTCACTGTGGGATCTGGTTCTGGAAGGCATGGCAAATATCTCTATGCCAGGCTAATGTCCTGCAAGAAGGAAGAGAACAAAAGCTGAAGGAAATCTCTACTGACTCCAAAAGTTAGGTGCATGCAATAGACTTCTTTGTCACTGCCATAATAAATTACAGACTACATTCTCCTTGCACTGATGAAGAGGATTTCTTTTTTAATTTATTACTTTTGGACAGTTTCATTTTGCTGTAACAAATCACACCAAGGCAGGCACGGAAAGGACGATCTGCTGGGTAATTTCTGCCTTTCAAAGGACTGTTTGGGACAGATTTGAACAAGGTTTACCAGTTTAGCATGATCAAGCATTCAGACCAAATTTAAAGATGAATCGCTTTGATAGCACATTTAAGCCTTTTGAAGAAAGCTTACTAAAAAGATTGACTGATGTGATCACACCTAGGCAGCAGCACCATGCTCCCATTTAGCAGTACAGGTACAGTGCCAGTAGACACAAAAAGGGATAGAAAATTAAAATTTTGGGATAATCCTTGCTTTGCTACTCAATTCTCACAATGACAATCCCTCTGGCCTCCACCCCAAGCCCACTTTGGAAAGGAACCTGGGCCATACATGTGTGCCAGAGTGTGCTCCTCATTTCAGAGACATCATTTTGGAAAATCCAACAAAAAAACCTGAAGAAAGCCAGATGGGAAGCCCGATTGATCGCACAGGACAGTCATCCTCAGCAGGATGTCCTCTTACACATTCATCACCCATAAGCCTTTTTCATAAGCAGATGGAAAATGAGAAGATAGCCAAATGTGGCTTTGACAGCACGAGAGTTTATCAGAAATGATGGGAGGTTACAAAGAAAACCACCTTATTAAAAAGAAAGGACAAGTCCTTTTGGGAGCCTGGCACTGCTCATAATTCATCAGCACGTTTCCTCTTTCTAAAGCAAAGCTACCCCAGCACTCCTCAATGAGACACAGTGAGCAGCAATGGCAAAAGTCTGCTGGATTCATTGCCTGAAGGTGGGAAATTAGTCCCTTAGCCTCAGGCTGGCATTGCATGGGCCATAGCTGAATGAATCCCTGGGTAAACTGCAGCCTGACCTAGAAAACACCTGCTCAAGGGACCACGACAGCAGCAAATAGGTGGCAGGAGGGATGGAAAGGCCATCGTGTCCTGTCCTCGCTGTGTGTGGTTGGAGCAGCACTGAGTCCAGCCCCTCACACAGCGTTACAGCCCTAGCAGCAGGAATAGGAACATAAATAACAGCATGGAAGGCTGGAGGAAAAGTGCATAAACTGTTTAATACTTCCCCACAGACAGGCTATGACCAGCTTGGATTACTAACATCATCTCCAGAATATCTTTGAAATTATTCAAGGCAACCTTATGTAGTTTCTGAGCAGGGTGAGATAGAGGAAGCTTCCTCAGCACCCAAGGAAAAGCCTGTCTATGCCTGGCTGCTGATCCCCACCTCCTACTATCCCTACATACCTGGGTTGTCTACGTTGCTGATGGCAATCCTCAGACTTTCCAAAATGAGACCCAGCCAAGCACATTTTTACTGCCTGGCCACCAGTGAGGGCTCGCTGTTCAGCCTTCACTGAGCCAAAATCCAACAATCCTGCCAAGCAACTTCTCGCTTCCCAGAAATTTCAAAGCACCTTAATTAAATTCTGCAAAAAAAATTGCCTTGGAAATCCCTTCTGGTACCCTTGAACAGGATCAGTTTTGAAAGGCTGCTATTTTATCTCATCATTTGCCTGCATTTTTGCTAGCCTGAGCTGGACACCCACATTCTATATGTGCTCCCAGCCAAGGTTATGCAGCAAGGTTTAGCAGGGCTCTTGATTACTGCTGCTGCTGTAACACTTCAACCATTTCATCAGCTGCTTTTCAATAACTTTTATCTTTTCCCCCTAAGTCTACACTGGGTTTTATTATTTCTTTCTAGTCTCATAAGCTGCTGCAGGTTAAATACCTTCCCCTCGGAATCAGGCTGTAGATCACACGGCAGAGTTACCAGCAGTTATCAGATAATGCACTTGGATCAGCTGAACGCTGCTCTAACATATGCTTTCCGACAGATTAGCCACCATAAATTTTAATCACTCAGAATTACAATCGTGCCAAGTTGGCCTTGAGCTGTGGCTGCGCCCTGGGAAGGGACATCTTAAAGCAGTGTTTGAACGGTGTACACGTTTCAGGAGGGCCTTTTGGGAACAGGGGAATTACAGCCTCTACCTAAACTCAAAGCTGTAATTTCCCAAATAGGAAGGTGAGGAGCAGGGAGAGGGTTTGCCATATAAAATGCAGATGAAAAGCATGTGGTGCAAGCAAGCTCAGCACAAAGTCCCGTGGTGCCCAATGGTGCACACCAGCAAAGGGACTGAGAGTTTAGTCCCATCCAGCCACAAGATTCAAACCTGTTCCAAAACTAATTTACAGTTTTGAATCAAACAAAGCAGCTCCATTTCATTCAGTTCTTGTCTCAACCATTGGAGTAATTAAACAATCTGGACTTTTCCAAAAACAAGTCCTGCATTTGAATTATAGGGTATTTGGGGTTGTTCCAGGGGCTTCTGTTTGGTGTTGCTCAGCTGAGGAATCTCTGTCAACACCAGAGCAACATTGATCCTTTAAGCCCCAGAGCCCAACAGCTGGGTCCCTGCCCAGGTACCAGGACCTGACCTTTCCACAGGAGCACTGCCAACAGGATCCTGAGAAGATCCACAGGTACAGGCTGTGCAAATATTTCCAGCCCCTGCGCAGCTGCCAGAAGCAGCATTACTCACCCTCTGGTTAAATTACAATATTGTTTTACCTCACTGTACTGTTTGAGAGCTCACACGAACCTTTGGCCAACGGCCACTTTGCATTTCTTCAGTGTCCTAAACATGAAATCTGTCTGTTTACTCTTGCTTCAGACATAATCTCAGCAGTTTTGATCTCTGTTCCTCTCTCTGGCATTTACATACACTCACTTTCAAAAAGCATCAGAGCTCAGTCTCAGGACATTATATTCAGAGCTTTCAACTCAGTAGGAAGAACTGTAACTTCAAGAATATAGAGACCAGTAAACCCTGTAAGCCTACATCACATTATTAACTGCTACATAAACCTTACATTGCTCTCAAGTTAACTGAAGACATCCTAAAACCTGGTGTCCTTTGCGAAATTTGCTCTGTCATTTACTAACTGTGCCACAGCCAACTGGATTACTGGGCCTTTCCAGTTTTCCTGGTTTTCCTTTCTGATTGGTTTTCCTTTCTGCCAGGTTTTCCTTTCTGCCAAAGAAAACCTCCCAGCAAGGGAAAGCAAAGCAAGGAGATGTTTGGTAGCATGGCAGGAGATATCCAGGAGCAGTCCTGGGACAAGAAGGTTCCCATCACTCCTCCTGGGACATCTTAAACCCTGCATTACTGGTAAGAGGGTGCTGGGGCAGAGGAATGACAGGCTGCTTGCTTTTTGCAGGATTTCAGTTTTGGTCAGTATCAGGCACCAGACCAAGGTGGCTCCAGCACTGCAACCACACCGGGACCAACTACCAGCTGCACAGGTGGATTTACAGTAAATACAAAAATGTGGCCCCATAGAGATGACATGCTACTTTCCATAATTAAATTTTATTAGGAAAACAGATGAGGCAAAACAAGGGCTTGCCAGATGTAAATTTGTGGCTTTCCTCATCCTGGCCCATTCTTTTGATTTCTGCCGTGGCCCCGCCTCAGTCAGTTCTTGGTGTGGCTTGTTCTCAGACTCTCCTGTTCCCCGCAGCTCACCCATCCCACTCTGCCCATCACTTCCCTGGTGTCAGTCTCCATCCCACAAGGCTTAAATCATTAATAAAGTCAAATTCTTCTAATAGTCTGCCTGCAAATGATGGGTAGAGAGATCCTGGGAAGTGGCAGTGCTTGTACTTTGTGTAAAGCAGATCCAAACCAGAGGAAGACTTAAATTCAGACCTTCTGCACCCCAGAGGCATCACAGGGTTACCAGCCAGCATGGGACAGTGTCACTTTGTCTCCTGCTCTTTCCTCCACCCTTCAGTTTGAAAGAAAAGCATTCTCTAAGAGAAAGAGTATGGAGATGGTGATTTAGCAGACCTCCTGTGCTCTGGCAGGGAGCCTATATCTGCACCACCTTCTCAGGAAGTTTTACCAGGGCTGAATAGAAAAGAGTTTTCCAATCATATTGCATTTGAGACTTTGAAAATGTTCCATATTCCAGCACCAAAGACAATCAAAAACTTCTGCGAACTGAAATGTCAAGAATCCTCTTGCAGCCTGGGACTGATTCATTCTAACTGGAGCCCTAAAAAATTATTGAACATTTTGACTTTGACCTTGAAAGTATTCTTTTTCTTACTTCAAAAGTCAAAACATTATTATTTCCATTATTTCAAAACAACTCTTTTTAATTTAAAGAGCTGCCATTTTCCCCACATACTGTCCCAACATTTGAATGACAAAGAAATTTAGGAAATGCCAATAATCCAAATAGCTCACAAGCTTTATTTTTAGTTTGCAGAGATTAAACATCCTTCACATTAATGAATGTTCTATGTTTTACTTCAGTTCATACATTTTCCTCCCTTAGTGAATAACAGACCTCTCAGAAATCAACACAGCTTGTTAGGAAAAAGACAAAATGCCTATTAAATTATCAACTGCATTTCTCATCAGAGTGCAGCCATCATGCTCTGCAAAGAAGCACTATAGCTTAATTGACTTTCTAGAAAAAGCAGAGTTTAGGCAGATGGTACTGAGAATCATCTGAGTGTTACTCTTTAAATTGCCTTGGTTAAGTGACAGGGACATTTGGGAAACAGAAGAAGGCAAGAGTGGGAACTGCAGCTTGGGACACACATCTCCCTCTGGACACTGCAGGAGGCGTTGGCACCACACCCGGGTGGCTCTGGCAAAGCCCTCTAAAAGCAGCTGGCTGGAGGTCACTGGTTTGGTCACCGAGTGTCACACAGGCTTTGTGCCAGGGCTTAGTGCCCACAGTGTGGCACACAGCTGGGAAAGTGCAGGGACCACTGGGTGAGATGCAGGGGCAGACAGGTCTTTGCTTAAAAATGGTTAGTGAACATTTTCAGGAAAAGAAAAGATCCTGGAAAAAATATACTTCCATTCAGCTATGAAATCATAAATCTATGAAAATAGATTCCTAAGGGTCCAAGAGGTATGGAGCTGGCAAGCTGTAACTGAGTCCCATGAGCATTCCCTGAGCACCTGCATGTCCAGCTCAGAGCAGGGCACCCAGAAGTTTCAATGTTAGTGCAGGGACAAAGTGTCCCCTTTAGGAGCCTGTGTATCCCTCTGTCACCATGCAGAAATAGGCTGAAGCATTTCCCAATAAAGGACAACCTTTTTATTGCTTTTTCATCTGAAAACTGAAGATGCTGCAGAGGTAAATTAAGCTTCAAGACAGTAGAGTTAAAATAGAAATCCTATTACTGAACTTTCCAAGGCCCATTCCTAAAGTGAATATCAATACTTTGCTCATTAACAAGCTTTTGTGGAAGCAAAGCCCATTTGATTCAATTCTTCTAAATTTCATGCTCATTACTTTGGTTCTGCATTCAAATTGTATATTAATTATAAATAAAAATAAATCCTGAACAGTTTTAGGCTTGTGATCTTAGGAGAAGTGCTGATATTTGGTGGTCATCTCCAGAACTTTTTTATATCATTAAAAAAATGGAAGATGTTCCTTCAAGTTACAAATCTATTAAGAAGCTTTTCAGAACAGGAAAGATCCCTACCTATAAATTATTTAGACTTAGTCTTGCTGGGAAATTGAGCAGTAGAATCAATGGCAAGCACAGAAGAATAAAAATATTTTAAGATCACGGGCCATCCTGCCCTTTTCCTGCCGGGTTTCACTGCTGAAGCTGTCAGAAGAGCCTGTCAGACAGCTAAGCACATTGCTTAGGACTGCCTCCCTGCAAAGCAGAGAGGAAATCCTGTAAATGGGATTTTAAGAGCAGTTGGAGTCAGACTGCAGCTGCTGAAACATTTTTCTGGTAATGTGACAGCTTCAGTGAGTGTCAGGAGATGCACCCAGCCAGCACAGGAGCTTAAGCTGAGAGCTGGTAATGGAGGCCTGGCTACTGGGACAAGACAACCAGTTACTCGTCTGGTTGCCAAACCACCCAAGGGCTTTTATGATGTGCCAAACAAAGCTTTTAGAGCTGCCCAGGGAGCAAAATGTAAAGGAACCTGGAAATTCTTTTAAAAATCTTCCTTCCCAATGCAATCCACAGCAGCTCTGGCTACTCTAAAACAAGTTTGCTCAGATAAAAGCCACGTGTGCCTTTGCAGTACAAAAGTTTAGCCTGCCTGGTTTGCAAGGTAAGGGCCCAGGCACAGATTTTCTTCAGGATGGAGGCACTGTAAGTGTTAATATCTGGGAAAGCCCAGGGCATTGTAGCCAGGTCTTGTGGGTGGATGCCAAGGCTGCCCTTGCTGGAGCAGCAACCAGCTGGGTCCCACTGGGTGCTGCTGGGATGGAGAGAGCAGGACTGGTGCCACACACTCTGCCCTGCAGGTGGAGCATGCACCATATTGGGGAAGCAGGGCAGAAGCTGCCACCGTACAAAAAGCCTCCCTCCCTCTGTAAATCTGGGCTGTGGTGGAACACCAGAGGTGTTAAAGACTAGCACAGAAGGTTTGTGACACCTTCCTCTTAATCTAGCTTTGCTCTGTCGAGTGGGGATGCTTGCAGAGTGCCCATCCATGTCAGTGATCATGGGCTCTCAGATGGAGATTGCAAGGACCTGACGTCCAGGCTGCTTTCCTCATCTCAACCCCCAGCAGGTAACACTTGCCAAACAGGGCTTTCCTCCAACAGGAGCTCTCCCCATCTGTGACAACAGCAACAAAACACAGGAGAAGCACCATCTGTTCATCTAAATGGGTAACAGCGGTATCAATCCTCACCACAGCAGTTACAGCCTTTAATAAATACATAGAACTTATTTTTTCTAAATATCGGGAATTGGCCTAACCACAGAATTGCTATTCCAGAAGGATTTATTGTTATTTATATTGCACCAACACCCTGCCTTTGTTAACAAGCATTCCAGGCTGGTACAATTGTTGAGTCCTGTAACAAATCCTTGGTGCTCAGATGCCCATTCCTTGCTCTGTGCCCAGAGCAAGTGGGAGTGTGAGATGTGGTGGAGGTGCTCCTGCTCTGAGCATCACCAGCAGCAGCCTGGAGAGGAGACAGTTCTCTCCAGGAACCTTTCCCCTATGGCTTTACAGGCACAGGCTGGGTCTCACAGGCATCTCATGTATCCTTGGCCCTGCATTAACAGCCTTCTCCAGCACTGCCTTCTTTCTTTGACCCTGGCACTCCCACCAAAGAGAATCTGGACTGTTTTCTAGTTTTACAAATGTCACAAATGCCATATGGACTGAAGCTATTTTGTAGTAGAGAAAAATACAGTCCCATCCTAAGCTGACAGGCCAGCCAGTAAGAAGAACAGAGCCTGTCCTGTGGCCTTGTTGTTCCCTAGAGTTTCTACTCACTGATTTTGGACTTCCTGGAGTTGGCTGTAAGACAAGCACTGCTTTAATGGAACTTCTCCTGGCAACAGTGATTTGCCCTAAGCAGGGATATGGGATTAATAACCTTGCCTTGCTTTTTGAATCTTATCTAGAAACTACACACTGGAGGTGGACTTAGGTGGCATGGAGAACGTCAGGCAGGTTCAGTGTCACCTCCAAGCACTCCATAGTTTGGAGCAAGTGAGGAGCATTACTGAAAGGAAATTTGGGTACCAGCACCCAAAGCCAGGAGCCATGGGACCAGCTGTGCCTTGAGATACTTCTATTTTCCTTGCTTTGCTGACAGATGGTACCTTAGGCTCTTGAAATAAATAACATTTTGTTGCCTAAGCTACAAATGCTGGCATGAGCTTTCAGATAAAAAGAAAATACTCATGTATGGGGCCGTGTTATGAGTATGCTTTTAAAGATGCTGGGAATTACCAGGGAACTGGAGGGCTCTAAATGTTACCATTCCATTGACAGTAGCAGGGACTGCTGAGCGGGGCTCTCTCATCTGACAAATGCTGAGCAGGGTTCCAGGAACACACGGGGCTGTACCAACCAGTCTGCTCACCAACGACAGACCCACCAGATCAGTGTGTGGGCACTGCCTCATTGCTGTTTTAGTCAATAAACCCCACCGGGTGAAACTACCAGCATGTTTATTACAAATAATATTTGACAGAATGAAATTAACACATAGATGCTCTTATGTTGGTTAATGAGGTCTGAAATCTAATCCTATAAATCATCAACAACAGCCAGCTGGTGACAGGCAGATGAAAAGTAGAGAGGGTGGTTATAACACATGCACATCACTGCAGTGGCAAGGGTTTCAAATAGCAGCATACCTTTATGCAGGACAGCACCGATTAGGAAACAATCAGGTGTGCACCCTGGTTGCAGAGTTTCCCTTTCAAGCAGACACCATGCTGGGGAGCAGTTCAGGGCTGCTGAAGTGATCAAGCCTTCCGCTACATCCAGGTGCAGCTTGATGGGTCCTTCAGTCACACTGTTGGGTGAGAAAGACCTGATTATGTTGTCCCTCCAACAAAGAAAAAGTTGCATATGCTATGACAGAATGGGCTACATCTGAGTTTACAGAACAAATGGAAAGAAAAGAATCTGTGTTCTTTCCAACCCTGGCTGGTACCAGTGAAAATAAAGGCAAATCATGGCCACTCTGAAACTGTTGAACATTTATAAGAAATGCATGCCCTCATTTGCAGTATTCAGCATCCAACAGAATCCCTCATTCTCACAATTTAGGAAGCAGTCAGGCTCTCTAAACGTACATCTTATTCTTATTCAAGGTCTATAGTAAACACAACAGGAGCAAGCAAATTACTTTATTACCACAATTGACGTTTACTGTCCAGTATTTTTTGTTTAGAAAGTACATCTACTTGAAAGGCCACCACAGGTAGCAGGAGAACAGAAGGCAAGAGTGTGTGTGAGGCATCACAACCACTCCCCACCTCCCGTGCACAGCTGAATCACAGCTGCAGGCACATCTCTGCACACCATTCGCTTCATAGCTGGGCTTGTTTATGGGCACACACATCTCCTGCTTTAGGGCCCAATTCACAACATATTCAGTACTGGGAACCAATTCCAGGACTCTGCTTATTTATTTATGACCTCCAGTCATCACCTGGGGCTGTATCTCACTGGTGTAGACAGCCCCTACGCACCTGCCCCTCCTAGCAAGCATTGCAATCTTTGCATAGAGGGTAAATAAGCACCTCCTGACCTGTTCTACGACTTAGACAAGCACTTTCCAGAAAAGCAGAATATTCTTCCCTGTAGACTGGGCTCTGGGAGAGAAGTATATTGTAAACATTTAATATATGACTAAATACTGTGCAAAAATTATAGCCCTAAATCTTTACTCCCTGCTTTAAATTATCCTATGATAGAGTTATAAAATATCCATACATATTTAAGCTTTCTCCTATTTTGCAACCTACTACAATCTGCTGTATCAGTGTTTAATAGTATCCTACAACAGTGTAAGATTTGCTGTGGAGAGCGAGCTGGAGGTGTTTATCTTGGAGAAAAGGAGGCTTGGGGGGACTTTTCTACTCTCCACAACTACCCAAAAGGACAGTGTAACAATGTGGGGCTCAGTCTCCTCTCCCAAGTAGCAAGCAGTAGGGCAAGAGGAAATGGCCTCAAGTTGTGTCAGGGAAGGTTTGGATTGGATATTAGGAAGAAATTCTTCACAGAACAGGTTATCAAGCATTGGAACAGGCTCTGCAGGGCAGTGGTGGAGTCACCATCCCTGCAGGGGTTTAAAACACGTGTGGATGTTGTGCTTGGGAACACGGTTTAGTGGTGGCCTTGGCAGTGCTGGGTTAATGTTTGGACTTGATGATCTTTTCCAGTCTAAATGAGTCTATGAGTTTTGACAATAAAAACAGTAATATTTATGTATTTTTTATATTTTCCTCAGTACTTTGGTATTTGGAGTCATGTCAGCCTCCCATTGGGGACCAGACCCTCTAGGCTGAATGCTGCAAGTATTTTCCTTAGAATCAAACAGGAAATGTAGCAGAATATGTGTGAATTACTCATATTCACCAAGGAAATAACTGTGTTCTGAAAATCTGGGATAAAGAAATACCTCATCTAATAAACAACATTCATTTCTG